>OX463851.1:22982104-23032717 GCA_949825065.1 Odontocerum albicorne | reverse complement strand
TATATATATATATAATATATATATATATATATATATATATATATATATATATATATATATATATATATATATATATATATATATATATAATATATATATATATATATATATATATATATATATATATATATATATATATATATATATATATATATCCGAACAATGTTATACGTTACATATAAATTACCTTTGAACTAACCACATTTCAAGGCAAATTGTGGGTTGGACCTTTCTAAACAGGTAATGCGTCAATCTAATGTCTACAAAATACAAATTATTTCCCGCTCAATAAATAAATAAACCCTCACTTGTGCAAAATATAGAAATTGCCGTATGAATTATTTTATAATAAACCAACCTTTTAGATTTTTCCACATATTGAGAACACAATAATAAAATCGTACAAATATTCTACCACACGGAAAAAACCAAACAATTGGATACACTCACATATACGATATTAAAATTTTGTTCACAAAAGTGTTCCTTCTACAAATTTTGAAGTGCTTTTATTTATTGTGGGAATTTATAAATAGTTAGGTTTACTGTAGTTTATTTAAAACTCTTGCTGATTGCTAAACCAGGACATAAAAAAAGAAGAAATGTGAAAGAATTGTGTGCCTTGCAAAGAATATTTAGTATTTCGATAAACAATGGAGTTATGAGTTACAATAGGTAATCCCTAATGATCGAGTATGATTGTGAGCCATCCCGTGGATGGAAAACGCCTGTACTTCCATTAGTCATCCCGTGGATATAATACGCCTGTACTTCTATAAGCCATCCCGTGGATGGAAGAAGTTTGTACTTCTATTCGCCATCCCGTGGATGAAAGACATCTGTGTTTATTATGAACAACTTGATGCACTTCAACAAGCACACATTCTTGACATATCAAACCTAAAATTTCAATGGCAAGGAAATCAACGTTCCAAAATGATTGGCAGGTTTGATCTCTTGCAGCCTTTCGTTAGGCAGGGTTTTATATAGAGCTATTATTGTGTTACTTTAAAACGCCATAAAAATTTGTGATAAGCAACAGAGAAAAATAAATTCCGATTTAAAACGATTTAAGAGTTAAACCAGCCCGGAATTGAACCTGCCAGAAATTGAGCCTGGGGTGCCCGCTTGCTTAGCATGAATGCTTACCGTTAGAATACAGCCTCCGACAGAGTTATGAATGTTTATAACGGGATAATGGTTTGTTAGGGACGAATACCTTAAAATTACTCTTTAAGAATGAAAAATCTTAAGATCGTTTGGACAGATTTAGAGAAATAGTGGCAAAGGGACTAATTGCATTGTAATACATTTTCGTACCTGTTGGGTTTATGAACATGTGACAATCTCTTTCGACCAACCATAAACAAACCGTAAGTGAAAATCAGAGTGGAACCCTTTTGAATAATCTATGTAAATAATGGAATTGAAACCCTTAATCCTTGGGTTAGAAAACATGCAACTTACCAAGTAGATTACGGAGATCATATTTATGTTATGTACATATAAAATAGAAAAATACCGAGGAGCAGGTAGACATAGGAAATGTGAGAAGGAAAAAGCATGGAATAAATTTCTCCTGTACTAGTCCTGTTGGAGTGGTATTTAGTTTCTTCGTCTCTCCACGAAATTTAGCACCATATGCTTCTTCTCGGCGTACTATCTGTCCAAATAATCGTAGCCTATATAAAAACATCATGTAAATCAATGTTTTTATTGAAGGAGAAAAAATGTTGAAGTATTAAGCGCTCTAAAACAGAACACCAGACATTCTAATCTTCACACACAGATATCGTCTTTTCCACATTCATACAACTTCATGGCTTAGTTGGTAAGACGCTTGTCTCCCAACTCATAGATAGCTCGATCGATTCCCTTTGATACCCAGATTTTTTAAAAGGGATTCCAGTCTGGTTTTCACTTAAGACCTTTATAACATTTTTCAGGTTGGTTGGAAGTGATTGTCACATGGAAATAATCCCGCCATGTTGTATTATATACAACAAAAATGTAACACAATATAATATCTTCTTATAAATCTCCTACTATCAAAAAATCATTAATTCGATGCATCTTTACTCCATAGTCTTCTTCCACCACGTCTATCACATCTTTTGCAGTTTATATTTGTTTAGGTAGTATTTTTTCAATAATTTGTTTTTCATTAATTTGTTCTAAATTCTTTAACAATCTCAGGACGATCTTCTTCGCCTTATTTAATACATCAGTTTCAAGTTTACATTCGTCTCTAATAATTTCATTCTGTATTCTGTCATACATTGACACACCATGTATTATTTTCAGTGCACGTATTTCTACAGCATTCATTAGGCTCCTTTCAGTATTTTTATAGATCCGCGTTTCACTCCCATGCATCAAAGTTGTGACTGTTGTGAACTATCATATTAGATGATTTTGACACTATCCAGTACCATTGAATTGTAAAACTGAAAATAAAAACAGAACACGTAGATAAGCAGAGTTTAACTAGCGCACTCTCAGAATTAGCCTTCAAAAGCAATTAAGCATCAAGAAAACAATTAGATTACACTTTCGTTGTTTTATGGAATACATACAACCTGACGAGTTTATTGCCTTGTGGCAATCTCAAAAGATGTTTAAAAGGTCTTAAGTGGAAACCAGACTAGAATACTTATTTTTTTTTTGTCAGGAATTCAAAACGAATTGAGCCCCCATCTCTCGGGTCAGAAGATAGGCGTCTTAACAACTAGGCCGCAATGGTCATCAGTACAGGTAAAAAAATGTTTACAGTTAAAATACCCCAGACTCGATCGGGAATTGAACATATATTCTAACTGAATGTAAAACATGCACTCAAACCATTAAACCATTGGAGAATCGACGTTTGTAGAACAACTGAAAATAAAATAAGCATTGTCGAAAGTACCGTAGTACCCCCCCAGTTAGCGTGACAAATTACTCTACAATACAGTTTGTATAAAAGCACCAAATAAACTTTTTGTCGAGCATCAACGGTGACGAATTAATAGTGTTTCTATTCAAATTTCACTTGCTGACAATATAAATATTTCACCCTTTCGCTACACTTTGCTGTTTACAATACATTTTATAATACCATATTAGTAGTGCTTTTAATATGTTTAAAATATACTAAAACGTGAAGGTAATGTATTTTAAATACATGAAATTAAATTCATGTATATAATATATGAAAAATATAGAGTTTCGAAAAATAAATAATATTTAGAATTACATTTTGATGGTTTGTTAAAAAAAACTTTTAAAACAAGGCCTAAAATGAAAATTTCTTCTTTATTTTAAAACTGAAGTACAATGTTGACACTGTTTAAATGTCTTATTTAACGTCAAAACTATTAAATATGAGACTCAAATATTAAAAAAAGCTTTTAAGTAAAACATCAAAATAAAAAAGCTTATGTTTACACAGCGAGAATAATGTTTATGAGCTTTATATTTCCAATGTAATTTTTCATTGCTTTCTCTCTCTCTTGAAGAATAACTTTTAACTTTGTTATTTGAGGGAGTGTAAGCTAGTGTCAAGTGAATATTCAGATGAAATAAAAGTAAAAATATAAAATAAGGTTTTAATTTTATAAATGTTAAGGCCAATTTAAGTAACAATCATATCCTCAACTAGTTTTTTTCAACACCTCCTTTTTTTGACTTGGCATATAGATCTCTTTTTTATCAAAGACTTCTAACATATGTTACAGGTGCGGCAAGAATATCTTTATTGTTTAAAATAAATCCTTTTTGATATAACTTATGAACAGAATTTAATAAATAAAAAATTAGTTAGAAATAAGAGTTTTTTATTTGGTATTTTTTTTAATATGTTATGTTCGAAAATGATATCTGGTAAATGTGAGTCATTATATCATGTTATATGCCAGAGTAAGCTCTTTTCATTTGTTTTTTTTATTGTGTTCGGAAAAATTTATCAGGTAAATGTGAGTCATTATATTATACGAGTATGCTTAGAGTAAGTTCTTTTCATTTGGTATTTCTTTTATTATGTTCGAAAAATGATACCTGGTAAATGTGAGTCATTGTGTTATATGCCAGAGTAAGCTCTTTTCATGAAGTTTTTGATTACTTTTCTTAGTGGTTCCTGTGATATCCAAACAATTTCCACTCAAATATCCACTTTCAATTATCGTTAGTTTTGCCAAAAACAAGTCACAATTTATAAACCAGTTCAGTTCGACCCCACCTCCACCCACGCTGTTATGGGGGACAAAATAAGTCCTCTTCTAGCGCGATCTACACTAGAGGATCAACATTTTCTATATACTTATTATGAGCGCGACGTCACGCAGTGACGAAGAAGGAACTGCTCTAAGGAACTTCTCGCCAGTGGAAACACACCTGCGTGTAAAAAGAACAGTAGTCACTAAATTTACAGTTGTTGAAAGTGAATATTTGAGCAAAAATTGCCTTAATATCACAGGAAACACTAAGGAAAGTTATGGAAAACTCAATGAAAAGAGTGTTCTTCTGCATACAACATAATGCCTCATATTTACCAGATGTCATTTATCGCACATAATATAAAATACACTAAATAACAAATTCTTATTTCCAACAGAATGTTTGTATTTTGTTATACTATGCGTATCCAGAAAGTAAGTGTACTGAGGCTCTCACGACCGGATGGATTTTATTTTCGACATGTTGGCTACACTTCCGAGTAGCCTGACCCTTCCCCTCCGCAACGAGACCGGTTCGAGGTCAGTACGTTGAGAAGTGTCGACGCGACAACACGTTTCGTGAAAAATGTCAATCCAATCTCCTGCCAAGTGCGAAATACGCGGGAAAGGAAAACCTCCGGTTGAGGTTTATAATGAGGTGAAAACTGCATATGGTGATAAAGCTATGAATCGTACGAGTGTGTACAAGTGGTGTCGCGAGTTTAAAAACGGTCACGTCACACCTCTTCACCCTCCGCCAAAAAGTTCAAAACCACAATTTCAGCCAAGAAAATCATGGCATCCGTGTTTTGGGACTGTCAAGACATAATTCGAATTGAATATATGCCTCAAGGGGAGACCATCAACTCTGCAAGATACTGTGAGACCCTAAAAAAATTGCGGAGGGCGATTCAGAACAAGAGGAGAGTCATGCTGACAAAGGGAGTCTGCCTGCTGCACGACAATGCCAGACCACACACGGCCAACGCCACGAAGGAACTGCTCGCCTCGTTTAAATGGAATGTCCTGAACCATCCCGCGCATTCCCCTGACCTAGCACCTTCAGATTACTATCTCTTTACCTCCCTGAAGCTGCACATGGGTGGAAAAAGGTTTTCAACCGTCGAGGAGGTAAAGGAGGAGGCGGAGAAGTGGACGGAGGGGTTGGTGGGAAACTACTTCGAGGAAGGCATCAAAAAGTTGATACCCCGCTTCACCACCTGCATTGAGAGGAATGGCGACTATGTCGAAAAATAGCTTACATATGTACTACGGTAACCACGTAATTTTTTTGTTTAAATAAAAAAAATTGTAACCTACAAAAATTCAGTACACTTACTTTTGGATATGCCTCGTATTTCGTTCATAAGTTATGAGTAAGTCTAAACATTATTTTTTAAATAATAAAGGTACTTTTGTCGCATCTTGTATATAATTTGAACATAAGATTTAGTTCTTCATTACATAAAGAAAAATACAGTAAACGTTTAATCCAGTAGTGAATTTAACAACTAAAACAGTGGTGAATACCAAGATAGAAATGAATAAGTTATTTTATCATAAATTTAAATGTACCACATGCTTTATTTCAGTCCCAGAAAACTGTTCTTAGCTTGTATTTGAAAGGAAAGGTCTACAAGATAATCTCGTTTATTATGATGGCGGCCACGGCCAAGATGCTTGTTTTCCAATCCGGTGGTCGCGAGTCAAATCCTCTTGGTATCCAGCTTTTTCAGTCTGGTTTTCAATTATAAAACCTTTAACATTTTTTCACACAATAAACCCGCTTGGTTGTATTGTATACAACGAAAATGTAATTAACAAAAGTAATAAAAAAAGTACAACATTCATTCACATATTGTTAATGGTAACTCTGTCAGTACTGGCTTATGTAAAGTTAACTATTTTTAGGACTTGATGTAACCACAAAGTAAACATTTTATTTTGTGACTAAATCGGTTTATTATATTTTCATATAGCACAATAAATTTTCTTATTGGATATTCCAAATAAACGAAAACATGTTACTGTGGATTGAATATTTTTTCCATATTTCCCTGTCAGTTGTAAGGTTGCTTCAAACGCGCATGAAATAAAGTACCGAATCAAATGAGGATTACTATTTTTGAAATATGAAAAACCAAACTAAATTTTGTTTTTGTCTTGTATTTTTGCATTAAACCCGATGTTTGAAGGGTTTATTCAAGTTTTGAAATTCATTTTACTAGAACATCTCACAGAGCATACCTTCGAAAAAATATTTTACCAAACTCGATACATATTTTATTACCTTTTCTTTATTTATTTCATTTTATATCAGATATCGTACAACTCATGTAGAGTTTTAACCTCCCGGATGAGTTCTTTCCAAGCCTGGTTTCCCTCCAGTCTCCCTTATCTTTCAATATCTTAAAATCCTGCTGCACGTTATCTAAAAGTCCATATCTTACTCGGCCTAGTGTCCTTCCATGTTGTAGGACTTGCATAATGATCTTAGATGACCGTTGCAATTGACATATATTTACAAAGCGTATACATTGGAACCTTACGTCGCTGGTAATTAGTGGTAGTCTCGTTCATTTTCGAGTTTTTTATTAGATCCCAGTGTCTACTCTTCTGCAGCCTGTTTTGGGCTAAATAATCTTGTTTTTAAGCTCAGTAGCTTTTGTTGGTTATTGAGTATTATGACTCACGTTTTGAACCCACATGTCACTATGGGTAAGATGATCGAGTTGTATATTCTCAGTGTGGAATTCTGGACCAGAGCCATATAGCTCAGCATCTTACGAAGTGCTGTGGTTTACTACTTTGGTTTCATTTCAGACTCTTGTTTGGATGTACACTTTACCGACATATTGGTGAGAACAATGCCCAGGTATGTGAACTTATCAACTTCTTCAATTGAACTTATCAACTTCTTCATTCTTTCCCATCATGACGGAATTGAAAGGTGACCTTCTCAAGTAAACTTAGTTTAATTACAAAGAGCGCATATTACTTAATGTAAATATAAATCCTCTTTTATAAATTTAAATACGACTTCAAGTCTTGATTTATTTTCCGTTTACATCGGGTTTGAACCCATTAAGTCCCAGCATTGCATAAAAATAACTAAAAATATATCAAAAAGTAAAAAAAATTATCGATACTTGAATAAAAAGTTTGGAATACGTACAATACACTAGAAAACCATATCTCTCAAAATAAAAATTCGGAACTCGAAGTTATAAATACACTATTCCAGTCCCTTTTCTGACTGTGATCAAATTCAGAGAAACTTTCTTATCAACAATGGGTAACTTGATGTGGATCAATCAGAATGTAGGAATATACGAGTATCCAATGTGAGTGCAAATTAGCCAGTTGTGTTGTTTTTAATATTTTTTATTGTATTGTAATTTGGACATGGATAAAATAATACACTGAATGTAATATCTCCTTATTGAGATATAGAAAGACTTCGACAGTCCTAGATCACATACACATGGAACTTAAATAAAGGAGAAAAGTCGAGCGACATCCATTTTATATATAAAGTTAACAGTAGTTTCGACTTTTCATTTCATAGAAAAGTAACAGATCATTTTAGTCATTGAAATTGAAATGCTTTGATTTTTTTTTCATTCTGAGCTTTTATTTAATATTTCTTTAAGAGTTATTTTATTAATTGTGCTTGATTCTTTAAGAGTTATTTTATTAATTGTGTTTGATTCTTTAAGTTATTTTATTAGTTGTGTTTGATTCTTTAAGAGTTATTTTATTAATTGTGTTTGATTCTTTAAGAGTTATTTTATTAATTGTGTTTGATTCTTTAAGAGTTAATTTATTTATTCTGTTTAAGGGTTATTTTATTTATTGTATGTCATATTTGAAATTATTTTAATTTCATAATGAAATATTTCTTAAGTCGTATAATCTCAAATGTTGAAATGTAGATTAAATTAGTCAAAGTATTAAAAGAAAAACAGAATACACGGATAAAACTCATAAATTTGACATTATACTGAAAATAACTAGTATTTTTTTTAAATAATTGATATGTCCGAAGTCATATGTATCCATATACCTCCGAATATTAGACGGAAAAATGTTTCTGTCATTCAAGGGGAGTAGCACAGCGCGGGTTTCGAACTGGCAATCTTCCGCATGAAAATCTAATGCGTTACCGCGCGACCATGCACTTCATGGTTGTAAAAGATTGATAGAAACAAAAATGGCCGTTTTTTTTAAAACATTTTATTCCACTCTAACAATAAATTTTATGTTTAGTGAATACACAACAAAATGATAAAAATAAAATTTTAATGACCGAAACGTTTGCTTTCATATTAATAGTGCCATAACAATTTTTATACCTTTTTGTTTTTATTTCTCATTTAATTTGTATGTGTGATATATTTTATATAAACAGTACAGTTTTTATTGATATAATAAAATTCCTTGGTGGCGTAAAAAATATTTTTATCAGGTGTTGCAAACAAACTACCCCCATGCTATTATTAAATATTGTGTTAACTGAATTTAGTCAAATTTAAGTCATCTGCAGATTAAATTCAGCTGAACAATAATTTTGGATTGCAAGATAATATTGCTTCAACAGTAAAAAAATAGAAATCAACAAAATATTAAGGCTCCTAAAGTAATATTATGGAATATAACTTATAAAAAAATTATGAGCTGCTTCGATTTTCTAAGTTTGACATACGAAGAGCTAGTTAAGGTAATGTTGTACCTTGTATACGAGTACATGTTCACGTCGGATATCCTCATTAAGTGCGATGTTGAATAGCACGAAGAAACAGAGTGGATGGTGATTTATACAATTTAATATACAACCCTTGACGATCACCGTGACTTGGCTGGGACACATTAAGCGTGATTTCGATTTAAGCGAATTTTCTTGGAATTTATCTATCACGTAAATCGAGTGATGAGTTCTAAATATGATAAAAAACGAAGAAAGACTACGTCAATATAATCCCTGACAACTACCGTGACTCAGTTGGGCGTCATTTTGGGTGATTTAAAAAAACGCGTTTTTTCTAGCAACGTATCTACCGCGTAAATCGAAGGGTGGGTGTATATTGAAGTATGATAAAAATGAGGGATATAACGTTAATACAACCCTTGACGACCACCGGGATATAGTAAGTAAGACTAATGACTTTATCCTGAGGGTTTCAAGTTCAATTCCCGATGTATCCGAAAAAAATTTAAAAAGGTCCCAGTCTTGTTAAGATCGTCTGGTAACAATACACCCATGCATCAGACGTGTGTTAGTGTTGTTGCCACATGTGTGATAAACTGCAAGTTACGTACATGATTCAGTGGTTCTTAACATTAAGGCTCGTGTCAGGGTCACCTTTTTCAACATGTTCGCTCCGCCGATTCGGAATGTTTCATACGAATGAATCATCAAGTAAAATGCGTTTTCAAATTTGGTTTCCTAAGTCAATATTTAGATGTGAGATTAAGAAATAAAGGGTTGATTGAATTCATTTGAATATATTATTTAAGATTACTGTGGATAAATTTTGATTGAATATTTTTTGTGAAATAAATCTATATTCTCAAAAAAAATAAGAATTTAAACAGAAATGTAAGTCTAAAATTTTTTGCAGCTTCATTAATCAAAATTTTAAAGGTCAATGTAAAATATTATGTATTCTGATATGTAAACATTCTTTCTATTTCGCTGTTGTTCATATTGAAGAACTATTATTAGTTCATTAGGTATTTCCACCAATCAAGAGGATGATTGGGGTCAATAACAACGATCTAAATGCGGACCGTCAATCGGTTTCCGAATGGACTAAAGAGCATGGCTTACTCATTAATCCTACAAAGTCTCAAGCGATCTTCATTAGCAATCCTCAGCTTCTCAGTAAATTCAACAATGACTTACTCTCTCCAATATTACTCCTTGGCTCTATAATAGTATTAAACAAAACAAAACAGTAAAAATCTAGGAGTGCTAAAATATAACACTCTCACATGGCGAGATCAAATAAATGAGGTAATCCAAAAGATATTCTTCATCCTTCATTATCTTAAAGTGTTGCAAAGATTCTTGTCTACTAAAATCAAAATTTTATTCGTGCATCTCTGTACTTTCCGATTTTTGACTACGTGGACGTCTGTTATTTGGGTATTATGAGGGAGCAGCTGGAAAAAACACAGCGTATTTAAAATGTTTGTCTAAGATTTATTTTTAACTTGATAAACTACTATCCCATCATTTCATATGAGATGGAGCTGAGGTGGTTGAACGTGAGAAATAGACTCCAAGTTCACATACTATCGCGATTGTATAATATCCTTAACTGTCCCGCTGCCCCCTCTTATGTCGCGGAAAATTTTCAGCGTCTTACCGATTATGAACTTGCGCTACGCTCAAACAGATATTGTTTAGTGGCCGTCCCAGTTCCCCACTATTTTACTTACGTCTTATTTTACTGTTTGTGCAGCGAGACTCTGGAATCAGTTATAAACCAATGTTAGACTCGTTTCGTCTTTCACATGCTTTAAGAAGCGATTGAAAAAACTCTAAATTTCATGTCAGTTATATTACATGTTTCTTTCCTGATTTTTCTTTCCTCTCCCCCCTCCCTTATATTTTCTTTGATTGATGATATCTCACTTTTACTATGTAAGCATATTTTTCATAAATTTTGTAAAGATGAACGATAATTTGAATATTTTTTGTGACCATGTAACTTTCTTTATTTATTTTTATCTGGTAAGTTGAAAGATATTACTACCT
This sequence comes from Odontocerum albicorne, assembly GCA_949825065.1. Classification (NCBI taxonomy): domain Eukaryota; kingdom Metazoa; phylum Arthropoda; class Insecta; order Trichoptera; family Odontoceridae; genus Odontocerum; species Odontocerum albicorne. The sequence continues at coordinate 23,021,761 of OX463851.1, read as the reverse complement.
GGCAAGAAGCCCGTCAAACTGTTTTACATACAATGAAGTATTAAAAAAATAAATAATCAATTTGAAGGAAATAATCCAGTGTGGAATATGTAAGAAATTATTGTGGAACAAATTTTTTACGTTTGGAACACGTTGTCGCATGTTTAGGTATTCAAATTTCGATATACGAGTACATAATAAAATGTCACAAGTGTCCCACAAACCTTAACCCAATGCCAGTTTTGGCATTGGGTTTAAGGTTTGTGGGACACATGTTCTCTTCTAAATAATTGGAAAATACGCATAATGGGTCCAAACTTTTTAAAAGGTGCTGTTATTATGAACACATATAGATTTTAAAAACAAACCCTGCTCTAATTATGAACAAATATATATTTTAAGTCTACCGGGAAAAGACTGTGGTACAATGCAGGAAAATACGCGTTGAAGAATCGCAGAAAAAAACACTTGACGAACACAACTAAGATTAAAAGCTGCGTGATGAACAACAATACATCAACTTTTTACTGTACAAAAAAACTGCAAAGTGTTGAGAATTCAGAAAAACTGATTATACAAGATTTATTATCCAGAAAAGGCTTGTCACGCAATTTGCTGTGATAAGTGTTACAGCAGAATAAATAAGATAAATATTTGTTGCAATCACTTCAGTTACACTGAGGAGCGTAACTGTTATGTCCGCATAAATGATCAGAAATAAAAAAAAAATCCGACTTATGTTGGGAAAACGTGAGGATATCCATTTCAGAATTAACACTGACAAAATAAACTGTAAAATGCACATAGGGGAAATAGTGAGAGTAAGAAACTTGGGAATCAAATCTCAACTCATTGCTGAGAGACAATATTGCACTGCTTATGTTATGTTAACAAAAAACGAATATTAGCTGTGAGTGAAAACAAGGAATCAGAGAAATGATTATATATATATGTATATATATATATATATATATATATATATATATATATATATATATATATATATATATATATATATATATATATATATATATATATATATATATATATATATATATATATATATATATATATATATATATATATATATATATATATATATATATATATATATATATATATATATATATATATATATATATATATATATATATATATATATATATATATATATATATATATATATATATATATATATATATATATATATATATATATATATATATATATATATATATATATATATATATATATATATATATATATATATATATATATATATATATATATATATATATATATATATATATATATATATATATATATATATGTTCTTTATAAAATCTTTACTAAGATTATCTCCAATAGGTTAAGAACAACCTTTGATGAAAATCAACCCAGAGAACAAGCCGGATTTAGAGGACGTTATAGCACAATGGACCACATTCAGGTAGTTAAGGAAATAATAGAGCGTTGTCAAGAATACCAACTTCCATTATATTTGGCGTTCGTAGATTATGAAAAGGCTTTTGATTCGGTCAAGAAATCCGCTATTATCAGGGCCCTTCTTAATCAGGGAGTTCAAAAACGCTACGTCAATCTCTTCAGAAATATATACAATAACGCGACAGCAACAGTAAATCTCCACCAAAGTACCGATAAATTTCCAATAAGTAAAGGTGTCCGCCAGGGCGATACCATCTCGCCAAAATTATTCAACGCTACCCTGGAGGATGTGTTCAAAAAGCTTGAATGGGAAAATAAAGGAATCTGCGTTAATGGTTCATATCTGAGCCACCTTAGATTTGCAGACGATATTATTACCTTCGCTACACGTCCTGAGGAACTGCAGAGCCAAATACTGGAATTAGCGGAGGCAAGCAAATTAGCAGGTTTAAAAATGAATATTGATAAAACAAAATATATGTTAAACCGCTTTGCTGATGCCACAACTATCCAGGTGGACGGTACACAGCTAGAACAAGTCCAACAATATATCTACTTAGGACAAAGTATTACATTTGAAGACTGTACTTTAAATGAAATAAATAGAAGATCAAAACTAGCTTGGAGTTCCTTTGGACGACTAAACTACATCTTCAAGAGCAATCTCCCAATCTGCCTCAAACGGAAGGTATTTAACCAATGCATCTTGCCAGTACTAACATATGGATGCGAGACTTGGACTTTATCGGTACGAATGTTACAAAAGCTCCAAACAACACAACGCAGCATGGAGAGGTGCATGCTAGGTTATACCAGAAGAGACCGAAAACGTAATGAGTGGATACGAGCCCAAACAAAGGTTGAAGATGTTATAGAGGTTGCAAAAAGACTCAAGTGGAAGTGGGCTGGACATATCGCCCGAGCAACAGACCATCGTTGGACGTATGAAGTAATCCAGTGGTACCCAATAGGTATAAAAAGGCCTGTAAGAAGACCTAAGGCGCGCTGGGTGGACGAAATACGTAAGCATGCAGGTATTATGTGGCAGCAATGTGCAAAGGACAGGATTTTGTGGAGACAACTTGGAGAGGCCTACATCCTGCAGTGGATTGATACAGGCTGATGGTGATGATGATGATGATATATATATATATATATATATATATATATATATATATATATATATATATATATATATATATATATATATATATATATATATATATATATATATATATATATATATATATATATATATATATATATATATATATATATATATATATATATATATATATATATATATATATATACATAATAAATTGTATTTTAGATACAATCAGAACTATTTTTGCAAATATTTAAATGTAATGATTTGAACCAATTGCAAAGTCATTGCAGCTTTTAACGGATTGCATTAACTGACGTACCCAACAATAATGATTAGCGGCCTGATCGGTAGTGCTATACAATGCGTTAATTTAAAATGAACTTGTAATTTGCATCACAATATATTTTACGTCCCCTTTTTCCTATGAATACAACACGGTAAGGTATGTGTGTTGGGATCTGTTGTGATGCATCTAATATTATATGATGCATCTAATTTTGTTGCATCATCGTTTTGTTCCTGCGCATTTAGCCGTTGACTATTTTAATATTCCGTTCGAGTAGCTGTTTGATTTGAAGTATCTTATCTAGATGTTGGTAAAATTAAGCTCCATCACCATTACTGTTTCTTCCTTTTCTTTTTTTGGATCAAGGTTTCTGCTTCACCAGCGCATATCCCTTCTTATGTCGACCTTTGACGAACTCTGCTGCTTTCACTCAACTGAATCCCTACCTCTCGCTCGATCCATCTGGTTTTGTTTTAAAAGAGTTCCATTGGAAATAAATTAGGTTACCAATATATTTTTTTTAAAATGGTTTGGCATTTAATGCCAAAATACTTTATTGGGTATCACAACTGCTGTCATTCATTATTATTTTTCTTCGAATAGTAGATTTTTGATTTGTTTTTTTGCAATGTTCCTGAGATATGGAGTGCCAATGGACAATCTCTTGTGATCGAACATTTATCAGTCATCTTGTCAATGAAAGACACTTATGCGTGCACTTCAGTGAGCTCACAGTCTTGACATATCAAATCCAAAGTTTGTAAGGCAAGGATATCAAACTTCTAAAACGAGCGACAGATTCAATCTGCTGCAGTATTTCGTTGGAAAGTTTTTTTTTATGAAACCTATTCATTGTATAGCTTAATAATGACACAAAATTATGATAAGCAGCATATAAGCTACAGAAAAACATAGTTTTAGATGTAAAATGGCCTAAGAGTAAAACCAATCTGGAAGCGAATCCGCCAGGAATTGAACCTGGGGCGACCATTTACTTCGACCACAGGTCGTATCGAACAGTACGACCACAGCTCGTGTCAACTGCCAGCTATTTCTCCATTTCTTTAGCGGGTCTAGCGGGTGGTCGGCTTCCTGTGGGGCAATTGTGAGAAAATATAGGGAAATCTGGATCTCATCCATCGTTGAACGTGATCCCGATAATAACATCTTCTCTGGCTCCCCTATCTTGCAATGTCTCCAGTTTTGCACATTCTTCTTATTTTTGTATTTTTTTACCAATTATACATCGCCTGACCTTCATTTCTGATGTTTATACATTATTGATTGTTTAGTTTTCTTTCCTATTTTTTTGAATCGTTATTATAAATTCTCATTGAAAGCTTTTTTTGGGTATCTTATGTATGTCACTTGTATGCATTTGATTCTTGAATATTTAAAAATGTAGTATATGTTAAAGAGGGGTTCAGACACAATAAAATGACAAAAATTATTTACTACAATGATCTCAAAGCATGGGCTTATGTTAGTATATTTTAAGAGATAAACTTTATTCATTTGAAAAAAAAACGTTAATTTAAGAAAACGCATGATCTTAGTGAGACTGTTACCAATCTTTGAAGCGGCATGATAGATTTAATTTTTACTACGGAAAAAATTACTTTGATATGTAATCTTAGCAATTAACATTACGAAAAGAGAATGAATGAAAACAAAATTTATGTGTTGTTATTATTTTCACTATAAGATTGAATTTTATATAACTAACAGTCAATCGTCATTTTAATTTCACAGAAAGGAAATTAAATAAATCCATCAATTTGGTTCCTTTTATCCCCAATTTTCATTTATTTTGATAGTGCCGACTCATTTGTCGGAATTAATACAAACAAATTTAATAGAGATTTTCCACGGATGCGAATTTCAAAGGTTTTATTTAGTAGTATTGCATCATTCAAAACAGGCAACGTTTATTGTGAAATAAAAAAATAAGGGTGGCTTAACATAGAGCGAAATCAACCCTCCAATATGAAAACGTACACATAACATTGAGTCTTGTTATGGTGTTTAAAATATACTATTGGTGTTTAAAATATACAAGGAATAGTATATTTTAAACACATGGTGTTTAAAATATACTATTCCTTGTCATGTGAATTTTTATAAGGGTGAATTTTGCTGGATGAACTGTGGTTATTTGACTCCTACAAAACGGCATCTATCTATTTCCGAATGTAAACACTCGTGGTGTAATGATGCCGAATTCGTCACAGATTAGTTCCGCTGTCATATTAACTGGGTATGTTACGATGACATCGCTTTTACATTCGGCAATACTGAATCATTAATTAAATTTTTTAAGTACCTGACATGTACAAAGAAGACTCGTTTGCGCTTTGATCTTTCAAGTCTGAATACATTGTTATTTTGAGTGTGTTTCTCTTCTTGATACTCGTTATTTGTTTTTGTGGTATTTTTCTCGTTTTTTCACATCCATACGCCTTTGTTAACAAACTTTGTGGAATAATAAGAAAAATTGCTTTACATTCTGGAGTAGCTAATGAATCTTTAATACATTCACGGAACAAGAAGAAACTTCTCCCGATTAAGTGTAATTTGGGGTTGTTTGAGGTTAAACCTGTTGATAGCTAATTATTTTAATTTTATATACAGTGATAGTGTGGTTACATCTGATGATAGTTTACTATTAAAATGATATATTTAGTGATTCTGTGGTTAGATTTGTTGATAGTTAATTATTAAAATGAAATATTTAGTGATTGTGTAGTTAGATCTGTTGATAGCTAGTTATTAAAATGATATATTTAGTGGTTGTGTGGTTAGATATGTTGATTATTATTATTAAATTATTAAAATGATATATTTAGTGATTTTGTGGTTAGATTTGTTGATAACTTATTATTAAAATTATATATTTAGTGATTTTGTGGTTAGATCTGTTGAAAGGTAATTATAAAAAAATATATATTTAGTGATTGTGTGGTTAAATCTGTTGATATTTATTAAGTGATTGTGCTGTTAGATTTGTTGATTGCTAATTATTAAATATATATTATTAGTGATTGTGTTGTTAGATCCGTTGATATTTATTTAGTGATTGTATGATTGGACATATTGATAACTATTTATAAAATTTATTTATTTAATTGAAGAAATACTCACAAAACAAATATATAGTACATATGTGAATAGAAGGCATGGTAGAGGAAGATCAAGTAAAGTATGGTTGGACCAAGTGAATGATAATTTGAAAGAAGCAGATTTAAGAAGTAGGAGAAATAGTAGGAACTATATGAGAAGGTAAATGGATGTGGAACAGGATAAATATTTGTGCCGAGATTAGTATTACACGTAAGAATACAAAAATCGCACTATTTATTATAAATGTCAATTGATAGTTTTTTTTTCATTCGTATGGTACATTCGTCATGGATAAACATTGTCTTCAGCTCCATTAATTAAACCTTCCGGCTAAGAATCACTGGCGTAAGCACGAAACTTGCGGTTCATTACTGCACGTGTTGGCAATACTGCCGTGTGAATACTGTTACTAGACGAACTCTTATACCACAATGGAACCCTTTTTTTTATCGTTTACCATCGGAAATCGAACCCCCAGTTACAATTAGGTCACACAGATCATCAACTAAAAATTATTCATTATTAAATAAAAACAGGAACAAAGCGATTTTTAGTTCCATACTTTATTTTCTTTCTCACAAAATGGATGATCACTTTGTGAGAGCAAATTAATGTAAAGAATTAAAAATCAGTTTCTAAATTTCATTAAACAATAACAGAGTTCTATACACTTAACGCTGTTTCATTGAATAAACTAAAATAATAAAAATGACTTATTCTCGCAGATTTCAAATATTCAAAAATCTGGATACTATTTGAATCGAAACCTATATAGTAGAATATAGGAATTGTTGAAAGTTGCAAAATTTTCCCGTGCTTTGTCATTTGTAACTTAAATCACGTTCGCGTTAATTTGAATTGATAACGTCAAGTTGGGCAACTCGCGATTCTTGCAGATTCACCTCTCCCTTTCCACAGACGTGTCGTTCTCTTTCTTTTTTTGTGTGAACTTGGATCCAAGGCAATTTTTTTTAAGAATATTTTGTTGTTTTGTAAGAATATGTACATGCATTTCCTTAATATCATACATAAGACGTCTTGTCTCCAATCGTCGTTGTTACTGGGCCTCGAATTTGAAGATCCTCTCGCCATTTCAACAGAATTGTGGAACTGTTTCTCGTTTGATATGGGACTAACTGTAGGAAATATCGCAATTTCATAAGTGCACACTCTTTCGCAAATGTCACACTTGAATATTAGCCAAATAACAAACGCCTCTCCATCTATCACGATCTAGAGCTGAGTGCTCCTAGTTCTAAGGCGTCACACATAATTTTAACGATTCGCGGAAACTATCTTAATTATTTTCTTTGGCTTGCAACCTTTTGTCTGTTCAATACTTTCCTATAGATGGCACGTTTTGGTAGGACACGCATGTTTTCAGTAAGAAACAGTTAAAAACCTTAGTTGTATAAGATCTTTCGGTGTGTTGTATCACTTGGTTTGGCTCATGATGCCGCCGTTTCGAAAATGTTGCAGTTTCCATCTTCAGGGCTTGTATATTTGTCAGCTTCGCCAATGGTGACGTCGGCGAAATTGACTACAAACCAGCCCTGATTCAGCAAAAATATAGTACTTACATGTCGAACCCAAAGCTCCGGAGGCATGGATATCTATGTTCCAAGACGCTGAAGAGGTTTAATACGCTGTTAGGCAGGTTATTTAAATAACATTATTTTTGCAATCATATTTTTCTTAGAACTTTCTACGATTTGTCAAAATATGTTTGTTTTAAAAATAAAAAAAACGACTACATTCAGATACGATTTAGAAAAAAAAGACTTTCGTTTCACGATAAAAGTGAAACCGCGATCCTCGAAAGAGCGGACGAAAACGGTAGAAGAACTGCTAATTAGTAAGAGAACAGGGGGATGAAGGAGATTGTGGAGGAGAATTCCTGCTGAATACAAAGTAGCAATAATCAGAAACTTTCCTTCGGCAGGTTTAACAGCCATTAAACGTGGTTCAGTTTATGACTGGCAATATGGGTGCAAAGGGTGGAAAACAGCATTATCCGGATAACGTAATTATTCTTATTATTGTCTTTAACATAAGAAATTAAACTTGAAATCTACATATTTTGTAATATAGAAGGAACACAATATTTGTTATAAGAAGCGAAATAGGACTAGACTTCAGTAGCACATTTGCCAGTAATCTTTTCTTTCGACTTGGGTTTCAGATTTAACTGCTCATGGTACTAAAAATAATATAAAAAAACACATGAAAATTATTGTTATTTCTCGACGTCGTGAGTTAAGGTAATATATGGTCGTGAGCTATGGTTATCATGCTCTCTTAGCATTCAGTTGATTGGAAGCGATTATCACTGGGCAATGAACCTTCCATATTCCACACTGAACAGTAAAACTTTAAATACATAAATAAAGATTTTATAAGTTTCGTGATAATAATGTTGCATATATTATTGTTTCCTCAGGTCGTTCGATATTGTCAAGTGAACTCAGCTTATCTTTGGTCAGTACGCCTGATTTCACGCAAATAAACAACAAAAAATATACAAACACGGGTGTGGGGGAAGGGGGTAATTTCAGATAACAAAGCTATTTTTGGTGCTTCCTCTCTTTCCACACCCTTGAATTTGTACGTAGCATGAATATACATAATTCATAATTGGATAATCATCCACAGTACGGTAAACAGTGCAGCGGGGAAACGAACCAGGACAAACATAATAATAACGGTAATAAGGAGCCACGTGCGCGACACGCGCCTGCCGGCCGGCTCCCGAACTAAATGGACGGCCATATTGAAAAGAACACGGCTGTTGATTTCTTCAGTTTATTGTGTGTCTAATAATACGATGACGTGTAAACAGGGCTATGAATAGATATTAATTTAATATGATGCGTGCAAACATTATTATTGCCTTTGGCGATATTTCTTGGAGGATGTTTATGCTAGTAAATTAGTGTTTTCTAGCCGTATACAATTTCATAGGATTATTTTCGTATTAAATCAAAAGTTTAAATATTGATAGAAAAGTGTGAAAGGAAAAGTAAATGCGATATATGAAAGATTGGAGCAAGTTGAGGATTTCTGCTTTTTGGGTAGAAGTTCTCAGATGATGGAAGAGTTAAAAGGGATATCGAACGACGTATAGCGATGGGAAACAAAGTCAATGGGACACTAAAATTGGACAGTATCAAAATCTGCTAAGATGATAGTTCACAATAATGTTTTGATGGCAATTTAGATACATGGGAGTGAAATATGGACATGGAAAATATTTCTGGAGCTGAATGCGTTCATGGAAAATAATACATGGAGCTGTAGAAATGCGTACATTGAGAATAACACATGGATTGACAATGCTAGAATATGGAATGAAGTGATAAGGGATGAATGTAAACTTAAGGCTGATGTGTCAAATAAGATGAAGAAGAGCACGTTGAGATTAATTTTCATCTCTCACTATAATTACACCATAATTTTCATCCCGCTTTTGATAATAATCGTTGATTATGTTTGTGTTTTTTATGTGAGTTTGTTGAAATGTACTAGTTATTTTAATATTTTCAGAAAATTTAAATGAAGCTTTTAGTTTTTTTGGAAACTGTTTTACAATTGTGGAAATCAAGTTACCGTATTTAATTGTAAGCCCTGATTCGCAATTGCTTAATCTGTCACTGAGCAATTCATTGATGTCTCGTAAATATTTAAGTTGCAATTGAGTAAGGTCATTTTAGATTTTTATACCATGTTTCACGTTATGTCGTTGCCTTATGGGTGACTACATTCTTAAATTCAACAGTTCGCAGATCTTTGGCTGACCGGTATGAGAACATATATTATAGCCTGCGATATGATTTTCATATAAGGGTTACATAGTTGAAGCCGGAGGAACCAGATAATATATCTTTTATCAGATGGTCGCCCTTTTCAGGGTAATGAAGATTTATTAATCTTAATATATAAATCATTCATAATTGAAAAGTTCCTGTAAATATGTTACGACTGAGAAAACTTTAAGATGCTGCTGATAACAGGAAGAAAAAATAATTTGACATGGTAAGGTAATGCCATGAGAACAAAGGATGATAGTATAGTTAAGTCTGTTCTAAAGATGGATAGCCATATCATGAAAAAGGAGAGGTCACTTTGAAGATGACTTAGTGAATAGTTTTGTAAATTCTACGGTTTTACTTGACAACACATGTTTTCGTCACCTCATTTGTTCAACTTAAGTAAATGTGCTGTTCTAACTGAAGAAAGATTCTCTGCGTTCAAAACGTAATTCTTTGAGTTGGAAAACTATCCGTTCTAGAATTTTCACTTTTAATTAAAATTTCGTTTTTAAAATACTTTTTTTAATGCTTCACGTCTAAGTATGAATGTTTTATAGGTAATTCTCTATAATAACTTGAGTGGTCTTGATTAAGTAAAACATAATTTGTATACTGTACGAAATAAACTTTTTTTCTAATATATCACAAATAAAGTAGTGAACATTAGGGGTCTAAATTTCGTGAACTCGATAACTCATTATTCAAATATAATATATTGGGAAAAAACAGTCCTGAAATACATAGGATAAGATCAGACAAAAGATGAAACTGCATTCAAAATATAAACTTTAGCTTTTATTGTTTACTTTACATTTTTTTAAATGAATCCGTTTAAATATTTTTGAAGATATCACGAAGGAACTGTTAAATTTCATAAAACATCAATATTAGTAGCACATAAGCTCTTCAGTAGGTTTTGTCTTTTATGTTCCTACTATTAGGAATGCAAATTTTATGCGGTTCTGTTCTACACCCTCTTGTCTTCTTCTTTTTGTTGGAATGTTTGAGATTCTTCTCACTATAAAGTTCCTTATCTGTTTACATATTTTAGCAAGTTCTCATGACAGACAATGATAAATGCTCGTTTTAAGATTTTATGTGGTAAGGTTGACGACGGGAGTTGTCTGGTGGTATTTCGATGTATGTTTTTTAACGTTGAACGTAAGATATGAAAACCTTTATGTGACGTCTGTCTTCCAACCAACTTGTTACGGGTTTGATATCCGTTAGAACATAATTTATTTAAAAAATAAGTCCAGTCTGGTTTCATTTAAGGTCTCTTCAATATATTCTGGATGGTTGGAGAGATTGTCACATGCGAATAAACCAGGCTATATTGTGTACAACGAAAGTGTAATACAACGAAAGGCTGTCCCTGGTGGAGACATTCTCTTGTGCTGGTGCTAACGAAAGTGTTGTAGAATACGAAAACATTTTTTTACATTTCTCTCACACTGTTACTTAAAAAAACGAAGCCGACAGATACATTCTGTTTGAATGAATAAGATAATCTTTGCTATCCACATTTTCCAGAGATTGGGAAAAGTGCTTTTCTCACCCCCAAAAAAAAAGGTTCATCACATATGTGAGGGGATATTCAAACGTGTCAATATTATGAATATTATCTGTTATACAGAGCTGTTAAAAAGTGTTCTGAATAGTTCTGAAAATCGAATGAACATACATTTTATAACGACGACCAATACTCAATATAAGGGTTTTAACATTTTTAATCAATGAGTAATAATAAAGTGAAGTTTAAATGAAACATTATGCATAATAAATGTCTCATATAAATAAATGAAGCAATAGATTCTATAGAAAATTTGAATCATATGATTTAATATGAAATACTTTACCTTTTACCTCTCAACTAATAATTTAATATAGAATCAATCTACGACATTCAGAATGAAATGTCAATTCATCCTAGATATTTATTATTATCATCAATACTGTATTATTAAAGGCATTGATTGATCAATGGTTGATTTCCAAGAACCATCTTTGGGTTACTTTTACAATAAATGAAGCGCGAGCTTCGATCAAGACTCTTCAGCGAAATATTATATTGAATATCAGATTTCTTCTCTCGAATTTCACTTGCATGGTTATATAATACTCGTAAATACGTAAAAACTGCTCTTTTTTCAGTCTGAATAATGTCTTATTTTTATCAATTCATAAAAAAAAGAGGTTGTCTCATTATTACCATATATAATTAGACGATTAATATACACCATGCATGGTTTTAGAGGTTTATTTTATAATGTATCTGAACTGTTCCATACTTGAAGACAATAAAAAAAACAAAAATCTATGTATAAATTCTTAAAAACTAAATTTAAAAAAAAACTTTGAAAGACCCCATCAAACAAAACAGCCCTAACACATCAAATAACATCTGAATGTCAAAAATATAAAATATTTATCGATACTATTATTTATTCAACACTAATAGGACATAAAAATATATGATTCCAATTTTATGATTGAATATTTAATATATTTATATTTATTTAAAAAAAATTCACTATCATTTTTATCAACGACGCCTGGAAGCCATAAAATGTCTCCATCCATGTCGGTCCACAGCCCAGTACTCCACGTATTCCCACGTCAAGCCGAACTTCGTATTTTGCTATCGTAACAAAAGAGTAAAATGTAGGTAGGATAGGCGATCTCTTTGTCAAGTTCCTTGCGAGTGATAAAACACCTCAGCTCTTGATCAGGAACAGCAGGGTGCCATAAAATGCCTCCACCTAGGTCGGTCTACAGCCAGGTAGTCCATATATTACAACGTCAGTTCAAGATTTCAAATCTTCCTATTCTAGCATCGTGTTTTGTATAGGATGAATTAATACCCAATTCAGAAAGGATTTTCGACGTGTATCATATGTACATGTAATACTTATATCACTTATATGTAATTATTAGGGGGCACGTGGCTCGAAACAGGGAGTATGGAAAAGATCTACAATGGAAACAATTCTCGTTCTGTGATTAAAAAACTAAACACTTTCTTTTATAGCATTTATATTTAAAAAAAATTATACTTAAAATTTAATGAATTATAAAAAAGTAACTAATTAAAAAAAATATCTATTGGACTTAGCGAAAAACCCAATTTCCTGAATAGGGGTAGAATTGGAGGCTGCTCAGAAATACTAAGGTTTGTAAGGTGTCATATTTGGGGGATTTGTTGCGTAGCGTAAAGTATAGCTTCGTGCAACTCATCATTAAAGGGGAGATTGATGGACAAAGAGGTATTGGCAGAAGACCGATGTCTTTGCTTCGGACCATCAGGGTCCGTATGAGAATGTAAATGTTGGGGAGCTAATTCGTCCAGTTCTAAAAGCCTTTTGTTTTGGCAATCACTTTCTTCAGGAAATCTCTAATATTAACCTTTGTGCAATCTTAAATCTGATAGTTGTATTGTGTATTTGCTAATCTATTTAAACTATCTACGCAACAGTTGAAAAAATTGTAATAATTGTTGAAATTAAAACAAAACAAATACACTAACACATAGCACAAAAGGGGAAAAGGGGTGCTATGTCACTCTTAGTAAACATTTGGATAACAAGAAGGGAGGGAAATATATAAAAACCTTTTAATTTGAATATTGTATTATATAAAATGAAATTTATTTATTTTCTCAGTTCAAATAATACAGAATAGATGCAGAAATTAATATAATTAGTCACAATTAATCATATTAATAAAAATGTAATCCTTATTTCAACCATGTTATGAACACCTGTTATATGCTTTTGCGTTGTCGTTAGTGAGAATGTTATCCAAGGTTTGCTGTGGTCAATATAAAATAATACAATAATAAACGTACCCTTTGAAAATAATATCTTTATAAAATAATTGTTTGTATACCGGATTGTATAAGAAATGTTAACACATTTTATCCAACTAGATTATTTTTACTTTGTTAAACTTAGTTGAAAAATTGACCCCAGTTAAAAGCGTTTTAATAAAATACAGACACAAAGCGACGGTGCACATTGGATTGATTTTCTCTCTCAAAGATATAGAAAAAAGAGTTCTTTTAACTTTGAATACTATTTTAAAAATATAAAAATCACGATAGCCTCTCCGTTGTACTATTACACCTTCCAGCATTCCTTCGACCATTGGTTTTTGCCAAGAACAAAATCTTTGCTGGCTACTATACTTTTTATTAAGCAATATTGGGTTCCCCACCATACCATCCAGTTATATAATAGCATTTCTTGGTATCTTTGAAATTCATACCATTCAGTTCTTGTTATCTTTGAAAAAGCTATTTCTAAAATGGATATCACGCACATATATTCCTGTTAAACTTACACCTATGTTTTCCGACGTACACAAGTAAAGTGTATGGTTTTTTTTTTGCTGAAATTCGTCCTATCTCATGAACGACTGCAGCTTGGACTTATTGCATTGTTTATGTATGTTTATGCATATATTAATTTCGCCTGTATAATTCAACTATTTCAGAATGGGCGAGTGATATAGACCATTTTTCTGGTGTTGTGTAGTTATGTAAAATTATATCGAACAAAATTTTAGTTGGCACAAATATTATATTTTAAAATAAAAAAAATAATTAAAAATAACCCTTCATTTTATTAAACTAAACCAAATAAATGGTTTACACTGTATTGCCAGAAAAAAAAAACATCACAGTAGAATAAAATAAAGTCGAATCTTATGTAGCATTACTTTTTTAATTTAAAAAGAGTTTCATTAAAAAATAAAAGTTAGTCATTTGAAATCAAAAAAGTTGACAAGGGACAGTGTTAAATCCTCACTAATCATGATGACTATTTGTTTATATGTTTGTTCAAAGTAAAGAGACTATCCAACGCATCTAATATTTGCTTTGACAATCATACTTTTTAGTTGTCAAAACCGTACAAATGTTACTGATAGAAAACTTTATATTATAATATATTTTTTTTCATTGTTTTTCCTCATATTTGAATTAATCAATTGATCGTTCTGAAAGTAATGTCGAATTTTTAGGTCAAATTCGTAGCAATTCGTGTAGGCAGATCTCATCAAATGCTTGTTGTGTACTGGGGATTTTGATATTTTCAGTATCTCAGAAACCTCTCCTAATTAACTAAATATGCCCATAGCGAAGCATTAGAAATAGGTGGAAAAAATCATACAAAGTAACGAAATACCTTCGTATGAAAATCTGAGCATTTATATAATATAAGTAAAGATTTTGAATAAAAATAATAGGTTGATATATTAATAATTCAAGCAAGTACATAAATATAATACATTTACAAAATCATTAACTCTTTAGCATCATTTCTGTACTTCATACTTAAAAAAGGTTTAAAAAGATCGTTTTCTGACCTACACGTATTATAATAACTTTTTGGTTAACTGATAATAATTTCGACGTAGTAAAAGCCCTTCTATTAATCTTAAATATTTTTACTATTTATGAATTGCAATTTAGAAAAATTCATTTCGTTGATTTAAGTACGGTCAAGAGCTATTGAATTATGTTATATTTGATAATTCTGTATTCATATGTTTTTTTCAAAAGGTACTAAAACATGTATACTATACTTCGTCATGACTGACACTTGTATCTCTTTTTAAATTCAAAACTTGTTGCTTTTAACGCTGTTAATTTTGTATTAAGTTATTGTGTTGTCACTTGAAAAATGTACCTACTAGATATACTTGTAAACCTATCTTTTTTTCCATGTATAGCAATGGTGTGAGAAAATATATGCGTTGTGTGGACATGGTTTTACGGTAAGTATTCAAGCTAAGCAAGCGGGCGATTCAGGTTCCATTCCTATCGGAATCATTTCCGAACTTAATACTTGAGACTAAAGTTTAGAGCATATTACATCAGAATTTATAATATTCTATAGCTTGTGAACTGTTATTAATACATTTTTATAGTTCTGTTATGGTACACAAAAAATATGTTATATAAATAATCTGCCTAAATGAAAACTCTTCCGAGCGTCATTGAACATTGACCTCTTTGCAATCGAAATTTGGTATTGAGATATACTTTTACTAAAATGCAATAGTGTATATATTGTACAATCAAACAATATACGCATATTTCATCTACAAGATCATCATCACAAATACATATATTTAAGATTTTTAAAACTTGCTTTTTTATGTATGATAGAATACAAGCATAATATTTACTACCCCTAATTTGCAGCCTTTGGTATTTTATGTTGTTTTCTTTTAATTTGTTTGGTGTTCTGTGATCTGCATAAATCTTTATTTCTGTAGATTACATTCTGCTTATCGTATTGTAAATAATTCAAGTCGGCCGGTCACGTCGTAATGAAAAACATCCGACTGTGAGAGATAAACCATGGGAGAGAAGGATTTTTTCGAATGGACACGAATGAGCGTACACGAATGTGCCCGAACGGATACGAATGAGTTCGTATTAAGAACTGGCATAAATACTCAACGCCTTTTACGAGCATGCATTATTCGTGACTTAAGGGAATAACTTCCGATCTGTTCCTCACCCGACGACATCTATACTTTGTACTCGAATACGCAGCTTTTAAACACTTTGTTGAATTTTACGTGTTAAATGTTGTGTTTTCTTTGTATTTGAGTGTTTGTTTATTAAGTGCTCTGTGAGCGTTAATAAAAATATAAAATTATCCCCTTAGGTTGAGTTGCATACGATAATATATTATGAATATATGAATTTTTAGTCCATTGTGCGACGTCAACCTTTATATTTGCAATCTTCAAGGATGTTGTTTTATGTATATGACAACAAGATTGAGAAGATGGAAAATTTTAATAAAAGTGACAGCGGGGCGCCCTTTGTGGGGTAGAATAATGTCAAGGGCATCCCATTCTGCCGCAAGAGTAATGTGTAACCAGACTAAACTAACAAAGAAGAAGAAACACAATAAAACTTGGAAACTTTCCACAGGACTTCTTGTTCTCTTCTTGATTAAAACTCTATGAGAACAATTTTTCTCTAGTTTTTCACATCACAATAACTTTAGTATTTATTGATTTATAAATCTATTGTTAACGCTTTTCGAAAAATATTAAATAATTTAAGAAGCGTTTTTGGTTCCTAAGATATTAATGTATAAGACGTCCGTGACCTAATTGGTAACACATCTGTCTTCTAATCTAGGAGTTGCGGGATGTATACCCGCTGGTACAATTTTTTTTTAAAAGGTTCAGTTTGATTTTCATCTAAGGTTTGTTTAAATACCTTGACTGGTTGGTTGAAAGATATTACCATAGGGTAAAAGGGTTCACCAGGTTGTACTGTATACAACCAAAGTGTGATACAATAATATAAAGTGTTCTAATAGAGAACATACTTGGTCAAATTACGCGTCTAGAAAAAAACGACCAAATTTTTCTGACATATATGTAACCTAAACCTAATATACCCCTCCAGGAAAGAGGAAAGAGGAAGGTGGTAAGTTTGCATCTCGCTTTCAGAAATATTATTTTATTTTGTCTTAGTTTTGCGTTAAGGCATTAGAGATAGTATTTTTTCTGACATACCCGTATTTTCAGAAATACATAATAATATGAAACATGATTTTGAAAATAAGATATTTTATGTTGAGGATTTAACAATCCAGGCCCGTGTTTTGTTGACCACCCTTGAATCAATACTGTTGTTTCAATTTACAGTAACGGTACAATTTGGAATACAATTTTAAAATCATCTTAAATAATTTTCACAAATCTCAATGCAGTTAAATTTTCCAAAATTAAAATTAAACAAATTCTAAATAAAATTCCTCAAGCATTGAATAGCAAGAAAGAGGAAAACAACTAAATCAAAAGACTTTAAGGCTCTGTCTGCAATTATCTCACCCCCGCGCGTAGTCAGGATCCTAAAGTCATGTGGCACACCTCTGTGCATCCATAGTGTTAAATTTTTCTTGAACAATCAAATCCCTTTAGCTTTCCAGGGCCTTATTAAAGACAAATGGTGCCATGCAATCGAATTATGTTTGTTCCAATGAGGTTCATGAAAAAAGTTATAATTTGTTCCTACACAGTATCAAGTAGCAAATTTGTGATTTGGCCAATTTGTTCCATTGAACTTTGTATGAATTTGTTACTTTGAATTCCACCTCTGAAATTTTGTTTCTGCTTACCTTTGTTAGATTAGTAAAGATATATGTTAGAGGAGTATAGAGCTTTGTTAGAGGAGTATAGAGTGAATATATAATAATAAAAAAATATTTTACACATAATAAAAAAGTTCATATCGCATGTATAAACTACGAGTACTTTAAGATAAATAGTGTAGACGACCTCTGTGGCTTTGTTGGTTAGAGGCATACTTTATGAGCCGAAGGTTTTAGGTTCCATTTCCGCTGGTACAATTTTCCTTTTTAAAACAGGGTTCTAGTCTGGTGTTTATATTAGACCTTCTACAAATATTTCTGGTTGGCTGGATAAGATTGCCATTTGATAATAAATTGGTTAAGTTTTACCGTATACAACAAAAGAGTAACAATAAAATACGTGGCAAAAGCTAAGTTTTTGGATACAAAATTATGACTATTTGTCCTTTCTGAGGCGCCCGAACATGGCTAGGGCGAGAGAACCATGAACATGGTTAGCTATATACTGGTATGTACGTACACCTAAATAAATGTATGTAATTCATTTACAAAAATAATGGTACGATGGTCACCGAACAAAAGATGTTACCAAGTAAAAGGGTCCTAATCTGGTAAAAGGGTTCTTCTAGTAATAAGATCTGCGCGTTAGACGTGTGCGAGTGTTGATGCCTCTTCGCATGCGGTTTACTATTGCTAAAACAACAATGACGAACCGCGAGTTCCGTACCAAATCAAGGGATTTTAAACCTGAAATCTAAATGAATAGGGTCGATGACAATGTTGTCTTCAGACCACGCTCTTGAATATGTATGTCCTAATTATAAATTGGGATATATTGATAGATGGTACTCTTCGACATGCAACCTACGAATTAGTGAATTTAATAAATGTACGCGCTGAAACCAAGTATAAATGGAATTTTACAAATAAATTTTAAAAAATAATTACGATTACGCTATAAGACAAAATATTTAACATTTTTCATATTAAAAATATGTAAAAGTAGAAATAATCAGTGATTGGAGAAAGTCAATTCTGAGAATGTAATTTAGTCTTAGATATATTATCATTACTCGTAATATTATATTATAAAAAAAAATAAATATTAGTTTAATCCCAACATCCACACTCGAGTTACTTCTTAAATAATTTCATGGAAAAAATGAGGTATACTCTTCAGTATAATATTCTATTCAATATCAGATTTCTTCTCTTGAAATTTCCACATTAAGTCGAGACTTCGAATCTCGCTATAGTAACAAAGATACTCGTATATAACGCCCATTTTACACGCCCGTGTAAAATGGGCGTCCAATTCGTCGAGTCCTTAGCTGATGTCAAAATAGCGCAGCAATTGAGAATCAGGTTCAATTTAAATCCTTCCTACAATCCTTCAGGAACACCGAGGTGCTATAAAAAACCTTCATCCCGGTCGGTCCACAGCCCGGCACTCAACGTATTCCAGCGTTAGACCAATACTTCGAATCTGGTTAATATAATACCGGTACATCATGCAGGATGAGTGCCCGATTCATCAAGTTCCTTGCCCATAATGTGACGCAGTTTTTGACTTCACTTTTCATCACGAATACAAGGGCGCCATAAAACGTCTCCGTTCAGGTTGCTGCATAACCCTACTCTCCACATATTCCTATGTTAGGCCGAGACTTCAAATCTCCCTCTCGACAGTCCCTCGTGGGGAATAAGACAGTTAATCTCAAGGACTAAGATGGTCAAAGAACTAAACTAAAAACCAAATTGAACATACGAGTATGTTGACATTATTTATTTGTTGTAAACTTAAATCTGATGTTTTGAGTAAGATGCAGAAGAGCACTCTGAGATGATTTGGGCACGTGGGACGAATAAATCAAGGAAGACTTACAAAAGACCAAGGAAAGTATGACAAGATTAAGTGAATAATATTTTAAAATAAGGAAATATAATATAAATTGTAGGGTCTGTATGAGAAGGTGTATGGATATGGAAGAGGCGCACGATGTATGCCGAGATATAAAACTCTGGTGCGCTCTCCTCTGCGTCTATCCTAGCAGGGGAATGGCGAGATGGTATTTATATACCCATATGAATATGTATTGAGTTTATTTATGTAAACTTATATAAAATCTGTATATTTATTATATTTACACAACAAAACGAAACTTCCAAGAAAGAAAACGGAAATGTGAAATATTTTTTTACTAAGGATCAAAGTGACAGTTTCGTTTCATTAGATTTAGTGGCTAAGCAGTATATTTCATTTTAATATCAACCTTACGTATATCGCGGTGCAAAGCGCAAAATATATTATCTCAGTTTTCGGAAAATTGATTTAATACAATTTTTTTAAATCAGTTTTTCGTGCTTATATTACCACAAAAGGAAATCTGTCAAATCAAATTTCTTTTCCATCTATGGAATAAAGCCTTATCTAAGAGACTAAAAATATATTTCTTGAATTTAATTAAGACACAATAAATAGCCTATGAGATTGTTCACATCTCAAAAATAAATATTTAAATGTATCTTTTTATGTTGATTATTTGAATTAACAGATTGTCTTAGAAACATCTTTCACTATTCCTCAGCCGATTAAACTGAGAAAATATAGTTGACACTATTGCTCGATTGAACGACATAAAATATAGTTGACACTATTGCTCGATTGAACGACATAAAATATAGTTGACACTATTGCTCGATTGAACGACATAAAATATAGTTGACACTATTGCTCGATTGAACGACATAAAATATAGTTGACACTATCGCTCGATTGCTCGATTGAACGAGGAAAAAAGGAAAATCGGGTTCCAGCGGTAGAATTTTGCCTGTAGGTGCGTAACTATCTGACTCGCAACTACCATGGAGGTTCTGAAACTCTTTTAGAAGATTCCTAAAAGGAGTTAGGAGAATCAAGGACTATATGCCAAAATGGGGAATGTTGCGTGATGGGTCGATTCTTTGTACCTACGCTGAGGGCCAGCTCATGGAATATTTGCTGCAGTGGCTGATATTTTAGCGTCTTGCACCGAAAATAACTTTATTCGAGAAATGCCTAGTGTTGTCAAGTTGGCCGAATCCTGAGCGGAAGTAGAATATTGCCATTGACACGATATGAAGAAAAGT
This sequence comes from Odontocerum albicorne, assembly GCA_949825065.1. NCBI lineage: Eukaryota > Metazoa > Arthropoda > Insecta > Trichoptera > Odontoceridae > Odontocerum > Odontocerum albicorne. The sequence goes on along the minus strand of OX463851.1, from coordinate 23,000,755 downwards.
TTGCACTTTTCACGTTTTTATTTGCTTAATGTCCAATTTTTTCATTAAATATTATAAATTGTTCAATTTGTCATTATTATTCTATAAGAATTTCATCGATTTGCAATAAAAATCGGTTCCCGTATAGTTAGCGTCCCCTTGGTCACGCCCATGCCAAGTTAGCAGACGCAAACAGTAATAACGTGACCCTGGTGGAGCTTGATTTGAAAAAAAGCACTGAACCTATTTAGAAACTAATCGTTTTTAGTTCTGTTGAAGAAATACTTATTTTCTAAAGTACTGAAAATAGTATGTGCTTGTCAATGTAATGGAAAATTAGGTGTTTATAAGAATCTTATAAAGTTGTTCCATTTTTTGACCATAAAAATACATATGTAATAGCAACAAAATCATATATCTACAGAAACCTAATTCACGTCATCAGAAAACATGAATGGTAGCAAAATAAATATATATCATAGCAGTATAAACATATATCACATCAGCAGAAATATGTATCATAGCAGCAGAAATATAAATCAAACCAGTAGAAACCTGTATTATACCAGCAGAAATACGTATCATAGCTGCAGAAATATGTATAATAGCAGCAAAAACATATATCACGTCATTCATAGAAGCTGAAATACATAACCAAAAATATATATCATTGCAACGGAAACATATATCATCTCATTAGAAAAATATATCATATCAGCGGAAACACATATGATATAAATAATATGTTTATTGATAGCAAAATAATACATCAATCAATAATTCCCGGGACTTACCAACAGATGGTGCCTGCAATAACAAATCTATACAATTTTCAGTTAGTACCAGCTTGTAGAAGTTACGTGTCAAACTTTCATGACATTCCGACATTGTGTCATTGAGTTACAGTGGTTTAAGTGACGCTACTTTTGCTATTTTCAAAACAATGGAAAAATCGAATTTCGTGTGTTGATAAAACATTGCTTTTAATAGGAAAAAAATACCGTTCAAACTCGGCGATGGCTTGAAAAGTGTTATCTGGACTCTGCTCCGTCGAAAACAAGTCAAGTGATGGATAGCTTGTTCGGAGTTTCGAACCATTTGTCGGTGGTATGCTGATTTCAAACGCGGTCGTACAGACACAAATGATGCTGAACCTGGTCGTCCAAATGAGGCTGTTACACAAGAAAACATAAAAAAAACTCAAAATCGAGATGGAAAATCGCAAAGCAAAGTTGCGTAGGATAGCTGACATCCTGAAGATATCATTTGGTAGTGTTTACACTATTTTGCGTGAACATTTGGTCATGAAAAAGCTTTTTTCGAAATGGGTGCCGCGTTTGCTCGCAATGGAAAAGAAACAACAACGCATCGATGATTCAGAGCGCTGTTTGGCACTGTTTACGAGAAATAAACAGGAGTTTTTGCATAGATATGTGACAATCGATGAAACTTGGATCCACTACTATACTTCGGAATTAAATCAGTTGAGTGGAGAGCAGCCGGTGAAAGTCGTCCGAAGTGACCAAAAATTCAACAGTCGGCCGGGAAAGTTATGGCATCCGTATTTTGGGATGCGCATAGTATAATATTCATCGATCACCTTGAAAAGGGAAAAATAATTGTTCCAGCCAAAAAATGCACTATATTTCTTAACTCTTCATTTCCATTTTAATTACGTCGATTATATGAAGCATTATTGTGCTAGTTTAAATTATTCCAGACGTTGTAGTACCGTCCTAAGAATGAAGGCTGAGACATTTTCGAAACGTCGGCCATTATTTAAAACATCTCAAAATGACAACAACTCAGAAAAATATTTTATATCAATGAAAATCTTCGAATAAATAAATTACATAAAACTGTTTAATTTCGTATTGATAAAAAACCGAATTTCGTGTGTTGATAAAACATTGCTTTTTAATGGGAAAAAATACCGTTCAAACTCAGCGACAGCTTGAAAAGTGTTATCCGGGCTCTGATCTGTCGAAAACAATCATCAGGACAATGCACCGTGTCAGAACTCGATGGTAACGGTGGCCAAATTGCATGAGTTGAACTTCGAATTGCGTCCGCACCCACCGTATTCTCCAGATTTGGCTCCCAGTGACTATTGGCTATTCGCAGACCTCAAAAAAATGCTCCAGGGAAAGAGATTTGGCTCCAATGAAGAAGTAATTGCCGAAACTAACGCCTATTTTGAAACCAGAGATAAATCGTTCTACATGGTTGGCATAGAAAAGTTAGAAAAGCGTTGGAATGAATGTATCGCTCTTGAAGGAGACTATGTTGATGAATAAAGAAGAGTTTTGGCAAACAAATGTTGTTTTAGTAGTTAATCCTTCGACTTATTGATCGATGTGTTAGTGTGAATACGAGTATACCCTGAAATCATACATATTTGTAAAGGCAATGGAAAAGAAAATACATTTGAGAGAGAATCTATCGGAAGGTCTGGGCTCATCTTGTAACATCCTCCCAATCGAAATACACCACTACTAATAGGAGGGTGGCTAGCTGCGACGACAACATACATTTTGCAGTTCAAAAGGAGAAAATTGATACTAGCAACAAATATTAAAAATCTGCCACTGAAAAAAATGGAATTCAAATATTTGAAGTGACTTTTACAAGAAACCATGCTACAAGTCGAGGATTGAATACACAAGGGAGTGACAACAGATGGGTAATGGGGTTTAAGAGAGAAGAAAATATAGATTTTTTTATATTGAAGATATTATTTAAATATCATATCAAATATCACAACAATTGATAGTTAAGGGATGAAGAAAATCAAAACAAACGATGCTGAATTGTCAACGTTGGTTTATCTTTCAGATTTAATAAGATTTCGAAAAGTTCTAATTCATCGTTGAAAAGTACTTTACCAACGACAATTTTTTGGTATAAAGACTTTAAGTATAAAAAAAGTTCGCGTTCTTTACTCCAATATCATTGTTTTTAACATAGATTATCGTGTGGTACAACTTTGCCAAAACCATAAATATGCAAAATTAAAGAAACAAATTCAAAAGGGGTTTCTAAGTTTTTTTAAGATTTCATGTTAGAAAAATGATCAATTTTGTAATAAGCTATTCTTATTAGAACAATAATCTTTATACCCTGGAAATCATAAAAAAAATAAGTAAAAAAGAGAGAACCCTGAGATCACTGGTACGTTAAAAAAATAACTAGAAGTACGTTAAAAAAATAACTAGAACTAGAAAAATAAACGTTTGTTAAAAAAATAACTAGAATTTTATAATTGCACGGACTGAGCTAAAGGCTATCCAAAAAATAACGTTCCACAAATGTTTTTCGGATTGGCAAAAATTTTGACAAAAGTGTATTTTGTCCTGCGGGGATTACTTTGAAGGGTACAAAATTAATATTAATTATTAAATAAATACTTTTTAATAAAAAAATGAATTCTCGTTTCTTTATCAAACATCGTATATTCTTTGCACAACTAAATACCGATTTAGATTCATTTAAATATTGCAATTTTTAAATTTATATACTTGTTTATTGATATTTTTTATTTGTATATGCACACTTAACTTTTTTGTTTCCTTAACTGTCAATATTAAAAAGTCGATATCGACCGTAAATGAAATAAAATCAACTTGACAGTTACGTGTTTTTGGTCATGCTTGACTCTCAACTAATATTTTGCAGAGAGAAGACTCCCAAGTGGCTTCTCCCGTTAAATTAATTTCATTCCCAGTCTATGTAGTGTTTCATATTTTTTCTTGTTATTTTCCAAATATTTATTTATCGTTTTAATATTATTTTGCGCAAAGGTATCTCAAGGAATGTCGTAAAGTAAATATTTGTCATTTTTTTATTCATTATTTTAGCAATCTTAATTTAACATTTTTAATTAAATTTCGTTTGAATGGAAATGCGATCCGATCTCCTTCCTGAATACTTAAACACTTATCTTAATCATTCACATCTAAGTCTACATCCTTATACATACTTAACGAATCCTGGTTTATCACATACTCGTATACAATTCATTATAATGCCAAAAGCTGCAACAGTATCATGTTCAACGACTTCTTATTTCAAACTTAACATCAACATTATCCATTCACTTATGTTACATACCTTTGAAGAGACTTCCAAAAGCTCGTCACTTCTCGCATATTTCATTGCTATTTAAATATTTTATTTCCATTATGAAATATCTAAAAATATTTCCAAATTTGAATCTTATGTCAAGTACCCCTTCATTTTTAAAACATCATATTTTTTTGTTTTAATTGATTGGTTTATAATTCACTAGTACAATATGAACATCCAATGATTCCTTAACACGAAACCACTTCTAATTAAAAAAAATAGGGATCAGCTACAGTGAGTGAGGTATTTCGTAGAACTTCAAGGTACAATAGATAGACACACAATTTACGAAATAAGTCTACAAGGAAAATTACGTGTAGATTGACGTAGAAGTTGTGTGAAAGAGGATGGAACTGGATTAAGTGGATGCGGTAGAGTTTATCCGAGATCTAGACATGTGGAGATTACAACCAACACTTTTTTGAGAGGGTATGCAATTATCTGCCCTCTTCCTACACTGTCTAAAAGAAAGAAATATATTACCTAACGTTACGATCGTATACTCGTAAGAAAATTCAGTAAAAAAAAGTACTTTTATAAAAAAAACTACCCCCAGGGTAGAGACAACCTCTCCTCTGTTGGTGACACACCGCAGTGTGAAAAGGATAGCAGTGGCACCGACAGAAAGTTAGGTACCACGGAGAGAGATAATTTCAAATGAAAAATTGTTGGCAGCGAACCACAACCCTGACCATTAAAATAATTTAATTATGTTTTCATTTGAAATAGAACACAAACAGAAAATTAATCAAGATTTAATTACTAGTATTCATCTAATGCAAAATTAATCATGTCAGCAGGTCAGTGAAAATATAACTTATTTCCATTATATACAATATATGGAAAAAAAACTCTGACAGTGTGGAATATGTCGCCATCCAAGTAGCTACCGTATTGTCCTCACAATAAATTCATGAAACTGGGTTATAGAATCCGACGGTTCTTCTAAATGTAGCTACGCTAAATAAAACAGGTCTTGTAAAACCGGGAGAACACTTCAATCAATACGTTCCAGAATCTCAAGTGAGTCCACAAGACCATTCACAAACATATATATCATCATGATATTTCCTTGTCCGGGTAGACAGTGAGAACAGAACGTTAGACTTTCTACGTCCACACCTTCTCACGTCTCATACAATTTCTACGATTTCTTCTTTCAGAATGTCATACACCAGATCCAACAATACTTTTCTTGGTCTTCCTCTCACACGCTATTTACATTTGCACTGTATATTTTTTTAAATTTATTGTTTCATTCGTTCGTTCCACATGTCTAAACCATCTCAGCGTGCGTTTCTTCATCTTATTCAAGATATAAGTCTTAAGTTTACATTCATCCCTAATAAAGTATTTATGAAGAAATACAACATCCAAGGTACGTCTTTGAGTCTCAAGCGACTGAAGATGATAAAGGTAAGATTATAATTATTATTTATAAATCCTTAAATGACGTGTTATGTTGTATAAGGTGCATGCCCGCACGGTAATGCACTGGACTTCCGTGCGGAAGGACGTCGGTTCGAACTCCGCACTGCACTACTCCCCTCCAATGACACAGGCATTTTTCCGCCTAGTATTCGGGGGTGTAATGATGCCTATGAATTCGTCGTCTCACTTCGGTGTGCCATCGGATCCAGTACAGCGGTGGGGCCAGTGAATTTGTAAGTGTGCAACGGCTTACTCAATTAAAATAAACAAACTTCATGATACAGCTTTGGTTTCCAATTGAATTGACGTTGGAATGACGAGGAGATCCTTGACTACGAGGCCCAGCTACAAACGATATAGTTTTCATACTTATTGTTACACAAGTCTCACTACTGACCACATTCTGTAAATATACGAGAATGGGAATCTTTCTGATCTGCAAACGAAATAAAATGACAAATATAATAGGTTTATGTATTAAATTTTTTATTCATTATTTTTTTAATAAGTGACTCAGATTACCTTAGATCGAAGCATGGGTTATCACTTTTTTTTCGATTTCGCGGAGGGGGGGGGTCGTCATTCGTCGTTTCCTTTCTTGTACAATATTATTGTCATTAAATTTTGTATTGTATTACACTTTCGTTGCATACTTGCGGGTTAATTAACATGTGACAACCTATTCAGACTAACCAGAAATATGCTATAAAGATGCCTTAAGTGAAAACACTAGAATTCTGTTTGAAAAATATGTGTTAACGGAAATTGAACCCGTATCCCCCAGAGTTGGGAGTCATGCGTCTTACCAACTGGGCCACGGAGGTTATCAAAATTAATTGTTCATCATTGTATTTTTTCTTACTATGTTCAAAATTCAAAACTATAATCCAGTACAGGGGTAAGCAAACTATGGCACGCGGGCCAAATCCGACCCGCCACCTCTTTTAGTAAGACCCGTGAGCTAATAATGGCGTTTAAAATTTTAAATTCTTTAAAATTTCAAAGTACGCGCTATAACGGAACAGCCGATCGTCAATTTGAGGAGTCGAGAGATACGGCAGTATGTGGCACTCTTATAGCTTCGCATTCTGTGGACTCTACTGTGACGCCACGCAGTTATAAGTCGACAGCGTTTCCAGTACCAAGTGTATCGCTCTTCTTCTTCAAAGATGAAATACGTAAAATCTTAATAAAGGTCAGCATTAAAGGATGAACATTTGCAACCAATTTTGGTGATAGGGAGTACTAACTTTGAACTCTTAAAAAGCAATCCCCTTCTTCTCATTGGTAGTGCCATATTTCAAACAATTGTCTTATTTTGGTCTTCTTATTATTATGACGTTAAATTTTGTTAAATAAAGTTGGGATTTTTCCACTTGTTATATTTAAGTACGCCTACCTACATGAATATCCTTGAGTTTGCCTCTTAGCCCACAGAGTCTAAAATATTTACTTATTGATCCTTTACAAAAAATGTTTGCTGACAGCAGATCTAGGACTTGATAAAAGCCACATTTGATTTCACATATAACAATACAAATACATTTTAATTTGCTCCTCTAAACTGACCCTTAAACAGAAATTTATTCTGCAAAAGAACAAAATTACAATCATTGTCTATGTCATTGTGCTCATTCTACGTTTATCTGCGACGATTCAACTCGGCGATGAGATAAACAGGGAGACAATTGACTACTCTTCTGTTAAATATCTCCGCCTCCTCGCAGCTGTTCTCCAACGACACTCACTGGAATTGAATTGCATCCTTCACCCCCTTCTTCTCAACCCTGATCTATCCGTATCTTCCTAGAGCCCAGCACTGAAATGAACTCCAATTTGATGCAGACGCTCTGCACTGTGGCATAACGTTGAATCCATAAACCTTCATGTGACAAATAAAATTATTAATAGAAAATCAAATGCTATACTTCTATAATTTAGAAAAAAATCTTTTTCTAAATTTATTCGCCACATAATTTATATAATTTTTTTTCGCCACATAATTTATATTTTCAAAAACTTAAGTAATTGAAACCATATTTTTAATATTCCCCACGTACAAAACAACGGTGACCACAAGACAGTGATTTAAAAATCATTATATTTATGTTCAGTAATATGATGTATTATATTCCTAATTCGCTATTTCTTTTATTTATTTTTTTCCTGATATTCAAATAAATGATAAAACGATTTTTTAATGTTTTTTATGATATCTAGTTATTTGAAAAATATTGCGATCTAGTATCTACTATCTAAGCTCACCTTTTTGTTCTTATACGATAAAATAAAAATCAATTTTGTTATAAAACTAGTCTAAATAGAGATGAACTCGGTAAGATCGCTGAAGAGACCTATGGTCTTGAGTAGATGTGTGAAATTGGTGGTTGGTTCTGAACCCCATTTGCGACACTATTTGCCTTTGCTTTTATAAGGCTTGGTTGAGTTTGAATAGATTTCGTTGTGGCCAGAGTCAGAGTCGACTAACTTGTCTCTTTGTGTATTACTCTTTAATGTACCTTGAGGACCTGGAGAGCTGCGTCTCCTTTCGTTGGCTACAATCGTTGGAACTTAAAACACATACATCACCCCGATTCCCTGTCAGGGTAGGCAGAAGAAAGAGAGTGCCAGTTTTTCATTCACAAACACATCTTTTGCCACTTCGACATTCATACACTTTCTCTTAAAACTCTAAATACTCTCTGATTTATTACGTTTCCTTTTTCAATATATCACACATTTCATAACATATTATAACCATAATTTGATTGATATTCCTCTACTATACCTTCCATTCACATTTACACTGCATATTTGTTTGATAAATATAATTCTATTTCTATACTTCACTTCAATTAATAGCCTACAAGTTTTTTTATAAAAATAACCCCCGTTTTGTTTTTTTTCAATAATACAGTTCCACCACTGATCGCTTCCCAACCTTTCAGCTCCCACTCTTGGTATATATGTGTATATTCTCAAATGCTAACAGTTATAATAAGACTAGCTATTTTAAAATGAACAGGGTAGATAACTTGGAGTACTGCATGGAAACGATGCGCTCAATATTGCATCACAAGTTTCATCAGTTCAGTTTGATTGATAACGCTGTGAAAGTTAATGAATGACTTCAAGAGAGCTTATTGAGAATTCGTTATAAGAAAGATGGGTAATTGAGTGCATACAGTGATTGAGATTTCTAAAGTAGCCAAAGAGGACTTATTTTCATGTTTAATTACTATGACTAACACTATATTAATTGTAAATTCTGGCATATTTGCATTTTTAATGGTCTGTATGATAATAGAAATGATGTCAATAACTCAACTTAAACATTAGAAATTTGATCTAAAATCATGTTTTCTTTGTATGTTTTGCAATACATATTTCGTCATACCCACTACGGGTTCAGGCTCGATTTCTTATAATACCCGAAAAAAAACAAAGGCGTTCTAGTATAGTTCATTAATTTGTTTGGTAATACTTCTTGCAATTAGGTCACGGAGATCATCCGTGGCCTAGTTGATAAGACGTTGTACTTCCAACTGGGTATTTCAGGCTCGATCACCAATAATTCCCGAAAAAAAAGCAAGGTATTTTAGTCTAGTTCAAAAGTTCACTTGGTAAGTCTTCTTGCACGCGCTAGACATATGCAACTATTGTTGCCTGTTTACATGTTGTAGTATTTCCAACACGTACGATGGTGAACTGTGAGTAGCTTGCTTACTCCAGTGTTTATTAACTCACAGGTTCGATTAACGAGCTAGAATATAATGTTGTCTTCCAGCATCGCTTATCAACATCTGAACATATCATACGAATGAATAATGTTTTTAAATTATTTGGACACCTGACTTAAGTTTGTTTAATGTATACTAATTAGTAGACTACTTTCGACGTCCACGTTACTCCCGTATACGAGTTTATCAAAATTGGTACTCAAATGTTACAAATGACAATATATAAATACAATGATTTAAAGTATTCATGAAATCCATAGTCATTATAATTTCGGTTTATTAATCATTTCTGAAACGGGCAGCTTTGCTTTTCATAATTATTTCTGAAAAAAAAAATAACAAAGATATGAGTAAAAAGGGGAAAAAACGAGTCTTTGTTACCCTGAAATACTAATTCAGAATTATTAATAATCCCCGGTGACACGCGCTCTCCTGTCACAAAAGGACCGAAAGAATTAACAGGAAAAAAAATAATCCTTTATCGATACGAAAGTAATGTGATAATTACAGGATTTTCCATATTTATGTGATTTTTTTGTCAGCTTATCAAAATAGACCAGTTTCACCCAAAAATGGTTCATTGTTCCCTATCCTCCCCTCACAAGATTGTCAGATTTAATTCCAGTTATTACCGACAAATTTGACGCACATTTGACGTGCGTTGTGAATTGGGGAGATAAAGTGCAGGTGTCACTATACTAATCGTTGTCAATGTAATGAATAGATTATTCTTATTTAAATTGAAACTAAATATCAGTTTTGTATAAAAAAATTGTTTTCATTGGTTATACTTAGTTTAAACAAAGGTTTATCTTCTAACTCTATACTGTTATATTTGGTGCACTGGACAAAAAATCTCGATAAATTTGCTTATTACACCAGTTGTTACAATATGAAGTATTGACTTTATTTAAGCTTACGGTAGGAAGACACGAAGCCATTTTATTTATTTAACCCTTCATTCTATAACAATCTGGAGGATTTATTGCCATATTCTAACCTCTTCCTACCAAGCAGATTTAATTTTAGCAATAATTAAAATTTTATTTTTAATTTAAACAGAATTCATGAAAATTTTTAGTAATAATAAAATTGAGATATCATCAATCAAAAAAGAAAAGAAGGGATGTTGAGGAAAAGAAAATCGGGAGTGAACACACAAACAGAAAATTGTTAACTGGATCCAGAGTATGGATAGCACAGTTTTAGATTAAATTACCATAGTTATGAATATCACCAATGACGTAAATTTAATTGATTACTATAAAAAAAAACTAGAAAAAAAATTTCTCTAGAAAAAAATATTAATAATACATTGGTATAAATTATTCATACAATTCTGAAAAGGGTGATATCGCATAAAATTTTGTTTCACTAATTGGATCTTCGTTGGAGACTGGATGTTAGATATTAAATGATGAACAACATATTAAATGATTGAACAGATCAACAGTTTGGATGTATCGAGAGAATTAGGTCTGAAATACTTAGAAAACAATAAAAAACAAATATAGTCTGAAATGAATGGTGTGTGAGGTAGAAGTATGCCGAGGAAAGGATAGAATTGAAGAAATTTTAATTGAGGGAAAGAAAGAAGTATGAATACTATGACAAACGTTATTCATGACAAAAATATTTGTCATGAATAACGTTTGTCGTGAAACGCTCAGCTGAAACGTTCAAACGTTCAAAATTGACATCTTCACAAATACATAAATCCCAAGCTATGACATGTACAACATGAATATCATCATTATCTTAACAACTACATAAAAATCATGCCCTAAACCACTTCTCACAAGTTATTTAATCCAATATACATAAAAAAAGTCGAAACATGAAAAATTTAAGTTGGATTTTAAAAATAAAGTCGTTCAACCCCGAAAGGGCTTATTACTTTGTTTACCCTCTACTTTTCATTTGATTAAAAATCAATTTTCTTTTTAGGTCTAAATTCCCAATTTCGAAAAATTTAGTTTTTTACAGAATATTCTTTTTTTCTTTAAGCACTTAATTTTATTTTAATTTAGATTTAAAGTTGGCTAGGACGCTACACTTAAACCATTTTCGATTTTCTTTTAATAAAAAATACTTTTTTTTTTCACATTCTATGTGTAATATACGCGTATATTTACATTAGGATTAAATTGAAAAACTTTATCTTCCATTTATATTTGGGTGTGGAATGTGTATCTGGTATGAATATTATTTTTAACACTTTTCAAACAATTTCCGATACCTAATTTATGAACTCAATATCTAACATTCTTAATCCATTCATAATGTATTTTATAATGTATTTCCATTCATAATGTATTTATTCATTTTATTTTTTATGACATTGTGTAAAAGTCTAGATTCTTTCGATAAATTTATTTTATACATAACTTTAAGCTTTGGAGTCGAACCTATTCTGGACGATAGATCAAAAATATTACAAAAATTTAATAAGTTCGGTACAAGGATCGGAAAGTGGTGTCTGCGGTTATTTTATTTATATTTCTTTTGCACATGACAAGAAATATACATAATTTGCAAAAACAACAGGTAATTTAATTTGGACACACAATTTTAATGGATCTGGGTTTGTTGCCTTTCAATTGTCGTGTCCCCAGTGAACTAGGATTTTGCCTGTATCTCACTGAGGATATATAGCACCAAAAAATAAATCGATGCTTTTTTCTGATTTTCGATTATATAAAACCCCGTTGCACATTCTCATCAACCTGACAAACAGTGTCAATTATATATGTTATGTATATGTCACGCGAAATCAAACTCTTCACACTTCATCACTCCAGACATACCAAAATGTTCAACTAATACCGCACATAATCATAAAAAAAACACCACACTCAAGAGCTCGCATAAACCTTTGCTACAAGTCATTCCTCTTGCAAGCCCAAGTATTCAAACTCCTGTCGCAATAACAACCACGCTCCGATCGACTGCCTAAATTGTTTTCCTTCTTTTGCCTTTATTGAACTCAGCACCCCATTGTATGTCATAGGAGCCAAATAGGCATATTGCCTTTGGGCAAATTATGATTTAACTCTAAGGATGGTGAACATTTGATCAGTTGCCAGGCGTGTCATGTGTCTCTGCACCTTCCCCTCCTCTCGATAATAGGCTATACATTGAATTGGCTATTTCTTCTGCATTTGCATGTTAAAACATATTTTCTACAAAAGTTTGCAGCTTTCGAATACCATTCGCACGTTTTCTGTCTAGTTTTTATATCCCATAGTCATAAATATTCTTTGAAAACTTTTACTGTTATGGTGATAATTCAACCAATACATTTTATGGATCAAGGATATAGTTTGAGAAAATGTGTCTGAGAAAAAGGTAAGAAGCATAAGGAACATAAGAGAACGTATAGCGAGATGTATGAGTGTGGATGAATAACTTAATTATATTAGATTTGATCCAATTAAAAAATAGTATCATTATATTTTGATATAAACAGTTTTTACATTCAATCTGTTGCAAAGTAAATGGATTATACAGAAATCCGTGCTAACTTAGAGAATGGTGAACAAAAGATGAGCAAAATTATTCGGAATCTGGTGAGAGCTTAATGTGAATCTTCCTAAATCATCTGAACTAGACTCGCAAAAAAACATTAAAATGTTCAGCAGCGCGATTAACCAACACTCTTCAAATGAATTGAATATATTATGTTATACCTTCATTTAATGAATCACAACTCCAATCACACCCTTCCATTTTGATAATATTCTAAAAATCTCCCAACGACCCGCGTTGCCTTGTTGATAAAACGTTTGTGTTCTACTAGTGGTTTAGGTTCAATTCCAGAAGTTGCCCAAAAAAAAGGTCTTATTCTGGTTTAAAGTAAATCCACAAATTAAAATTGTTACCTTTCTACGTTTGGTAGTATTACCAATAGTCTCAATGACAGATCAAAAGTTTCGTGCTTTCTCCAGTGGTTCTTAACCCAAATGATCGGTTAAAGGGACAAAAACAATATTAAACACTTAAATGTAAAAAAACCTACATAATAAACTTTAATTAAAGTCACAGGCTAGTTTTGCAATGCTTTTTTAAAGCGAACAATCCACAAAATTAATACCAAATTAATTAATAAAAACAATATTACTTTCCAATCACGTACTTCAACATGTCCATATCACAGTGTAGATATTTTAGGGTACCATACACATTAATAAACAAAAGATAAAACGATTAAATAGATTTACATTGTGAAAGAACTACTCGTATTGGTGAATCTCACTTCAACCAGAGGCTCCTAAATAAAACTTAGCTTAAGTTTAAAATGTTCAGCACTTTTCGCAATGGTTACGACACCAACACAAGAAGGGATTCTCACCTGAGTACAGTTCTTTCATCCCTGTATGACCTAAATCTATTTATCGCACGAGTGTATTGTCGTTTTGTGAGGAAATCCGATTCATTCATAAAGTGTGAAAGAATTAAGTCTGCTCCAAGTTCTATAGTGCACGATTAAAAAATGTTTAAAGAAATATACATGGATTAATTTCTTAATATAATTTTCATAGCTTCAACACCTTTCAACAACAATTCATCATTACATGTAAAAAATAATTGAAGCACTCAAACCACAATCATTATGTCATGGAGTACAATTGTTACACAAAAATTGTCGTGAAGGTTGATTGACAGTTTATTTCCAGATTTGTTTTACTATATTTGAGTAGGTGGATTTAACGTTGAGTTGAAGATGAAATATTGCTCGAAGATACTGCCATGAAGTTATGTTCCATCATTGCCTTTAGTGAGCCATGTTCTGGAATTAGATAATAAGTTTACATTGAGCTGCACTAGTTTCCTAATATTATCAAGTTGCAAATTTGCTTATTTTAGTTACTAAAGTCATAAGTAAACTACGGTTATAAAATCACGACTTGTAAAATGAAAATCAACGTGAAGTCACAGTGCACTATTAAGTCGCGTTTACTTCGCTGGAAAAAATGCCATTTATAGATAATTTGTCAAATTCTAGAATCAAGAAATTAATGATATTCAAACTAAAATTACCTATATTACCAATGGTGATTTAATGTATAAAATACGTAGGGATACATTTGATAATATATTGGGAAAGCTAATGATGTAAGTATGAAAATCAAGTTATTCGCTAGATTGCTTGTTTGGTTTGGTTGTTTTTTAAACGTGTTTTTGTTTTTTCTTTATTTGTTTGGAATATGTAGTGTTATTCTTTTGTTTAAGCTATAAACGATTACAATTAAGGGGAATAAATTGAAGCATATAATGGGGAAACATTATACCCCGCGCCGCTGCCATATGGCAGGAATATGCTATTGCATTGCACAAAGCATCCATTTGATGTAGATATTTTTACATACATACTTGTCTGTATTTTTAATGTTTTTAATTTAATATTTATGATTTATATAAATGACATTGTAAATTTTCTTACTTTTGCTGAAATAAATTTATTATAATTATTACACAGGATGCTTCAATATATATATATATATATATATATATATATATATATATATATATATATATATATATATATATATATATATATATATATATATATATATATATATATATATATATATATATATATATATATATATATATATATATATATATATATATATATATATATATATATATATATATATATATATATATATATATATATATATATATATATATATATATATATATATATATATATATATATATATATATATATATATATATATATATATATATATATATATATATATATATATATATATATATATATATATATATATATATATATATATATATATATATATATATATATATATATATATATATATATATATATATATATCATCATCATCATCATCATCATTGTCAACCAGGGTCGATCCACTGCTGGATGAAGGTCTCCCCAAGTTGACTCCAAACAGTTCGGTCCTTTGCTCGCCGATGCCACGTGATGCTGCCATGCTTCCTGATTTCGTCCATCCAGCGTACCTTCGGTCTTCTTCTAGGCCTCTTTATGCCTCTTGGATACCATTGGATTATTTCGGATGTCCATCGGGAGTCTGACATTCTGGCTACATGTCCGGCCCATTGCCACTTCATTCTTTTGCACACCTTTATAACGTCTTCTACCTTTGTTATATTGCGAATCCAGGTGTTTCGTTTACGGTCTCTTTTAGTATATCCTAACATGCATCTCTCCATGCTCCTTTGTGCGGTCTGGAGCTTTTGCGTGTTCTTTACTGTGAGCGTCCATGTCTCGCAGCCATACGTAAGTACTGGAAGAATGCACTGGTTGTAGACCCTTCGCTTCAAGGATATTGGGAGATTACTTTTTAAGATGTTGTTCAAAACGTCCAAATGAGCTCCACGCCAGTTTGGTCCTTCGTGCTATTTCCTCCGATATGCCACCTACAAAGGAAATAAGTTGGCCTAGATACACATATTCCTGGACAAGTTCTAGCGGTTTTTCCATCCACGTTTATTGGTTTTGGGGTAGCAAAGCCGTTCATCATATATTTGGTTTTTGAAATATTCATTTTTAAACCAACTTCCCTGCTGACCTCTGCCAATTCTTGCAGTTGGTGCTGAAGATCATTCGGGTTTTGTGAGAATATAACGATATCGTCTGCAAATCTCAAATGGCTCAGGTATTTTCCATCAATCGCCAGCCCTTTACTTTCCCATTCTAGTTTTTTAAATATGTATTCCAGTGTAGCTATGAATAATTTTGGGGAAATAGTGTCTCCTTGACGAACTCCTTTACCGATTCGGAAGGTTTCCGAGGATTTGTGGAGATGTATTTTTGCTGTTGCATCCTTATAGATGTTATTGAACAACTGAGTGTATGCTCTATCAATGCCTTGTGTCTTTAGAGCTTCTAGTATAGCAGCTTTTTTGACTGAGTCAAATGCCTTTTCGTAGTCCACAAAGGCTAAGTACAGGGGGAGTTCGTATTCGTCACATCGTTCCATTATTTCTCGCAGCACCTGAATATGATCCATGGTACTGAAACCCTTCCTGAATCCAGCCTGTTCTCGTGGTTGGTTCATGTCAAAAGTATTCGAGAGTCGGTTGGTTAAAATCTTGGTAAAAATTTTGTAAAGGGTAGGTAGCATGCTAATCGGACGGTAGTTCTTAAGATCTTCTTGATCGCCTTTCTTATGGAGAAGTATTACAGTTGCAGATTTCCAATCTTCTGGAATGTCTTTTTCTTGAAGGCACCTGTTGAAAAGTGTTGATAAGATGGTATCCACTTCTCGACCTGTTTGTTTAAGGACATCAATGGACAAACCGTCGGTACCAGTGGCCTTACCGGATTTCATTCCGTTGATTGCGTATCTGATCTCTCCTGGCAAGATCGTTGGGATATTTTCGTCCTTAGTTGTTTCTAGATTCAGATTTGTATCTGGTATAGTTACAGTATCTGTATCGGCATATAGTTCCCTATAAAATTCTTCCGCTCTCTTCAGAATAAGGTCTCGTTGTTTGGTTACAGTATTATCAGACAGTTTAAGTGCAATGATGTGGCGTTTTCCTAAAGACATATTTTGCTTTAGCTTTTTCAGACTTCTTCTATTCTCAATCGTCCTTTGAACCATTTTTGTGTTATATTCGCGGATATCTTTACGAATATTTTTGCGTAGCATTCTATTGATCTCTGAGAAAGATGGTGATGTAGAAGCGGGTTGTGTAGATATCATTTTTTCTTCTTTGTTTCATAAGATCTAACGTTTGCTGCGACAATTTTGATTCTTTTTGAGGATGTGAGCCGCCGTAGTTTGTTGCACTCTGTACTATCTGTTCTGCTATTGCTTCTATTGTAATCGGAAGCTGTGGTTCGCATATATATATATATATATATATATATATATATATATATATATATATATATATATATATATATATATATATATATATATATATATATATATATATATATATATATATATATATATATATATATATATATATATATATATATATATATATATATATATATATATATATATATATATATATATATATATATATATATATATATATATATATATATATATATATATATATATATATATATATATATATATATATATATATATATATATATATATATATATATATATATATATATATATATATATATATATATATATATATATATATATATATATATATATATATATATATATATATATATATATATATATATATATATATATATATATATATATATATATATATATATATATATATATATATATATATATAATATATATATATATATATATATATATATATATATATATATATATATATATATATTATATATATATATATATATATATATATATATATATATATATATATATAATATATATATATATATATATATATATATATATATATATATATATATATATATATATATATATATATATATATATATATAATATATATATATATATATATATATATATATATATATATATATATATATATATATATATATATATATATATATATATATATATATATATATATATATATATATATATATATATATATATATATATATATATATATATATATATATATATATATATATATATATATATATATATATATATATATATATATATATATATATATATATATATATATATATATATATATATATATATATATATATATATATATATATATATATATATATATATATATATATATATATATATATATATATATATATATATATATATATATATATAATATATATATATATATATATATATATATATATATATATATATATATATATATATATATATATATATATATATATATATATATATATATATATATATATATATATATATATATATATATATATATATATATATATATATATATATATATATATATATATATATATATATATATATTATATATATATATATATTATATATATATATATATATATATATATATATATATATATATATATATATATATATATATATATATAGATATATATATATATATATATATATATATATATATATATATATATATATATATATATATATATATATATATATATATATATATATATATATATATATATATATATATATATATAATATATATATATATATATATATATATATATATATAATATATATATATATATATATATATATATATATATATATATATATATATATATATATATATATATATATATATATATATATATAATATATATATATATATATATATATATATATATATATATATATATATATATATATATATATATATATATATATATATATATATATATATATATATATATATA
>OX463851.1:22904919-22981904 GCA_949825065.1 Odontocerum albicorne | reverse complement strand
TATATATATATATATATAAATGTTGTAAATTAAATATTTTTTATGTGATATCTTAGATTAAAACTTAAAATTAAATAACACAGGCGTAGAACTTTTTAATTATCAAGTGCTCAAATTGATGGCTTTTCTAGTCCATGCACTGCTAATAGCGCAGAATTACAAACATCACGAATTTTGGTATTTACGCACTTTCTTTCAATGGCTGCTCTCAATGCATTCGCCATTGCCCGTTTTGTGCCATAAACTTTTACTTACATGAGTAGTAGGGAGATGCACTATTTTACTTGAAATAAAAGTCCTCCTCATTCCTAAACTCCTTTCGAATACGTAGTATGACAAATTCCTACAGCAAGTTCAAGTAAACGGCAAGGTGCAAAAGTGCGTATAAATTTTTGGGGCGACTATATAATTCATTATCATGTCATGTCTACGAGTTTAAACCCAAGATCTTTGCTTCTCTGAATTATCTTAAGAGGATATGTAATTTTATCATATGTGTGTTTTAAGAAGAAAACTTTTGTCGGAATATTTTATGCTTCCATTACTTGATTACGGTGATGTACGTTATTTGGATATTAAATAGAAGAAGGTGGATAAACTGAAAACACTCTAAAACATTTACATTCAATTCATATATAAAAGTTGATTGACCATGTGTCAGAGTTTAAGACAAATTACCATTCGTCCGAATTTCTGAACATACTTTAATGTCTTACACCAGACATCGAAGGGATCTTCACGTTTTGTCGACATTATTTTATGTGTTTAACAATTTCAACTCTTATCCATATCTTAGCAAATCTTTCCATTTATTTCAGAACACAATGCTCTCGTCGATCATGCGATGAGAAACTCCATTGCATACCAACGAACCACGCCTCATTATATACGTGTTATTTGCGGTTCACTCGACGTGACTTAGGAATGAACTTCCAAGAGTTATTGGATGTGATATTTAGATCACAATTGGAATGTTTGATTTTATGTATATTAATTTAAAAATAAAAATATCAAATAAAAAAAAAACTATTATTATAAGATATTTTGCTGTATACAGTAAGTGCACTTTATAGGGCTCATTGCCATATGCCATTATTTTCAATCAACCAGAAATATGTTAAAGAAACCTTAAATAAAAACAAATCTGGGTTTCAGTGGGAATCAAACCCGTAACCCCCAAATTAAGGGATATGCATTTTACCAATAAGGTTATAGAGGTCGTAATATTACAAAAAAATAACAATATTGTAACGAAAATGAAAAAAATATGTATATTGTTCCATTATTCAATCCAAATTTAGCACATTGCTCGTGACCAAGGAGACAGTGTTAGAGGGGTGCTTTTAATTTTTTTTCTTTTTTAATTTGGACATAACTTTTAGAAATTAAAACACAATTAAATAAAACATTATATATTCAATAACAATATAACGGTAAATGAAAGAACGCATAATGACGACCTCCGTGGTCTAGTTGGTAAAATGCCTGTCTTCCAACCCGGGCATCACGAGTTAAACTCCCGTTGATACCCATATGTCAAAAAGGTATTCCAGTTAGGTTTTAACGAAAGGCCTTTTGCATATTTTTGGTTGGTTAGCAAATATAAACATAAGGGAATAAACGCGGAAGGTTTTGTTGTATGCAACGAAAGTGTAATAAAATAATACAAAATAATTCAAAATATACTAATAACTTGCTGCCTGAATTAGACATTTGTGAGGAGAAGAATTGCATGCAAAAAACAGGGATCTGAAAGAGGTGGAACCACATTATAAAATAAGATAAAGTAACATAGGTTGATCATAAAAAAAAGATTCTTTAAACATGAACTTAATTTTTTGAGCTTGAAGAGGTAATCTATGAAAGACTAAATATATCGACGTGGCTGAAGCGAAATGTATGTTCAAGGAAATCATATTTCTTTCTTCTGCCTACTACAATAGGAACATAGCGTGATGGTTATGATGATAACGATGTGTGTTTATCTGAAAAAAAATCGTAAGATTGACATTTTGTTAGTATTTAAAGAATGAGAATTAATTAATTTCTCAAATTTAAATACGGCGAATACCCCTAATGCAAATTGTGTTACGACTTCGAATTTCAATCACGTCCTTCATTCTTCCGAGGTCATGTTTCATTGATCTTTGGATTACTGAAATAATGTGACAACTAATATCCAGGCTCACCATTAAGGATATTGTTTAATGTGTACAAACACCAGGCCAACCACTTTCTGTGGATAATAGTGAGCATTTTAAGAAGTGCTTCTTTTAAATTTTTCATAGTACGAGTATAACATACTTAGGCACGAATTAATAGTCCGAAGTTAACAGTAAATAAAACAATTTATTTTTACTGAAGAAAATACCATTGAAAATGAATTTTCGTACCAGTTTGTTGTTACTAAGGAAATTATAATTGATTTTAATTTTTCACTTTAAAATTTGAATCGTATGACATATGTCTGAATATAAATCACGAATTCTAAAGTAAGAATTTAGTATCGAGGCTGGACTATGAATTCGAGCCCTAGTCGTGAATCGAAAATAAAAATATACATAACAAAGCATATTCCTTTAACATCCAAAGCTATTTGACTAATTTAAAAAAATGAGATAATATAAACTAAAATCACTTGAGATTTTTTCACAGTTAACGAATAATGGCGTCTCACAAAAAACATACGCGAACATATTTAATGAACAAAAATATTGTATTATATTACACTTTGTTGTAACCTGGTGGGCATATTGCCATGTGACAATCTGTTCCTACCAATTGAAAATGCGTAAAAAGACTTTAAGTGAAAACCAAACGTGATCTTTTTTAAAACAATCTGAGTTCTAACGGAAATCGAAACCGCATTCTATCGTGCTAGGAAACAGGCGTCTTGCCAACTACCAGTAGGCTATGAAGGTCGTCTAAAATAGACTTTAGGCGACACAGCATTCTTAAACACAGCGGTCCTGTTTCCAGCTATCAGTAAATGGGCAATTACTTCAAAAGGGAGGAAACTTAAGGGCAAAAGGTCACTCCCTTTCTTGTTTAGAAAAATGACGTCACTCCCTATTAATGTACACCAATTTGGACGAACCGGAAATGTGAAGTTGTCGTAACTTTGACGTCCCTTTGAGTTCTGTTCCCCAGAACCACGTATATTTGTGTGGGCTGAGTCATTTATTATCCTGAGCTGGAATTTATTTCGCCAGGACACATTTAAGGACGCATTAAGGGTTGTAGATTGCTCGAGAGCATCGTAAGTGGTAAGCCACATCATGGGGTTTCCACTGATATTAATGAAGGTGTTTTTTGAACATTTGAACCTTTGGGATGTTTGAAAAGATACTGACTATAAAATAAAACTTTGTTTTTTTCTATTCGTTGTGGGCTGTTTTCAGAATTTTTCAAAATAACATAAATCAACTATGTTATTTTAACATTTTTAGAACCCTATAAAGAATTTGATACGATTAAATAATAAAATTATAAGTTGAAAAATAGTGAAAATTAAAAAAAATCAACAAAAATGCTTCACAAAGCATATCAATGTGGTAGAATATAAATATTTACCTGGTATTTTTAATGAACGCAAACATTTACAAAATAACAAAATTTTGTAATAATTGTACAAAAAAGAAATAAAACATAAATCAAATAAAAAATCATATAAAATAGCAAAACTTTAATATATGATAAAATCAAAAGGGATGTTTCTTTTAGGATACAATCAAAATAACGAAATTGTGTCTGGAACTGGAGAGAGGCCAATAAGTTGCCCTTCAACATCTCTTGACTTTTTCATGAGCTGGAACCCAGCAGTACTTAAGATTCTTAGTCGATGATCAGCCCATCGTGAGTATCGACACTAGCAAATACCCTTGGCATTATGTTTAACAGTAAATATACTATACATTCGGTTATCACATTGGAAGTGTGCGCTTATCTGCCAATAAAGTTCTGGGATTTATGATTAGAGTCTCCAGAGTATTTGATGGTGTCGCTGATATGAGATTTGTTTTTAATTCACTGGTTCTCAGAAGATAAGAGTATGATTAAATTATTTGGATCCCGAGAGGAATCCAGAAATTCCTGATAGCTGTGAGAGTCCAAAAGAGATTTTTGCGACACTTTTATTTCAATGAGTAATTTACCAATATTTACTCTATCTAACATTTTTTCTAATGGTTATGTTTGGATATTATTATTGTTAAAGCGCTGGAAGAGATCTACACACATGTTTATAAATATCATATAAAATTGCTAGCGGGAAAAATAATAAATCGTTTGTTTATTCATAAACTTTTGTTTAATGTACTTGCCAATTATTTACTCCATCGTGAATTAAGATTGTTTTCGATGTCGTATTCATGAACTGAGCTGTTAAGAGCAACATTAGTCACAGACGAAATGACTTTGTTATATAAATTTTCTGTTATCGACATCTTTCAAATCTCGGTGGATAAATTGAGGATTAAACTCCTTAATAAACTTTGTAGGCATAAATAAGCAACTTTACAGGGATGCACGGATGTCAATTCGTGTGTGAGTATGCTACGAGTATATTTAGACTTAATTTTCTTTGTTATTTGATATAATTTGGTCAAATCTATATTGAATGTAAAATAAAATAAAATGAAATATGGAATGGCATCGATTGAAATGAAATGGCAACGATGAATATTTTCATATGCTAGTTGGCGCAGAACTCCATCTTTTGGTTGTTCTAATGGTGACTGAACTTTTAAACGAAGTTCATCGACGTAAATGATAATTTTGAACAATAAAGGTTTTCACTGTTTTCACTTCGATTTAAATTCACAACTTACTTAAACAGATATTGAATTTTCTATTCGTCTTCCTAATTTTTCTTTTTTTTACATTCATTGATAAAATTTTATAATTTCAATTAGGAAAAATTAGGTTTAAAAGCTTTTTTGTGACCATTCAACTTCTTATTCGACTGTTGTCTAGTTTTTTTAGAAAACAATCCAGTATACAATAGAATAATTAATTCACCATGTTTCATTTTTATAATATATTGTAGTTTGTTGGTTGGAAGAGATTGCCATGAGGGGAATTATACAAGCAATCATGAATATGTTCAAAAGGTGCTGCGTGCAAACAACATAGGAACCTTTTAAATAGATTTCATCTAGAATCGAACACGCAACCCCCGGAATGGGAGAGGTGTTTTACCAACTATCCCGAAACTTACCGAAGTAACATAATGTCACTCACCGTAGTAATGAATGGAGAGTTAGGAACTGGAAATCCAGGGAAAAGAGATAGTAAGTCATGTGTTAACTGAGGTGATGATAAAATGTGTGAGAAATAGAAAAGCACATATGATGAAATGAGATATATGGACGTAGAATATTGGGTGGATATTGGGTGCGTTGATAGAGAAGAGTGGAGATCTTCACTTTCTACCAATTCTAAAAGTATGTATGGATGTGATAAAATGATCAAATCAAAAATTACATTCTGGATAAATTAAATAATAATAAATCTCAGTTATTGAAAGCAAAAAAGCAGTACAATAAAAACATATCACGCTGTTTCCCTGTTGGGGATATCCATACAACTTCTACAATTTATCTGACTTTCAATGTTTCCTTCTATTAAAATATCCTTCGATCGATCCAAATATAATTTCCCTGATCTTCTTCTCTTCTCCTCAAATTTACACTAATACATGTTTTATTAGTTTTTCATTATTCATTCGTTTCACACTCCCAAGTCATTTAAGAGTGCTCTTCTTCAGCTTACTCAACATTTAACATTAAGTTCAGATTCATCCTTTATCACGTCATCCAATATTCTCTTATGCATTATCATTTCGTGAGGTCTTCTCAATGCATGCATTTCTACAGCATTTATTCGTCTTCTATCAGTGAATTTTCACGTCCACGTTACACTCCGATACAGCAAAGTCGGCACAACATTACTGTTATACCATCTACCTTCCATCTTAGCAGATTTTCATATGTGTATGTACATAAATATTGGTTTCACACGATTCGTAAGAAACAATTTATATCTGATGTTATTACAAGTTCTTGGCTCATCTTGTACGACTCGATTAGGCACCACCCTTGTGTTTAGAGAAGATATCCGACCATGGGCATCACATATATTTTTCAGCATACACTTTTACACTTTACAAAAAAACATCGCTTGAGAGTATTTATTCAAATAACATCCAAGGTGTATAAAGTTTTAAATGTCAATTTCAAGTTTTATTTTCATAAAAATTTGTTCTAAAACAACTTATTGTCAATCTTATCGAGATCTTAACGACTCAAAATCGATCGATATTAGATACGAGTAGATGCAGATAGTCGATTAAAAAATGTTAAATGTTGTGATGGAAATATCAAATGTATATTATATAGTTTTCGTACTTACAAAATCACCGAGTTGTCGAAAATTAAATTTCCTGTAACTTCGAATAAAGCAAAAATATTTCGCGATTTTTTTCTACAAAATAAAATTAAAAAAAACTCCAATATTTATTTTTCTCTTGTATTCAAGAGATCGGGATTTTTTTCCAGAATTTAGTTCAATTACGTGTAAAGAAGTGAACCGTGAATGAAAAACGTAAGAAAAATACATCAAATAAAGCAATTTACAAAATTGGCAAAGTTCTCGAATCGCGACACCAATAAAGCGGGTGAAAGATATTAAGAGCCTACTCTCACATACAATCTCTTGAAACAGTTTTCAATTGATTTACAGGGAAATAGACGTCAAAAAAAGATATTTCGGAAATACGGAATAATTGAATAAATATTCAGTATTTGTATTAGTATATTGTATTGCACTTTCCTTGTATAGAGTAAACCTGGCAGTTTATTACCATGTGGCAATCTCTTACGACCAACCAAAATGATCAAAGACCACGTCCGTGACCTAGATGGTAAGACGTTTGACTCCCGACCCGGAGGTTAAGGGTTTGATTCCCGTTGAAACCCAGATTTTTAAAAAAGGATTCCAGTATGGTTTCCACTTAAGGCCTCTTTAACATATTTTATTAATTTATTTAACACTGCATTGTTAAAAAAATCTGACAGGCTTATTGCTATGTGACAATCTCTTCTAACCAAGTGGAGAGAAGTAAATAACGGATGTTACATGATCGCGAGAAATATTTAAATAATTATTCAAAATAAAACGATAAATGAAAGAATTTTTAAACAAAAATAAGACAGGAATCATCCGATAATCTACGGCTATGAGATAGGAATTTATATTAGTAGGAAAGGTAGTGGGGTCTAGGAAACATGTTACGTCACTGAAAGGAAACATAATGCTGGGCTAGCTGTTTTTAAAGAAGCTAACGATGGATGAGTCGTATGCTATTTGGCAGCTGGTTCCAGAGCATTTAGTAGAACAATATTTTATTCTTTATTTTTTTCCCTCTTATATGAAGCCTCTATTCTACAAAGGAATAAGAAAGTCTTTTAGTCACATCATCTTAGGGATGAGTATAACGGGGAGTCGTCAACCATGTGATACATGGTCTACGAAAAACCGCACTCACAAAGGATATACTTTGCAAGCTTCTATGGATCTACCATAGTAAGCCACTTCTAGTGTCTTCTTCTAACCGAGCTGTTCATAATTGTTGTTTTATAGACCAGATATCAAGACTTCGAACCACCAACCAAAAATGATGTAGTAACCATAATGGGAAACTCCATTTTGAGGACGAAATGATTGTGAAAAGATGGAAGGCATATCTGGAAGAACTCTACAAAGGAGGGAGTGTAATCACAGAAAATGATGCTTTAGAAGCAGAAGCGGATGTAGAAAATAATG
Source organism: Odontocerum albicorne (assembly GCA_949825065.1). Classification (NCBI taxonomy): domain Eukaryota; kingdom Metazoa; phylum Arthropoda; class Insecta; order Trichoptera; family Odontoceridae; genus Odontocerum; species Odontocerum albicorne. The sequence continues at coordinate 22,974,080 of OX463851.1, read as the reverse complement.
GAAATGATATTCTGAGATGTGAATTTGATAATGCTATCTCAAGAGTGAAGGACAACAAAGCACCTGAAATTGACAATATCCCATCGGAACTGCTTAAATGTGCAGGCAGCGGTACACTTGACACACTACGAGTATACAGACTTGTCTGCAGAATATATGACACGGGAGAAATACCTAAGGATTTTACCAAATGCCTAATAAAACATTACCAAAGAAACCCGGCACAACAAAATGCGAGCAATATAGAACCTTGAGTCTGATATCGCATGCATCGAAGATACTGACAAATATAATTATGAAAAGAGCGGAAACGAAAATCGAAAATGTGCTGCTGGAAGATCAATTTGGCTTGAGAAGAGGAACAGGCAGAAGAGATGCAATTTTCAGTCTGAGGCTTATACTGGAAAAGAGAATAAGGAAATGCAAAGACACATACATAGCTTTTATAGACCTAGAAAAGGCTTTTGACAGGGTGGACTGGAGACAGCTTTTTAAAGTGCTTAAAAGGATAGGGCTGAGCTTCAAAGATAGACGAGCAATGTGGAACTTATATAGAAATGAAACCGCTGTGATATTATATAGAGACAGCAGTGCTGAGGCTATTGTTAGTTAGGGAGTGAGACAGGGATGCGCGATGTCATCGACATTGTTTAATTGTTATATACAACACGCTATCGACGAGATGAGGGAGGAGATGAGAGATTGGCCTGGCGTGAGGATCCAGGGGAGAAAGATTGACATGATAAGGTATGCCGACGATATTGCGCTGCTTGCGGAGACGGAACAGGAATTGAGCTAGGCCTTAAGAAAGATGGAAAATGTTTTGTCATCCAATTACAATATGAAAATTGACAAAGGCAAAACAAAATGTGTGGTTGCTGGAAGAGAGGAGGTGACCGCATGTGTTGTTTTGGGTGGCGTCAGTGTTAAGCAAGTGAAGGAGTTTGTTTACTTGGGCAGCAGATTATCCCAAGATGGCCGATCAGGCAGAAATAATAAGTAGGGTCCAATAGGCAAGAGTTGCGTTCAACAAGAAATCCAAGATATTTGAATCTCCTAACATTGATATCAATGTTAGGAAGAATTTAGTGAAAATTCTTGTCTGAAGTGTGCTGCTGTATGGCTGCGAAACGTGGACCATCGGCTAGAGCAAGTCCGGGCGTCTGGCTGCCTTTGAGATGTGGTGCTACAGGCGCATGGCCAGGGTCCATTGGTTAGATCACATCCGAAACGACGAGCTATTGAGCTGGGCTGGAGAAACAAGGCAACTCATAAATAGAGTTGCCCAACAACGATCCAGTTGGATAGGCCATAACATCAGGCACCCAGGCCTGCTCCTTACCATCGTCGAGGGAATGATTGAGGGCAATAACCATAGAGGCCGCCCTAGATATAGCTACATGGACCGGATGATCCAGGATGTGCGCTGTGGCAGCTACCAGGAGATGAAGAGACTGTCGGATGACAGAGATGAGTGGAGGAATCGAATGCTTGGTGCAGACCAATCCTAGGATTGTAACATGAAGAAACAAAAACATTAATCGTTATGAAAAAGGGTCAGCCAAAACATCCTTCACCGGTTATGCTGGGAATTAATGAAAACCCTAACATACAAAAATAAATTAGGAGAATTTTCACTTAAAATCTTTTCCTCTAAGAAATCAAATATCTCTTTTTGCGCAAAACTAAGATCTTTTCTAAACTGTTGACTGATTATTCTATTTCTTTAAAGAAATTCAAGTTAAAAGGAAATTTGATACATAAGCAAGAAATCCTTTTTTCTTTCTATAGGTAATTGATCTGAACAACGCCATGAGAGTGCAAATCTCAATTAATCTCTATTTAAAACTTTTATAAAAATTACCATTAATCTTTTCCTCTCCACTTCGAGAACAGTGGACTGAAGGATGCATTAGCTTCAGTATAAGGGATATTTAATAAAATTTAAGATTGCTTATTTTTTATAGATTTAAAAAAATCAGGCCCTTTACAATTTACGACGATGTTATATCGTTTTAAGGAAACATTTGAAAACTGTGCTGAATATTTTATTGAATTACCTTAATACTCTAAAATTTGTGGATTTAAACTAAATATATTTTAAAAAGTTTTTAGTGAACATGATGAAAATTTTGAGCCACCGGCTTTCAGAATGTCGGGAAAGAATTATGATTTTTTACTACAATATTTTTTATTGTACGGCTCAAATACTCAATGTGACGACTATCGGTACCTTATAACTTCATTTTGATGTTAATTAATTAAGCTAACTAAATAGTTTGAAGTATGGAGCACGGTTTGAAAATCAACATCTTAAGTAAAGCATTAATAGGCTTATCTCTTATTTTTCATTCAACAAATATATTTTTTATGTTGCAGTAGGAATCGCGTAGTTAAAAGTGTATTTCAAAAATATTAACTAGTAAGTGAATAAATTGTACACAGCTTTAGAGATTTGTGATTTTTGTATATTTATACGTACTTCATTTAATTTTGAAACCTTTAAATAAAATAGATAGTAACATGACGTATAGGAAAATTTATTGTGCAATACAATTTATTAACGAACAAAGAATTTGGTTAGCGATGCTTTTTAAGTGTTTTTGGAATCAGCAAAATTTACTAATTATAGTAAAAAAAATTTCGAGGCGTTTTAAAAATATTGTTTTGTTATTCATTATTACTTTGTATAACGCACTCAGATGGGGTGGTAAGTGATTTCCATCGTTTACTCCTCTAAATTATTAGCGTTGATATCTCTAATGATTATTTTAAACTATTTAACCCAGTGATGAGCAACCCGCGGCCTGCAAGATGATTTTCTGCAGCCCAGCACGGATGATGCAAATTTTAAAGTTAACATAACATGAAAAAAAATTAAATGTACAAATATAATACAAACGAACTGCGTTGTACACTTATTATAGCTAGCAACATGTATTATGACATAAGAAAGTTTGTTTGTGTTTTTTATATAATTTGTCTTAATATTACGCTGTTGTTATGTTAGGTGTTTATTTGAAAAGAATTGTACGTTTCAAAACAAATAGACAGAAGACTACTTTTTTATTTATAATGTAATTAAAAAAAAACAATACTGTGTTGTGAAGTGAAAAATATTAGGTTTTTGAAAAAAATATTATTGTTTGCGTAGTATCCATGATTTTATTTTATATTGACGAAGACACATACCCTTAGATCGTTTCATTAGAAGAATTTCGTATATACATTTTCTAAGAATTTCAAAATATAATTCCATTTGAAGTTACACATCTGAGGGCTTAAAATAATATTAGCCTACTTTCATTATACGTTTTGGGTATAAATAATATCCACATTCAAGTTTTTCAACCCATGTTTTATGTTTTTCTTACAAATAAAAGCTGATTTCGTAGAATTATTTCGAGTTTTAAACTTTGAATACATAAATAAATACGATTACTCAAAAATATTACAGTGCGTGATTATAGCACTACAAGGGTGTAATTATAACATAACAAGTATGTGAAAACTATCTTTTACATACATTCTTTGATATTTTCTTCGCACGAAAAATATTTGAAAATATGATAAAATCACACATTTGTTAAATAAAAAAGCTCATGAGTTTTTCATTTTCAAAAAATAATATTTCAAAACAACAAGTTTTATAATTTTCCTTGTTTAATAAAAGGCATTGATTTTTTTTCTTTAAAATTGTAATATAATAAATGTCAAGTTTTTTCATAACTTAATATAATTAGCAAGTTATTGGAAAAAATCGGAAAATCGATTAATGTGAGTTTCTTTTAGATGATTTTAAATAAAAATAAATCACATGGCAATTTAAGACCCTTATTTATTAATTAGCATTTTGATGCTAAATTGTTTGTGACATCATCATTACTAATTTTGCTTATTATATATTTTTCACAATCATCATGAATGATTTAAGATGCGATTGAGATAACAAATTTTGTAACGGGCTATGGATACTTTTTATCTTGAAAAAAAATAGGGTACCTGTTTTGGCGAAAGGGTAAACAATTATTCTTATGCTACGAGTATAACACTGCAAGTTAAACTTCTGTAGGACCTAAAAGCAACAAGCTGTGCAGTTTTTATATGGTTCTGACCCAGTTTTATTGCAATCAACTGATTCATCAATTTATTGCAATCAATCAAAAGTTCATTAAATATATTTGCCATAATCTGTTAAAATTGTCCATTGAATATGCTGTCCAATTTGTATATCGATTGATTGGAAAATTCCTGGTAGTCCAGTGGCCCAGTCCATTTATACGTATAATGTCATTCAAACAAAGCTCGTTGAATTTGTGTTTGTTAGCTAATAAAACCAGTAAGTTACGATAAAAAAAATGTATAAATTGCCAAACTCATGATTTTTAAAGCCCTTCGTTACATTAATATTCTTACAATTTAATACTTTTTAACATTGAATTTACTTTACAATTTTAAAATAAAGTTGATTGCTGAGAGTACCAAAAAATGGGAATCTCAATCTATTTCTATCTAATAATTTGCCCAATTGTCCATGTTTTCGCAAAAAACATAATACTGGATTGAGTTAGTTTATTTTAATTTATAAAAATACTCAGAAAATAACAATTTTTTAATATTTAAACAGTGTACGTGTATTTCTGTAAAATTAGGAAGCTTCTTATTTAACCCGCTATGCAAATTGATACATATTTATGTTTTATTTTATTTATCATCAACGGTACAATGTACCTTACAATAAAGTTATGGTATATTGGACTTAGTTAACCATTTCCGTCTTCAAAATAGAATTAAAATCTTGTAGCGATGAATCATGTGGCATTTATTTGAGATTTGTTTGAACCACATTCAGTTTTATCGCGCTTGATTTAGTGGCTTGAAACATTCCAAATCTTTGTTTTTTTTATCGATTTTCTTCTATGAAAAGTGTTGACACTTAATATCAGAATATTCTTCTTTTAAATTTGTTCGTGATCCATACCCTCTTCAGAAGACTCAATTACAGCTCTTTCTTTGATTTAGATCCAACATCCTTTCTCCATCAAATACAGCCTATTTATATAAACCATTGCACTATTTCAATATAGTATAGATATAAGATCATTACAGCTTCTTCAATTAATGATAATGAATTTCAATAGTAACATATCACTTTTTATTTATCTTTGTTTTTGATTACTGGTTCAATAAGTTATGGTTGCTGCATAGTTAAATAGTACCTGCTCTTCCATAAAATAAGTCCTTAAGTGTCCTTCATCCCTTTACATGATTTTAACACATACAAGTTACGAATAATACTATAAATGAGAGTTATAAATTTAACCGAAAAAAAGACTGTTTTCAACAAATAGTCAACTAAACAAAGCTTAACCTTTTTGCTGTTTCAGAATATCTGTTCGTTTGTCGTTTTCGTTTTAACTCGTGCTGAGTGTTTTGTGACACCATTTTATAAACACATTTATACACAAATTGAATACATTGTCCTTTCAATTGATTTAGCATTTAGATTGTGTAGTAATTCAATTCACGAAAATCATAAAACAACGTTATAAAGCAACGCTTTTGTGAAAATATCGTGACATTTTTATTTTCAATAAAAAATATAATAACACATAACAATGTATTTAATTATGGAACTTAATTCTTACAATGTTTTGAAAGGCATTCGAAATTCATCTATGCAAGAAAATATTAAGAAGATTAGGAAAATATGATGCAGAGAAAAAAGAAGATTTCATTTTACATTTAATACAGCTTTAACCCAATTGCATCAAATGACAAGAAAAAAGGTAAATAGTAAAGCCTAAATATAGCATAATGACAACAGGAACAATATAACTTATGGTTTGCTGTGAATCAACTCAATTATATCTGCAAAGTTTTTTAAGGTTTAATCCTCAATTTATCCAGCGAGATATCGATACAGAACATTAATTCAACAAGGTCATTCCGTGTGTAAGTGATGATGCTCTTAACAGCTCAGTTCGTGAAAACGGCACTAAAACAATATTGATTCACGATGGCGTAAATAATATATTAAGGGTTCAGGCTTTGACTTTGTGGTCTCTATATAAGGGGGAGCAAGTGTTTTTGAATAGAACAAGTCTTTTTGTACGCCCCTGATGATGAGGTGAAAACCTTAAAAGCGATTATACCGTTATATAAAGTGGAACAAATAGTGTTTGACTAAATAAATTATAACGTCTTTAAACCTCCGCAGTGTTATTCCTTTAACTATTAATAATATATAAATTGCTTTGTTATTCCACTAATTATGAAAAACTTTATTACCCATTAATTAGAAGAATACCAAAGGAATTTGTTGTTAAATGTTATTACTTATTTAATTCTTGTTCCAGTTACAATTTTGACAAATTTGCTTGAATGCGAATGACCGATGGTTTGAATTGCCTCGCCCTGCGTGCACCTCTTGATTTTTTTTTGTTTTCGAACTAAGTCGTCTACTATACAAAGTCATAAATATACTATTTACGAGTATTTGCTTAATTACAATTTATTACTCATGTTTGTTTTTTTTTCTTTTGGTGTACATCTCCATGTATATGTATATGTTATGTCACCTACGAGAATATCTCTAATCCTGAGAGGTTAACAATTCCACGCTGCCAGTGGTCGGTTTGGTGTACATCTCCATGTATATGTATATGTTATGTTACCTACGAGAATATCTCTAATCCTGAGAGGTTAACCATTCCACGCTGCCAGTGGTCGGTTTGACTAGTTTGATTAAGGTCATTAAATACATGAATATACTTACTTTTATCTCACTGCAACTTTTTACCTAATAAATATTATTTTGTAGGCTTTATAACTGTTATATATTTTGTCTAAAACATAATAATCTGAAAATGAATGTTATGTTAGGAAAGCGCAGACTAAATAAATAGCGGAAGGAATACATAAGTTGGAAAAATAATGACTAAGATAAAAAGTCAATTAGTATAAAAAACACGAGATCATGTTAAATCATTCATATTCATAGATCTTAAGAATGTATGGATGTGGACGAGACGAGAACTGATATAAATGCGTAGAGATCCGTCCTCTCTACCTCCCCACAGAAGGGACATTGTGTGATGATATTTATGTATGTTATGATATTTTGTTATTTCATATAACTTGTTTCGAGAAATATTTAAAAAATATATTTTTTAAAAAATGGGAATGCATTTCTTCAAAAATGTTAAAAAAACTTTATTCTAACTTTTGTCATTTTCATAAAAAAACAAAGCACAATTTTAAATTTTGTTTGTAACTGTGATAAAGAAACTATTGGTTGTAACGATGAGATAATTTTTATTTCCCATAATTAATTAATATCTAAATAAAACACTTAATTATTGCTTACGTTATCTTTCGACAAAGTAATGATAAAATGAGCCTTAATTACTTAAATTTATTGTATAAAGCACTCCTAAGTGAGTCGACGACTCTCAAAAACACTTAATATGTGAAATATCCAAAAAAAAGAACATAAAAAAATAAAATTTTATAACTGTTGAGAAAGATAATTTCTTTCTTTTAACTTCGTTATAAACTGAAAATAAAAATTATAAACTATCATATTCTTTCCATGGAAACGTATTTTTTGGTTATTAGTAATTTAAAAGCGCAATCAAAATACACAGTCAATATTATTTAATGGTGCACAAATAATAATCTTCTACGTTGCAGAAGGAATGGATGCAGAAATAATCAGTTAAATAGAAAGAAAACAGATATTATTTATACAAACATATATTCCATCACACCCTATGTAGTTAAGCATCCATCATATCAGTCATATCAGGGTAGGCAAATCCGTCATATCCATCATATCCATCATCTATCATATCCATCATATCAGGGTAGGCAAATCCGTCATATCCATCATATCCATCATCTATCATATCCATCATATCAGGGTAGGCAAATCCGTCATATCCATCATATCCATCATCTATCATATCCATCATATCAGGGTAGGCAAAGAGGATACATCGCTATGCCGTTTTATTCACGCACAGTCTTTTCTATTTACAGACCCATAAAATATCGTCATAGATAATTTTCTAATGAATTTCGTCATAGATAATTTCTAATTTTCATAATTTTCATCTTCTCCGATTACCTCCAATCATTCTTTCCTCGGTTTGCATCTTCTTAAGTTGTACATAACATTAGCCTTTCGCAACTCCTTCACTCAATGTGCCCATAATATCTAAGATTCCTTCCTTTTTTCTACTAATAACAAACAAAACGTTATATTTTATCCGATCCTCAATTACTTATACTAAATATTATTCGCGCAACACGAATTTCTTCTACATTTATTATTATTTTATCACTCCCTTTTAATGTAAAGGCTTCGTTTCCATATATCAAGGTTAGCACACCAGTGAGCATAACGTTTGTGAAGAATTTGCGATTGATTGACTTAAATAGTTTGAATGCACATAAAATTGGGCCTTGTTTCCTGCAACATCACCCTTTTCCATTTTTGTTCAATTTTACAATCTCTCAATAACATAAATCACCCGAAGAAAAAACACAGGCTTTACATATTGTACAAGGCTGTACTATAAATGATATCGAATAAATGTTGACACTAATTAATTAATTGGTAGTGCGTCATACAAGTTAAATTAATTGGTGTATCTTAAAAAATATATAAACATTTTATCTGTTTAGTATAAAATTCCGACAAGTATAAATTCCCGTTTTTATTTTATTTCCCTAAAATCACACTATCATAAAGTGTTAAAATGTAAGTAAAAAATATAATCTAATCGTGTATTACGTTCACGTTTTAAGCATGATAATAAAAATAAACTTACAAAACATATTTTTAAATCTCATTTCGCACAGTTTTCGAACACTTAATTTTTTTATAATAATATAAAAGGTTTTTTTACAGTTTTGATAATTGTAGTATTGAAGAAAAATCCACCTATTTATACTTAGCAAACACGTTAAATATTGACAAATATTTTTATCATTAATTTTTTTTAACTTTATAAGTCAAAAGAATGTTCAAAAATTAAATAATTATCTCCATTACCACCATCGTTTATTATAAGGATTATAATAATGAATTTATGGCGCTTTTTCATAATGGAATGACATCTTTACTTTGAATTCATAACAGAAAGCTTATAAATAGGTGAAAATAGGTATTAATTCAAACCAGTATGTCTCAATGTATGGTATAGTATCCTTTTAGTAAGAACTTATAGCACCATTTATTTGCAATAATTTCCATGTAGTAACGATACATTTATGACACTAAATACTAAATAAATTGATACCTGAGTCTAATTTGTAACCACGGCGATAAACAGCATCATTACTATCAATCTTCGTTTCTATCGATCCAATATAGCTTTTGAAAATACGTGACAGAATTTTAAAATACCTTGATTTTTTATAAGTAGAAAAAACATAGAAATACCAAAACTATTTGCTTGATATCGAAATACTAATACCAATATAAATATCATTAGAATTTTATTAAACTTTTTTTATTTAAAAGTCCATTGTATGTTCGTCCAATGTACTCGTATGTTCGTCCAATGACCAAATAAAATAAAACACAAGTACTGAAGAAATCAGGTGGTATTAATTTCAGTATATAATAATAATAAAATGGCAATTGATATAGCACCGTTTAGAGAGCAGACTTTTCTCGAGGACGTTCGAACTCGGAATGCAAACCCAATATGTATTATTAACAGATTAAATATATTACAAAAAAAAAACAAAACAAAATGAGTATATAGATAGGGAGATGGGGGCTGAGAAAGAAATCTGTAAAAAACTTACCAATCAAAGACGAAGTACATAGAAACCTTCGTAGATCTTACGATATATACAGTGGTAACATATTTCGCTTTAGTTGGTAGTGTATATGTGAAGTATAATATTATCATAAATTTTGATATGACTTGACAAAAAGGGTTGCCTTAAAGTGTTTTATTAAGCTGTACATACCGTCCATATATTATATTAAACACTGATCGAAATATTAAGAAAAATATCGATTTAAATATTAGTTAAGAAAACGAATGTGAATCAAAATAAATTGCATTAATGCTTAAATTATAACCCAATAATAATATGATAGTTAAATAACAAAACAAACACGGTAAAATAACAGTATCGTCTAAAATCAATCAAGATATAGATTATAAATATAATAGACTATTGCGGAAAGCACAAGGTTACTGTAGAAAAATAAATCGAGAAGAATTAAATCGAGAAGAATAAATCACTCTGGAAGCTACAGTAGTGTCTGAGCGTGCTTCATGCTTCAGTCAATTAGATATCACAAAAAATAATGTGTTTTAAGCTGATATATTTTGTGGCCAGTAAAAATGTTTTTTTTTCTTGGATTCTACTAACTCTGTAATTATTGTGGCTAAGTGATAATTACCTGTAAATTTTAATTGTATCGAACCCTTTTAGTAAGTCCTCCAATATCTAAAATCGAATATTAGCTACTCTATATATGTTATGTATGTATTTTAGGTGTATATCATTCGAAGCAGTTAATTATAACTTCTCAGTCTGTTTATTCAGCAGATTTTGTAACCTATATATTTCCATGAACATGTTAATTGCTTAAAGGTGCTTTTCAGTTTATTGATATGACATATTTAGTAAGGATAGATGATTAAAAACGAAAATAATACCGTTATAGTGTTTACAAATGTGAAGTATATGTTAATACTCTTTCATCTTGAGAACTAAATCAATCAGATTCTTAAAGAGGGAGGAACGAAAATATTATATTTATAAGAGATTTTTATAGACAGGGCAGAAGTGAAATATACTAACAAAAATAAAGTGAATATATGAGGCCACGCGGTAACGCACAGAATTTCTGTGCGGAATGTCGCCATTTCGAGCCCCACGCTATGCTACTCCCCTCTAATGACGCAGGCATTTTTTCCGTCTAGTATTTGGGAGAATAAGGATACCTATGACTTCAGTCAGTCATTCTTTAAAAAAAAGCCTCGTCTTCCAGTCATCCGTGACCACATAACTCTTTAAATTATATAATATTCACTATGGAAAAGAGCCCATAACCGTGAAAAAACACTGAAACAAAATATTTACAAATTTCACGAAATACTGGGAAAGAGAAGGGATATGTGAAAATATAAGAAAAAAGAACTATAGGAAATAGGACCGTAACAAAAATATCTCTCCGTGTGATGTTTTATATTTAAAATATTATACCAATTACACACCAAGCGCACCACATTTTGATGATCTTTTTTATTATTTCCGATCCGTGCAAATACGCAAGGCTGAAAAACAATATAAATTATGAAGTGCATAAATTCAACTGAAAGTTTCCACGGCCACGAACACCGCAATAAATCAACAATAGTTCTGTCTGCGTACACGTCCCCATTCTTATCTCTAGGTTTGTAAAAAAAATATCTGTCTTTAATAGTTACTCAAGTATTAAAAATACTGCTCACCACAAAACCTCTAATGATACTGCAACAATGATGCTTAGCTCTTTATACAGCAAAACAAATTTGAATTAGAGCGGTAAAAAAAGTAAAATAATATCCAAATTGAACCTGGCAATTATTTACGCCATCGAAAATCAAGATTGTTTTTGATGCCGTATTCATGAACTATGTTAAGTTATAAAGAGCATCCCCACCCGCAAACGGAATAACCATGTTGATTGAATTTTGTGATATTGGTGAATACATTAAGGATTGAGTTTCTTACGAAACTTTGTAGGCATTAAGTTATATGCGGGGAAATATGAGTATCCCATTCTTGTTGTTAATATTTTTAGACTGTATCTATTGATTTTTAATTATTTTAAATTTTATTTGGTATGAAACCTGTTTCAAGCGTAAAACAATAAAAACTTTGTGTGTTTGACCATAGGGGCCGACTTTAACTTTGTGGAACTCCATATATTTAAAAATTAACTGCATAATTTGTTATTCTACCCATTCTAATTTAACCCCATAACACGTAACATATTAAAGCCTTCTATTCAAAGGCTATCTTTAGGTGGAATACTATAATCTCGTTATATTTACTTTTAGTTAGTTTGATGCTTTTTGAAAATGCATTTGGCCTTTAGATCTAATCCTAGAAATTTTTCACACTCTTCGATGATTTATAACTGTTTTTTTTTCGTTTATGATTTTGTGTCCTTTTTTTACTTACCAGGTTTTCCATCGTGTATCGTCATTGAGTGTTGTGGTGGCGATTTTGACTTAAGGTGCCCTTGTGGTATCCACTTTTTGATTTTTGTTTATACGCATCTATATTCTCCTTTTACATTGATGTCAAGAATGACGCCCGGTTTCGTGCAGTGCGGACTGTCCGCATTTAGCCGGTCCCGTATTATGTTGATGACTCAAATCATTGAATTTTTGCATTGTTGTGAGAGTGTGACATGTGTACTTACTTGTACACATATGCATATGTATTGTTTATTTATTTTTTTACTAGGACTATTTCTCTCCATTTATTTTTATAAATGTTAAATTTTTTTTATGTTATGTTTTTTGTTATATGTGAAACACTCACATTTTTTAATTATTGCTATAAGGTGCATTGTAATGTAAACAGGATAATTAGTGCTAATGATGAAAAAGTATCTAACAAACTACTTAAGTCCTGTGACCGTTAATTAGTGGAGAATTAAAAACAAGTAAGAAGGAGATGTTGAAGGCATGGTGAACATTTATAATTGAATAAAGATCATACGTAGCGTATCAAGGACACCAAAAGAAAACGTGGTCAAGGATATCCTCTCATGTCTCATTGTTCGTTTTTCTAATATTTTTAAACGAATTGTCTCGAATAATTGGTTTAAAACTTTATAAATGACTTTGTTCAAATATTTTTTTGAGAATGATAATAATGATCAGATTAGCATAAACCTGTATATTTGTAAAGGACAACATGTCATCCAGATTTCATTCCATAGAAATCTTCCGTACAATTCTGGAAGTTCCCTGATATGAGGAAGTTTTTAAAAAGGCAAAACATCTTCCATAGTCAAAACGAGTATCTGAAAAGCTAAGTTTGAGTAAGTATTAATAAGTGGGTATTGGTGAATTGATCGTGATATGTTATCTATAGAATGACAATTGTAGATTGTTTGTATGGCTTTCGCGTGACATTCTATATATATTTCATCGTTATCTCTTCTCCCTCGAATTTGAGGAAGCCTTGATGTGAAGTAAAATGGTCTATATAATATTTTTGACAAAAAAGCGTTGGCTGCTTAATACTTGGCAGTTCTACGCTGCCTCATTTTAATATTCATTTCAGCTGCACTGTTCTTGTAAACAGGTACTTATTTGATTTGGTCCAGTTATAAACTTAAGTGCAAGTTTTATTGTCCTTTTGCACATGGTTTTATTCATACCTTTATTGCAAAGATTGTAGGTATGAATGCCACGCGATGAGTATGTGTGTATATTATACCTTAATCGTTGGAAGAGATTTACGCATATGTTTATACTCGTACATGCACAAACTGCTAATGGGAAAATAGCGAACCCCTTGTTGATTCACAAACTTACGTTTAATGTACGGGACAATTATTTACGGCACCGTGAATTCAGCTTGTTTTCGATGCTGTATTCAGGATTTGAGCTGTTAAGAGCATCTGCATTCTGCACATAGAATGACTTTGCTGAATGAATTTTCCGATATCAATTTCTTCCACATTTCCGTGCACAAATTGAGGATTGAACTCCTTAATAAACGTTGCAGATATATTGTGATAACGCTTTATTTAGATTTTATAGGTTTTTTTCCTCTTGTTAGACTTAAGTAAATTTTTAGACAAGTTAATTCTGCATGAAATATAAAATATAATAATAACAATAACAGCTGTGACAGCCAACAACAACAACGAGTTACGTGCCTACTCCAGTGGTTCTAAATCTGAAAGCTTGATTCATTAGGTCGAATACAATGTTATCATCCAGACACGTTCTTCTTGTGTGTATCACAATTTCAGAATACTTTAACGACACCTAATGAATGTTGACGATATTTTGACAAATTGTTTTATGTTAAGAGACACTTTAATAAAAATAAATAGTTCTGAAAAGATCTAAAACATTACAACTTTATAGATTGTAGGCTACAGACCCGGAGATGTTGGCTAAACTCTTGCTGCTGGGCTGTTTGCCACTGTGCTTTTCACAAAATGCTTCTGAAGTCGGACTATCCAAATTGAAGGAAGTGTTCAGCTGGAAGACTTTTCAGTTTGAGGGGAACGTCACTGGTAAGTAAATTAATGCGTTATGATCTGCATAGAACTTCTTAAAAAAACATTACTTGCTATCTTATTCTTTAAAATAGGATTAGAAATATTTTGTTATAAAAATATGGCTAGAAATATTGTATGATATACAATACTTTACGACGAGAAATGCTATGCTTTAAAAATATGACATAGGATGTTATTTATACAAGTACCTTATAAACATGATCAAGAATGTTAAGTAGTAATGTAATGAAAAGGACAGTTTTGTTCTAAAATATAACTAAAAATATTATACTTTAATAATATGATTAGGAATATTATGCTATAAAATGTTACGAGGAATGGAACATATATAAATTCTTGAATACCACATAACATACTGTAACGCATCTGAAATGTTCGGATTGGCAACGGTCTACGGATTTAAGGTATATGTGGTGCATGATCGCGCGGTAACGCACTGGACTTCCGTCCGGAAGGTCGTCGGTTCGAACCCCGCGCTGTGCTACTCCCCTCGAACGATGTAGGCACTTTTTCTGCCTAGTGTTAGAGGGTATAAGGATACCCATGACTTCGGTCATATCTATTCTTAAAAAAAAAATGTTATTCTTGGAAGACTTTATTTATAAATAAATAATTGATTGAAAGAATGCGTCATTATTAATAAAGTTATTGTTATTTTCAAGGTCTTGTTTCTGACTTCCCAAATGGTATAGAAGTACATAAATGGAAAATGTTCTTTACTTTCCCAAGACGAAATACAGGTTTGTATAATAATTGCTTATTTTTATAAAATATTAAAATATAGATAGATATGTAAAAAGTTCAATAGACGAATTTTATGGCGCTATTTCATTAAATAATATCACCTCAAGAGCGCTTTGTTGTAGATATTATAAATTATGACTCGTAAACGTCATCAAGTCAATTCAGGTGACAAAATGTCTGAGAACATTGAAAAAACTAGGCTTCCAGTAATAAACAACAAGCCTTCTTCTCTCCAAACCATTGGCACCGGTAATGCTGTCTAATATGTTATGTTTGTGTAAATATTTAGATAATCAAGGCAAAATAACGATTTAGGATAGTAAATCCAATAGAAGCTAGCTATTTAGAAAATCTCCGAGGCACTTCTTTACTTATACTACAAGGATCTAAATTTGTTTAATGAAATGCTAAAAAGTATTAAAAACCCGAAAACACCCAAACTTTTCCTTGTTTATGTGTTTTATATGTTAGGGATACATTTAAGTATTGTTGAAGTGAAAAAAATATAAAATTAGTTATCAAGTGTAAAATGACCGATCTATGAGTGAAATGAATACTTTTAAATTAGTATGATTATTTTTAAACTAGATAAACAAACAAAGGAAAATACTGCTGCCTCTAATAGGTGGTCCAAAATAGATGACATATTATGAAATTACAAGACCCGTGATATGTTTAATTATTTAATTTCTATACCTGAATTAATTTTCATGAACTGATTGTGATGATTTATATATAGGAAAGACAGGACGGTCCTTTGAAAATATATTTAGTGAATACAAATACGCCTTAAAATATCCTCTTATTTATTCTGAAATGGCTAATCATTGTCACCGTGAAAATCATACATTCTCTATCAATGATGCCAAATTCTTGCATATCAGTAGTAACGGAAATAAATTGGACAAATTAGAGGCTCTAGAAATGTCCAAGCCATTAGAAATGTAAATGGCCCTAGAAATGTTCGAACATAATTCAGTCTTGTTTGTGCACCCTGATTTTCATTCATTACACTGTTTCATCATTCCCCTTAAATATGAACCAAGAGGCAACTTGAGACGAAGAGTTTACGTTGTGAGTCAATCCTAAATGTGGAAAAGGTAAAGAATAATTTTCTCTTTTGTGTCGTAATCTGAATGCTGAGGAACATGACCCACAATAAAACTGTTGTAAGTCATGCACATTCTTTTCCAGTTCTCTCGCCATTTTACGGTTCGCAGAGCCTATGTTACATCAAAGACAGGCCCGTAGCATTCTTCACCTGGTGACTCCTGTTTAAAGGTGATCCATCTCTGCTCATGTGACTCACCACATTGACAGTAACCATGAGTCTTTCCATGCTCTATTTGTTTGAAATATTACTTTGATCTCGTTCGTGATAGTGAAAATCTCGTTTATTGATATAGCAAAAGCTTCTATTTTCTACCATCTTATGATTCCAGCTTCTTCATAATGTTACATTGTTCAAGAATCATTATCTGGGTTAGTGGTGTTTAAGTTGAATTTTAAAATAATGAAAGTTTTTAATCCTTAAATTAATTGTATGTTTAATATAGCACTTCCGATGACACTGGGTTACATCAGCTTGCTCAAGAACAAAGGAGTGTCGTCTCCAGTCCTGAAGCCTTATCCCAGTGCTGCCGCCAACAATGTATCTTCTCCTGGAGCCCTTGTAAGTGCTTTCAGACCCCGAGTTGACTGCTGCGACAGACTGTGGCTGGTGGATACTGGAACTACTCTGATAAGAGGTAAGATTTATAAATTATTAATCGACCCCAAATTTTAATAAAAAAAGTGCGAGTTCGGTCAAAGAGTTTTTCTAGTAGCACTGCTCGCAAGCGCTAGACTGATATATTGAGGGGATACCGTACGAATGAATGAATAAATTAGTTAAAAATACCGTTAAATAAAATACTTCGTTTATAAATATATCCCGGCTATGAAAATATTGTATTATTATATTTAACTTGCATAAAGTTCAACCAAATGTCCTTATTACCACGAGTCATTTCATTATTCCAGTGACTAGTACTGTAAACAAGTTTAAAAAAAAATCCATTAAGAAATTTTTTTTAGTCGTTACTTAGATTTAAACCAGAGACTCCAGGATGGAAGACTAAAGTTTACGGAGGTCATTTTATGTGTTTGACATTAAGTTTTTCAATGATTTCTGAATTATTTTCTATCAATATCACATTTTGCATAAGTTATTATTGTTTAAGTTTTTCTTTTAAAAGAAGATATTTATTTTCCTTTTATACATTTCAAGGTTCAAATATAAGAAGACAATCACCTGCAATTGTGATTATAGATTTAATCAAAAACAGGATAATAAGGAGATATAGACTCAGAAACGGAAAAGATTATGACAATGGAAATCCTGGTGGTAAGTATTTTTACAATTTTCTTAGTTTCATTTTGAAGGAATAAAAGTTTATCGAAATTTATGATATTACATTTTTAAATCTTCAGCGTACATACGAGTATGTTGTCATTCAGTCAATTAGAATACTAGTGATTTTTATTTGAAATGTGAGTAAATCGGAGAATTGTTAGATTTTTTTAGTTTTATCGCATATCAAACATCGAGAAGCTATATCGCTTTTAAAGCGAGAACTTTTAAATACCATAAAATGCCAAAATATTCCGTATATGGGTCATATATGGAGAAGAGAAAAATATTGCTGCCTAAAAATATATTTTGATGGGTAAAACTGAGGGTCAACGTGAAATCGGCAGAAGGCGATAATTTTGGTTACGCAACATTGGAGAATAGAAAGGTATCCCGACAGTTGAGAAGATGATTCATGTCACCAAAGACAGATATTTTCTGAGGAGTGATTGACAATATCAGAGAACAAGGCACAGCCCACGAGGAAAAATATTGATTTTTGATCAAAACTTGTGATAATAATGGAGGAGTTCTCCAAAGTTTGGTTTTGTGGTCTATTACATAAGCAATTGAAGAAAATTGTGTAAAAAAATATTTAAAAACAACGTTTTATTCTGTAAATAAAAAAGAAAAAAAATGTAGGCAAGATGGAAAAAAATAAAACTCTATTAAAACAAGATTATTTTATTACTAAATGTACATACTAACTATACAGCATTAGATAGTAAATAAATAAAATCATAAACTCTATCTTTTCTATAAATGTTAATTTTGTTCATTATAATAGGACTAATATCAATAACTGTGGATGTGTCGAGAGGTGGCTGTAGAAATGCATTTGCCTACATTCCTGATCTCCAGAACTATAGGTTGTTGGTCTACAGTTTTAAGATAAATACCTCATGGAGGGTTAGGCACAATACTTTCTTCCTAGATCCCCTACAAGGCGATTTCAACTTGGTCGGTAAGTATTAAAAGTAATGCTTTCTTTAATCCTGTACTCGGTTTGTTTTAAAAATACTGAGGACTTATTCATAAACTATTCGTTTGTTACATACTTGGTTAAAATATATAGAAACCGTCAATGTTTTGAAATATTTAAATTCAATTACTATAAGTGTATTATGCGTGTATTTTCTCAGATGGTGAAAGAACTCAGAGGGAAATGTAATGGCGTGTAGCGATAGGAAATTAAGTCAAAAGGGTACTAAAATCTCTATATTCGTACAGGATAGTATCAGAATCTGCTAAGATGATAGCCCAAAACAGTATTTTAGTATCATCTTTGATGTTTGGGAATCAAAATTTGACGTAAAAAAATACTAAATGGTGCCGAATAAATGCTGTAGAAATATGTGCATTGAAAATAATACATGGGATGATAATATATGACACTACACGAAGTAGAACGATTAAGGATAAGTATGAACTTAAGGCTGATGTGTTGTGTAAGATGAAGAAGAGCAATCGGAGATGCTTTAGGCATGTAGAACGAATAAACTATGAAAGGCCACCAAAACAAAAATATGATGTAAATGTGAGTGGAAGGCGTGGTAGAGGAAAACCAAGAAAGTTATGATTGGATTTACTTAAAGTCTGGGATTCTATAATCTCTGCAAAGTACGACAAGGAAAGGCCGTGATGGTATGTATTTAATAATACGTACGATGGTATGTATTTAATAATAATATAAACAAAAAAAAAAAAAAATTGTGCAATAAATTCAGGCAAGGCAACTTCTATGTCAACTTTTTACTTGCTAATATAGTAGTACTGTTTATACAGGTAAACACATTAAATAAAATAGTTTCATTTTACTAATATTCGTGCTTGTCGGGAATCGAGTTCCTAGTATGGTGATCCATCTTCACCAGAAACACTTTTCGGGTATTTTCTTAGCATTACCGATTTCTTAAATATGAATGATAAATGTGCGGAGTAGGTTGTAGGATCAGCTATTAATTTCTTTTGAGTTTATGCAGTATGTCATGAGTTAACTCACGTCGTACATGCTTGTAATTAGGTCTCATCATTTATAAAGTCAATGATAATTTTCGACAAAGAAATGAAACAATACTTAACAGTCAGTTTAAAGTATCAACACTTTTTTATTCACATGTTCTTAATAAGATACAAGCAAAATTTTACTTTACTGAGGTCACAATAAATGACAAGCAACATACACAGATCTACAAGTGTATAATTTAAATGTCCAATGGAAATGATTTTTGTAGCTTGCATTGTTTTGATAAATATACGTGTAGTGACTATACGTGCGGCCACTGAACCCATGAGGCGACCTTTGCTCGCCCGGTCATCAAACTCGCATGCTTCACAATGCGAGACAATCAATGGGCAAAGTTCACACGGTCGGTCATTCAACTGACTACTAGTGGAGACCGCATTCCATGAGGAAACGAGACAGCAACATATCTTCCGCGCTGTCAGTCAAAACTATGTATACCTACGTGATGACAATAAATATATTGTGAGGTGTGAGACGAGACATCAACATATCTCCTGCTCCGTCATTCATACATTCCAAAATATTATAAATACCGACGTTTATCAATAAAATATCTCTTTGCATATTCCGATTTCGACAAGTTTTTATTTATCAACAATCATCCTCATCATCTCTCATTTAAGGAACAACCGTTCCTAAATACGTATAATGAAAATAAACCTTCTGCCATAGAAATGATAAATTGTTTTTTTTTTGCATCTTTTAACCGGTTAAAGTTAAATTATTTGTAGAAACAGATATAAAGCACTACAACAAAAAATATTTGTCGTCGTAAAAAATAAAGCTCTAAAATTACTTGTATTATGCTATTGGTGTTTTTTGACTGCAGGTTATCCATTCCAATGGGACGATGGTATTGTCAGCGTGGCCCTTGGCCCCGAAGCTAAGAGCGGGTATAGGAATGCCTATTTCCACGCACTGTCCAGTTATAACGAGAGGATGGTGAACACCAAGATTCTGCGAAACAGGACCCTGGCCACCAGAGACTACCACAATGATGACTTTATCGTGAGACAACTCTTATTTTTGTTTTTCCATATGCTTTTTCATCACTTTTCATATTTCGTGATCAGCTTACGTAACATTTCAACCTGCTACGAGTATTAACATCTCCTTCTATTGTACATTTAGGTAATAACGCTGTTTTCTTCTTTTATTCCTTTAATATCATGATGATGTATTAAGTTTCTTAATACATTGATTCAGCTTAACGTACGATGATTAATTTTCAATTAAAACATTCTTTATATACTTTAACTTGGCAAAATTATATATTCAAGTTAATATATCTGTACTAAAGTATATGTTGGTTTTATAAAAATTCCCAAGTAAATGGATATAAACGCTTTTGCGTATCACTAATATTAAACCCTTTATTGGATTGTGGTCCCATGCGAAGATGCATTTTTTGAGGTACACATTAACTTTTTTAGTTCAGTAAATAAGACAAATTCCATTGAAAACATACTCTGGTATTTATAAAATAAGCAATATTTTGCTACACTTTTATTCATATATCTGTTAAATATTTAAATACGGTCTTAAAAATACAGGAAGGTACGTATAATACTAAAGCTCGTAAAATTGCGCTAAATACATACTTACCATAAGACCTTGTATGCAGGCAGATAGGGTGTAGTTCCTGTTCAATTTAATATTCGACACTTACATAATCTCTCAATAATAGTGGGCTCGAATTCTGAGTTAGAGCGCCCTTGAAGAGAGTGGTCTCTTACTAAATAAAGTATTAATTTATTATTATTATTTATATTCAATTAACGTGTGTATAAAGTGAATGTTTAATATGAAAAGGACAAAATAATAAATATATACTAAATCAAGGTAAATTTAATAACATCTTTTTTGACTAAATTTAAATGTTTCAACAAATCTACGTGACTTGGAATAAGTTTACTAGTTTAGAAATTATTAAAGCTTCCTTTTCTAGACTAAATATTATGTATTCTTCTAGACGGTTGGTGTCAAAGGCCCCAACAGCCAGACGACATCCCACGTGATCGATCCAGATACCGGCGTGATGTTGATGGCTGAGGTCGGCAGAAGTGCCATCACCTGCTGGAACACTGCTCACCAGACCATGTCTCCTGCTAACGTGGCCACTCTAGCGCAGAGCTCAACCAAAATGCTTTATCCAAGCGGTTAGTTTCCCCAGTTGCTTTACTCACTTCCAGCCTTTCTCTTTCCTCATATCCGCAAGTGTATGATGTTTTGAAAGAAGGAAATGAAATAAATTAAATCAGAAAATTTGCAGGAGTTGTATGTGGAGGTATATGAACATATTATAGAATAGGCGAAAAAAGTGTCTCACAATAGGGAAGTATAAAGTTATCTTCTCTCTGCCTATCTCAATAAGGAGACGGCTTGATGGTATGTACTCGTATGTTCAACATTTTGGTCTTGTCTCGTCTCAACTTTTTGAACACGTCAGAAGATAAAGTTCGACCAGCGCGTAAAGTAATGGTTTAAATGTGGTAATTTCTTTGGACTTCACCGCGTATATTCGATGAGGACAAACTTATTATGTACCCGTTATTCTCAGATACGGGGTAAGACAAGGTGGAATGTTATCACTATTATTGTATATGAATGACTTGCTCAACCAGCTAAACATAAGGGCTACTGCTAGGAGCCACTTGTGCTAACACCATTTACGCAGATGATACGGTCCTACTTGCACTATTTTTTAATGCACTTAAATATCTTTTGCAGTTTTTATAAATATGTTAAATTAATTACCCTTAGTCCTAATTGTAATACAATGCAAACCAAATGACGTTCATGATATTCAAGTAAAATAAAAATAAAAATTATGTTATAAACCTGAGTAGTATCTGTGCAGAAAAAAATATCTTATCAAATATTAGATGCTTTGGACATCTTTTAAAAGATGCCCTAAAGAATACAGAGGATATTAAAATCCAAACGTGGGTGACAGCTGTGAAGGGAGGAATACTGGATCGAAGACTTAGTGGATGTATCGAGAAAAAGACTGTTGTTCAAGTTGTATTGCATTTTCATTTATACATCCCGCAGGGCTGAAATAAAATGTATGATTACTAAAACATTTTTTTAGACAGAATTATTTGGAATTTTGTTTTTTTACAATTTATTGATTTTTTTCAAAGTTTTAACTAAATATGCCGTTTAACAACGGATTGATTAAGTGCATATATTTTATTAAATTGAAGCTTTTATGACATTTCATTATTCAGGACACTAGCTGGAATACACTTATTAAATACTATATATTGTGGAGAAGTCCAATCGATCTTTATTAATACCTTAGACGTGCATATGATTTTCTCTCGAAAAAAAAAAGCCCTAGAGACATATCTACACATACCTAAAAGTGAATATATCGTAACCTTCAAAGGGAAATGATGACGCGATGAACAAATGACTGAATTTTGAATTGAAACTAATTTAAATGTTATTTTGAAATATAACCAGCTAAAAGGCGGACTTTGATTGGTTTTGGAATTAATCAAATTTCCTTAAGCTTAAAAGTTTTTTTTTAATTTGCCAGAAAAAAGTAGTTTATGAAATATCACTTAACTTTGGTGTTAGCTGACCTTATTTCTGTAAAACACATAAGTTTTGGAAAGGTTTACACATAATACAGAAAATAAGAATATTGGATATTTTTTATTGTACTTTCAGGTAAATGATTGTTAACTTAAGAAATAATTAATTATATTTAATTTTTTTTACTTCTGTGTAACTTGACTTTCATTGCAAGAAGTGTCAAAATGTAGAGGTTATTTTAATGATCCACCTTCCATTGCATCAACTAATATTCCTCAATCGAATGAACCAAAAGTTTGAAACGCGAATTTGCAATGTTTGTGTATATTTGTTGCTTGGTAAATGTGATCCTGCAGATCGCAACCAAAGTTATTTAGCTGTAGCAATTTAGAGAAAATGATATCACAAATTCGGTAAACATGTTAATTTTTGTGGGAATATTGATGGACTTTGATTCGCTAGTCCATAAATAAACATTTTGACTGTTGTACATATTAGTATTAAAACTTCTATCAATTTTGTATTTTATATGTTACGCTCTTTTACCTGGAATGAGTCGATATGATGACGATAAATGACATACATACTTTGGAAATTCATTTTGTATCCCTATCGGGGTATGCAGATACTATACTTCATTTTATCCAGGTATACATACTTAACTTTTGCAACATACTCTACAATTATGAATTCATTTCCCTCTCCAATTTTTCACAATGTTATTAATTTGTTCAGATCATATTTTCTAAGTCTTCCCAAATGTCTTAATTATTTTTGTAAATTATTCATCGTTCATTCTTTTTACGTACCAAAACCATAGCAACATTTTTTTCTTCGTCTTAAGTACTAAGTTAAGTCTTCTTTCAACTCGCATTTTTTTTGTGCCTATTCCTTTTTCTGTTATACTCGTATATTGTATTTTTCCGAACATTCTACATAACCCTCTCATTTCTACCACAGTACATTATATCATAGAATTTTAACAAATAACAAAGTCATATTTTTGTTACAGATATCAAAATTGATGAGGACGCCAATGCATGGGTTTTCTCCAACAAGCTTCCACTTTACCTTTATTCTCAACTCAACGCCAGCGAAGTTAACTTTAGGGTATACAAGTAAGGCAATTTTAACTTTCTACTCGTCAATTCTACTACTACTACTCGTACAACTACTACAATATGCAAGGTCACTAGTTCTTCCAAACTCGATTGAATATTTTCCAATGTTTGTTGTCCAGGATTTTTTGGTGATGAGAGTAGATGTTTAGGAGAGAAGATTATTTATTCTTGAAAGTTTCCATAGTAACGACGTGATTACCATGGTTATTTCTGTTCTAGTTGGTAAGACGTCTGTCTCCCAACTCGGGGGTTACCGGTTTGATTCCCGTTGGTTTCTCGGAAAACTAGTCGTAGTCGTGTTGTCGACGATTCGTCGATGATTGTCAGTTCTTCAAGAGTGCAGGCATTCGTTCGCCTTGCCGTTCGTGGAATTTATAATATTCTTCACCAGCACCATATTTCAAATGCATCTATTCTAGATATTTCGCTTGTTCTGAGAATCCGCGTCTAAGCATCTTAAATAAATGTTGCGAAGAAATGAGAATTAGTTAGTCGCATTTTTGTCGTAATGATCACCAAAATGATGATTCTTCTCTTCCACATCTTTTCCAGCTTTGACATCACATTGTTCACCATTCCAGTTCTTCTTTCTACCTCAACATCACATTCTTCATTGTTGGTAAATAAATCAGTAACCCTTTCTATACCATGATTCACATTATCAGTAACCCCTTCTATATCATGATTCGTAGTTTGCTGTAACTTATTATTAACAATTTGATTTTCTAACCTATTAATTTCCAAGTCTAGGAGCTTGTTCTAGTGCTCCATATTTTTAAGAAGAGTGAGCATTTCTTCTTCGGATGTGGTTATTACATCCGTGCCATCTGCATATCTCAGATATGAAGGGCCTTCTTCCTCCAATTGCAATCCCGCCGTTTCAGTTTTCAAGAGATCTCCTCATGATATATTCTCCATACAGGTTATATAAATCTGAAGAGAGGATGCACCCGTATTGCCATATATGTGCAGTTTTGCACTTAAAACTATTTGGACTTGATGTTATTGACTTTTATTGTCGCAAAACTACAATTATATCGGTAAAGTGACCTAATAAGGTTTATAAGTTTAATAATTTCTAGAACGTTGTGCCACAATTCTTCCCATTTAACATTATCAAATGCTCTTTTACAATCTTTAAAGATTAATATTTTTTATGTAAAATCAAAAAACCAGATCCAATCGAATTCCGGGGCCAGATTCCCGGATATCCACACTTTGTTGGATGCATTCTGAAATGGTTTGGTGCCATTTTCTAAGGAATATTAAAGTAATTCTGCCATTATGCAGTCACTTCGGATGATTTGTTGTTTTTATGTTTGTCTATGGCATCCTCTATTTCAGTTTGATAGATATCTGGTTCACGATAGTTCGACACAAATATACCGATCAAAGTCTCTCCATCCTCTTAGTGCGATTCCGCACAGTGCTGTATCCATATTTTTAATAATTTAACGGTTATTATGTTGTTTCCTCCCGCATTCTTTTTTACCCATGATTTGGACTTGTGTTCGAGTTTGGTAAAATATATTTGGTAAGAAAACTGCAAAAAGGGAGACAAACATCCAAGGAATCTTTGTAGACCTTCCGATTTAATAGTAACGCATTCGATTTTAGTGTATCGTATTCATATATGATATATACATTTCCTTCTTAAACACAACGATTCTTACCCTGTACAACGCATCTTGAGAATAATACTATACTTAAAAATTTTACATGGTTATTAAATTTTACATGAGTTCCTTGTTTCTTCAACTATTTATACTTCAAGCCCATTATCCACTCAATACCACTTAACATTATCATTTTTCATTTTTTTGATGCACTCCAAAACGTTTTGGTTTTCGTTGCAATAATGCACAGAGAGAAATAATGTTTAACCTCCAAAAGGAGAAAAAGTAGAAGTATGAATAAATTGTAATTCATGCCCGATATATATGTAACCTTGCCATCCCAATCTGGGATAAGCAGAGAGGGCTCATCTCAACACCTTTCTATTTATGGACACAATTCTCATCTCATCCCCATATGTATAGACATTTTTCTATTATTTTAACGGCCTTTATTTATTTTCCAGATTCTCGATAGATAGGGCTATTAGAAGAACAGTTTGTGATGAAGATTTTTTGAAGCCACCAACCTCTACTCGCAGTGGTAGAGTGACTTCTCGATTAACCAGTTCGCGAAGACCTAATACAGGAAGAACTACTACAAGAAGAACTACTACAAGAAGAACTACAACAAGACCCCCAACTACAACCAGAAGGTCCTTTACTAGACCATGATGGTTTATAGGATCTAGAGTACTTAATTAACCACTCAAGCATTAAAAGAATATGTTTAGCTCTCTTCCTTAACCATTTAATATCAAAACTGCATATATTGTAGAATAAATAGTGACCAAAAATATACGCAGTCCATATATTGATAACCCCAAAACAACATATAATGGATTTCTCACAAATGTGTTAGGCAAATGTTTTTAGTTCTGAAAAAAATATCAAGTCGTTTTTTCAATGCGTACGTAAAGTATTGATTAATTTTATTTTACTTCAAATATTGTCGGTTTATAAATACCAATTTATCACTTCATTTTTTGGGATTTAATGCGGATTGTATGTACCAATATTTTTTCCATAAATTTATATTTTGCATTTGTCAAAACTCAAATTTTTTATAACAGATTTTAATATTCATGTTCAACATATTGATCATTGATATTAAAGCAGTGTTGTTGCACAAACTTTATTTTGAATAAATTGAGTACAGTTAAAATTATAATTTAAACAACATTTTTCTAACCTGAATTCATTTAAAGTTTCATAAAAGCACATATAAACATGACATATCAAGAATATCCAGATAGGTAGGCAATGCCACTTTTCGCAATACGATTTTTTTTAAAACCCTAAGGCATACTCGATGGAATTAAAAAAAAGTATACTTATCTATATTACTCGTATTACTTGGCCTCCTACATGTATGTATTTTTTTGTAATACACTTTCGTTGTATTCAGTTCAACATGGCGCATTTATTTCCAAATGGCAATCTCTTTTCATTCTTCCAACCAACCAGATAGATGTCGAGTGTTAGGAATGTTACATTATTACATTTTATGACTTTATTGTAGTATATGGCTTTAAAAGCAAACTTTTTAGCTTCAATTTTGTCTTTTCGTCCTGATGTTAATTTGACCATCTGGGCGAATCCGCAGATATCACATTTTGTGGTACTGCGATGATAATCGTGTCAATAATTTCCGTAGGGATCTCTACTCTGTCTTACATAGCTTCATCTTCGCACCGATTTGGTACTACGATCTAGTGCTAACAAAGGATAGTTTTGCATCGTTTAATGTTTTCTGTGACAGTACTGGCTGACATCTTGCTTGGCTATTTGAACTCCTGGACTTAAGGAACTTTATTTGTATCATTTTCCTTCTTTCGTGATGTCGGGTCTTAAGTCTGTCGTCGCTTATAGTGTTTTCATACTTAAATGTGTCGCTACCTAAGTAGGAGTATCTTTGGTCAGTTCCTTCTTCATGACTACGTAACGTCGTGCTCATAAAAAAGTAAAGGAGATTTCGATTTCTTGTGTAGATCGCGTTAGATGGGCATTTATTTTATCCCCCATCATATCGTGAGTGGTGGAGGGATAGAACTGAAATGAATACAGTTTAACCTTACCGGTTTATTGCCATGTGGAAATTTCTTCATACTAACCAGAAAGGCGTCAAATAATACTGGATGCACGAGTGTCGTATTATTGCATTGTGTTACACTTTCGTTGTAATACAACTAGAAAGGAGTTCAATGGAAAATCAAATTGAAATCTTTTTTTTAAAAAAAAAAGGTCTCAAACTCAAAACGCTCAGGTTGGAAGACAACCGGCGTACCAATTAGACCACCTAGTTCGTACATTGTAAATCTTAAGTGATTTGCCTGACTTTTTAAACATTGTATACTATATTTGCACTAAAGAAACCTGGTTTAAACCTAAGATGCCAAATATCTCAAAAAAAAAAAATTGTACAAAATTTAAGTAATTCGAATAATTATAT
This sequence comes from Odontocerum albicorne, assembly GCA_949825065.1. Classification (NCBI taxonomy): domain Eukaryota; kingdom Metazoa; phylum Arthropoda; class Insecta; order Trichoptera; family Odontoceridae; genus Odontocerum; species Odontocerum albicorne. Next base: position 22,945,893 of record OX463851.1, on the reverse strand, counting down.
GTTGTCTGGGAAGTAGTTTCGTAATGTTCGAACATACTCGTATGTCGTTAGAACCAACATTTTCGTTCCTTCATTTCAAACGTGTTGAATGTATAATATATTATTATTAAAGATTAAGCACATTTTTTTAGCTATTGTTTATCCGACTTGCTTGAACAGATTCTTTTGCCTCAATTTGAAGTGGGAACCTAATAAGTTGTTCCTTTAGTGATTTATGCTTTTTTTTATTACCGCTAAGGAAAAACTACCAGACAAACCAAAAAAAACAATGTGCAAGGTATGGCAAAGATGCACTTAGTGATCGTGTGTACCATTTGATACGACGTTGTATTATATCACACTTTCGTTGTATACAGTACAACCTAGCGGGTTAATTGTCATGCGACAATATCTTCTAACCAACTAGAAATATATTAAAGAGATTAAAGGAAACTCAGACTGGAATCTTTTTTTTTAATCTGGGTTACAACGAGAATCGAACCCGCAACCTCTGGGCTGGGAGATACGTGTCTACCAACAAGGCCACGAAGGTCGTCATCGTCGACATTCGAAGATCAACAGCTATGCAAGGTCGATTACTTCTGATGAAAACTAAAGCACAGCTTTGATCGAGGGTAACCAGCATTCTACAAGATGAGATATTGGTGAGATTTTAAAAATATCCAAAACAAAACGTCTACAAGCATTTGGTTCAATTTTGCATTAAAATGTGACCTAAAAATACGAAATTATTTTCCGGGTAACCCAATAGTTAAAATACGCAACTCGAATTTTAACGATACTTTATTGTCGACAACCCGCTTATTTGTATTCCATTGGTGTTATATTTAATTTCAATGAAACTCGATACTTTTCTGTTAAACGCAGTGCTGAAAGGTTTTTTATTGGAGTGTAATAATCGACAATATAGCATATAATGGTAACTGGATACTGTCAGCTTAGATTGCATCACGCTCCTTTTGCAATTATAGAGGAAGCGACAATTCAGCTAATAACACCCTGTCAAAATATGACACCCTAATGAAGTGTCGAGGCACATGAATGTATGAATGCTGTGAATAAACGTTACAATTATTAAATAAAAGGCTAGGTTTCATTTGTAAAGTATTATTAAATAAGTTTTATCGTTTCTTTGTTGTATAAGTATTTTATATCACATAAAAATATATTAATTCAAAAGTAATTTTGGTTCCAGTACAGTGAAATATCGTGTATGCTTAACATAGACTTCTATAACTTAAGTGATAAGACCATTTGATAGTTTCGGGTTCGATTTTCGATATCAATCCAAAATAAATAAAATAAAGAAAAGTGTACCAGTATGGTACAAGAAGTAAATTGATAAAAATAACCGCACGTGCTTTACGTGTGTTAGTGAGTGTTGTTGCCTCTCCACGTCGTTTTTCAAACATGTAAGCTGACAAACTTTAGCTCACTTGCCTGTTCCATAGTTTTTAAAGCCAAATGCTTGATTATTGGAATCGTAGGCAATATTGGCTTAAGGTCGGCATTACCATTTCGGATTGATTGGTTAAGGAGTACATTACGAATGAATTCATGTTTGATTCATTGGAGAGTGCTACATGAATCATAATTCATACAATGAAACATACAAACCAATAATACACGTGGGACAATTTATGACAGAGTTCGTAGTGAAATTATTAGGGATGAATGTGAACGTAAGACATATGCGTTGAGTAGGATAAAGAAGAGCAATTGGGATGGTTTGGGAATGTAAAACAAATTAATGACGGAATACTAAAAATCAAATATACCGTACAAATATGAGTGAAAAACGTGATCTAATCATACTAAAGAAAGTATGATTAGATCATTTTGTAGAAGGAAGTGTAAAATGTCAGAGAAATCTTGGGAATTGTATGAGAAGGGGTATGAATGTAGAAGTGAAAGATGCGTGTCGCTATATGAAAGTCTCGCACTCTCTCCTCTCCGCCTACCACGATAGGGATACGGCTTGAAGGTATATGTATTAATACTTATACGATAGAGGTATGAGTATAGGACGTTGTTTATTTTATAGTGCTGAAATAAATTACATTTTATGTATCTACATTTTATTTTGACTTTTACAATTTCGTTGTAAGAGTCCAACCTGGCGAATTTTGCTGCTATTTGGCAATCCCAACCAACGAAAAATGTGTAAAGATACCTTAAGTGAAAACCAGCCTGGAAATCCTACAATAAAATTAGGTGCCATTGGGAATCGAATCCGCAAACCCTGGATCTTTAGTCCAGCAGAAGACGAAGAAAATTGAAGATACGAGTAGATGAGGAATTGAAAAAAATGGATTGGTGTCACAACATCCATGAAATAACTAGTATTTATGAAACGAGTAAATTTAATAAATAAAGGAGTATTTTTATATTTTTGAGAAAAGAAGGATAATCGCGAATGATCTGATAAAAAAAAACAATAAAATTTCCTATGTCTTCCTTGCGGGACTAATCAATCATCTTTCCTTAAAACAATGAATTTTAATATCTTCAAGAGCATTCCAGAAGTAGGCCTATAAGTCTATAGTCCAGTAGATACAGTAAAGACAGACCTAAGGCCTATAGTCCAGTAGAGACAGGCCTAAGGCCTATAGTCCGGTAGACAGTGAATTTGTTAATCTTCTGTTTTTATATTTCTATTTAGTGACACATTGTGTAGGTTCGCTGCAAGTTAGTAATTCAGACAAATTGAATAATTTTGTACCGATTTTCTTAAATATTAATTTTTAATAATAAATTCAAAAAAGTGATACAATCATTGGTGTTAATAAAGTAATTAAGTAAAGTTATATTTGGTAAGTTAAACTATGGTTTTATGGATTAAGGAACTGTTCATACTTGGATTGGACATAGTCGTATTTTTATTGTGGCTTAGTTAGCAATTTGTCTCGAATAATTGACAAAAAATTGTTTGTTACCATTTACGATACACACTTAATTTGACTACCAGATATTTGATCTAGCCATAGTACAATTTCAAACACAGTACGACAATACCCATTGAAAATGATAGACATTGAGCAGTGGTCGCGCAACAGAGCGGGATAGTGCCGACATATTGCGATTTGCCGCTATATTTGTACAGCTCAATGGATTTGAGTTCCCCACCCGAGTCACACAATTTACAATACATACGGAAACACACTTACCACTGCATTTCTTTGGCCACCGATTGCGACAATGCTTTTGAAATGTTGAAGCAGAGATTCTCAATTTTTTCTAAATAAAATTATTATTTTCTCATATTATTTTTATCGTAAAAACACTTCATTAAAATCTTGATGATGTTGATACGAAGTAAATAAATTATGACAATAAACCATAGGATTATATCCTCATAATTGACTTGTTTCCATTTTTTAATGAAGTCTTGACCTCCGAGGCTTGTTGGTGAGACGCCTGTCTTCTAATCCAGGGGTTACGGATTTGAATCCCGCAATATCCTGATTTTTAAAAAAAGATTCCAGTCTAGTTTTCCTTGCTTATTTAAAAATGCTCCTGCTTGGTTGGAATAGATTACCACATGACAATTAGCACTCCAGGTTGCACTGTATATAGTGCGTATGGTTTTCAAATATGTATAAATAGAAGTAAATTCGATTTCGGTAATGTTAAGGCATAAAAATCGTCAGAGAAATATATTATACCTGTGAGATGGTGATGATACTGCCCTAAAAATTATAAACTTTGGTGAATAGAGAGCTCTTGCTCTGGTGGTCGACATTGTCAACGTTATCGTTGCTGGTTGGATAAGAAGACCGTCCTCGACAATCAACTGAGAGAAAAGGTTTGATATTTTGTAAATATATGTATTTATTTATATAACAGAGGTGCAAGACAATTGCACCAAATAACAAGAAACACTTTATAGTATTAAAAGAGTGTTAACTGGATCAGTTATACCTATACAATTTATCAAAAAATTCAATTATCAATGCATCCACCGAGATATGTAATATATATGTATCGAAAAATTCATTCAACAAGGTCATTGCGTATGCTCTTAATGCTATGGTGATGCTTTAACACCCCAGTTCGTAAATACGTCACCGAAAACAATCTTAATTCACGATAACGTTAATAATTGTCCGGTACATTAAACAAAAGTTTGTCAATCAACAAAGGATTGAATATTTTTCCTGTCAGCTATTTATATGTGTATTATTATAACATATTAATTAAGGCTTTCATAGGTAAAATACTCTTTGCAATAAAGATGTAGCAGAAATTTCTTTTACTCAGTTAACTATCAAGGAGTTCTGTATTACTCTCGGGTTTCATATGATTGAACTGCATTCGAATATATGTTAGAGAGAGTCAGTGAATTGTATAGATATTTCCTAACAGCTCCACTATCAAATGTCACAGACTCTTATTACAAATCCCAGAACTTTTTTTAGCAGTTAAATACATGCTCTAAATATGAGAACTAAATTTAAATATACTGTTGAGCATGATGAAAAAGCTTATTAAAAGTGTCTACAGGCACAACTGGTTGAACATTGATAAAGTATGTTAAGTACTGAATCCCAGCTTTTGAAAAAGTTTTGAGCTTACATTTAAAAATATTTAAGTCCAGTTTATTGGTCTTACTCCACTTCTAGACTATTCAAATTGAGCCGGAGTTCAACAGATTTTTAGAGAGAATTATTTTTTTATACAATTTCATGTAATTGATAACTGGTATGTATTTTAAATGCTTAGTGACGCAAGCGATATCATTGATGAAAATTAAAAGCAGTAGCTCTGTTACCTAGTAGATAGAACGTCTGTCTTCCAGTCTTAGGGTTGCATGGTCAATTTTCATTGTTCCCCACATTTTTTTTTATCAGGTTACACTCTTGTTTTCACTCAAGGTCTCGGTGCATCTTTCTGATTGGTTGCCGCATGGTAATAGCCCCCACCAGATTGTACTGTATACAACGAAAGCGTAATCCAATTCCATTTTTCTTCACACTTTTCTTTCATCAGGGAACAAACTTCTAAAATGACAGACATCTTCTAGTCTCTTTCCTATTTTATCACAGTTTAATCATCATGAATGTGGATTTCTTAGCAATCAGTATCAAGCTATTTGGTAACTTTTATGAGGCGCATGGTCATGCGGTAACGCATTCGATTTCCATGTAAAAGGTCGCCGGTTTGAACCCCAGGCTATGACACTTCTCTCGAATGATACAGATATATTTTCCACCTAGTGTTCGGGAGTATGAGGATACCTATGACTTCGGTCATATTTATTCTTTCAAAAAATAGGAGGGAAACAGCTCATTCACTTAAAAAATAAACAAAAAACACAGCTTCATTTTCCAAGTGAATTGACGTTGTAATGGCGAGAGGATGCCTCGACTACGATGCCCAGCAACGACGATTTGGTAACTTGAAGAAACACTGTTATAACAACAATACAATTATATTATGTCAACCGCTTTTACATTTACTGATTGTTTGCTGGGGTGATTCCTCATCTTTTTGAGTTGTCGTAACACAATGTAATGCGGTTAACCCGCCACCCCAAAACACAACCATGAAACACCATAAGAGACTCGCTACACTTTGACATATTCGAGTGACAACCCATAAGTGGGCTGTTTTATATAATTATTATATTTTGTACCACATAAGAGTTGAATTATGTTATTTTTCTCATGACTTGTCTAAAGTTCAACAATTTAAAGACATTTTGTGAGTGCTGTCAAGTGTAGAGTATGATTTGAAGAAAATGACGTACTTTTATTTCAAAAGAATCTGAATAAGGGTTTAACGCATTTTTAACTTTTGTTTTGATCCTTTGTACATAAGTGTACATTCTTTTTGAAAAAGTGGTTCAAAACGGTGATTTTTATTATACTTTATGGTCTTCAAGACCGGGTTTAGGTTTTTTTTATCGTCTTTATTTTTATTAATTTATTAGTTTTTTTCTACTATAAAGAACTATGAAAATCAATACAGAGATCAGACGGTGATATCAAGTTTACCAAATAAAATAAAATTATTCTTCTTTAGTTTTTAGTAAAATAGGTGACATTTGGCCGTTTTTTTATGAAGTACAGGCTGTAATTTTTTAAGTAATAATTTGAAATAAATTATTTTAATAAACGCTTTTCGAGAGGCTTATTGGTGGGCATTCACACGGGAGCGGAACTTTCCTACTATCATATGTTAATAATCAATGTATCCCGTATCTACTTTAGCAATCAATGTACTTCGTTCTAATTTGGTAGTTAATAAGCCCCATACATTTTTAGTAGTCAGTGTACCTCGTTTCTAATTTGGTAGTCAATGTTTCTCGTACCTGTTTTAGTAGTCAGTGTAACTCGCTGTACTTTAGTAGTCAGTTTATTTAGTTTCTTCTTTGGTAGTCAGTGTACTCCTTACCAGTGAGGTGCATGGCCGCGCGATATTGTACTGGACCGCCGTGCGTTAGGTCGCCAGTTCGAACCCCGCGCACCGCCACTCCTCTCGAATGACACAGGTATTTTTCTAGTATTCGGGGGTATAAGGATACCTATGACTTCGATCACATCTATTCTTTCAAATAAAGGGGAAAACATGCTGGTGCTCTCCGATCGTCTCACTTCAGATGTGCCACTAGATCCTGTACACCGATGTGGCCGATGAGTTTGCTAGTGTGGAACAGCATACTCAAGTAAAGACGATGAAAAAAATAAACTTAAACTCCACGGCGCAGCTTCACTTTCCAAGTTAATTTATGTTGAAATGACGAGGGAATCCTCGAATACGGGCCTCAGCAACGACGACGACTCCTTACCTACTTCAATGTACTCCACTCCGTTCCTCCTTTAGTAGTCAGTGTACCCCGTTCCTACATAAGTAGTCAGTATACCTTGTTTTTACTTTTGTAGCCAATTTACTTTTACCAAATTTATTAGTCAAAGTACATCGTTTCTTTTTTGGTAGTCAATGCACACCGTATTTACTCAAATGTACTTTGTTCCGTTACGGGAAAAGCTTAAAACACAACTTCCCTTTGAAAAAATATTTGTCATCTTCTTAAATATCCTTTTTCGAAGGATATGTACGAATAAAATACTATATTCTATATACAAGTAAAGAACTTTATTCTATACTCGTAATAAATGTTTGGATTTTCTGAGAAGAGAACCTTAGTCTAGATTTAAAATCAGAAACTGAAATTACGATCTGAATGTCAGCTTACTAATCATTACTGTAAATGTCAGCTTACTAAGCATTACTGTAAATGTCAGCTTACTAAGCATTACTGTAAATGTACAGCATTACTTACATTGCTATTAATTACTTTTTTGGTTTGATTTCCTAAACGTTTTTCATCTTTAAAAAAAAACAATTATTCATGAATTTTTTGAAGGCTTCTTACAGAAGAAATTTTATGCGTGTGCATGGCCAACTAATCGCGATCATCGATACAGTTATTTTTACTTACACTTGAAATTGAGCCAATTTCAATTGAAATTTGTAATTAAAGGGGAAAAACAAATCTCAATAAAATTTAGCTCTTTTAGCAACGTTAAGAACAATAGAAAGTGCATAATAGTCGCAGTTGATAATAACCTTTGAAAATTCAATAGTTAGTATATCAAATGAAATTCACTGTTCTTGACTTAAACTTACAAATCATTGTATATCCATAAGGGGTTATTGTGTCGAGTTAAAATATTGCCGTGATTAGAGGTATAAAAAGGCTGCATGACGGCATTAAACAGACAGCTCCACTTCATCATATACCTCGACGACAAATAATGTCCTTCTGTGAGTGGTTAGCCCTGTTTGCAGTGGCGTAGCTTTGTGTCGATCAACTTCAGCAACAAAACTGGGACGGAACGAGCAAGTCAGAGATATTTTAATTTGAATTAATGTTAAGTTATTTTTTAAATATTAGTATGGCCAAAGCTTAGACTATCTCTGCATCCTATAATATGCCCTTATTAAAGCATCCATATACTAAGGTTATTTACTGAAAAATTTAATTTTACTACTAATTTAATTTTACTACGAATACTCTTTACGGAAGACTATCCCTCGTGATCGAATATGATTGTCAAATATCTTACGAATAGAAAATGCTCATGTTTTTATTTATTTATTGTGTGCAATATGTTGCACTTAAGCAAGTGTAAAGTGTTTATAGATTAAAACCAAAGTATTGATGGCAAAAAGATCGGATAGGCAGGTTAATCTGCTGCAGCCATTTTTGAGGCAGAGTTATATAGAGTACTATAAGCGTTTATGAGAAACAGCGTATAAGCTATGGCTGAGTTGTACAGTGCAGATAAGCGATATTCGGAAATGAGAATGTTGTCAGTTGAGAAATACAAATAAGAAGAAACTAGTATGCATACATTAATAGGTCGGACAATTCAACAATCCTCCATATTATGCTGCACGAAAGGCCTCCTGACAGTCGTTTCCGTGGAATATCATATAAAAAATCGAATTCAGCTATCGTTAACGTCTCGGGAAAGAGGAAATAAACCTCGGATCTGTAACAAGAACTAGAAACACGAGTGTATACGTATATATATGGTGAATATAATCAACCCACCTTATATGTGCACATCTCACTAATAAGTGAACCTATCAAATTGCATAGTGTTAGGTAGTACAGTAGGCAGATAATTGGTAGTTAGCTTGTACTGGCCACATAAGCATCAAAGGGAATAATCTAAATCAGATTATGTTTCCTTAATATATCCACTGAGAATAGTTGATAACATGGAAATCAGTAAGTTTTATAGGGATTAAATTTTTTTGTATATGACATATAGCACTTCTTTATAATAACAACATTCTATGACAACACATACCGGCGCTTTGAAAAAATCATTTATTATAACCAACTAAACATTGCACCCCGAAAAGAGAAAAATGAAAAAAAAAATGCAGTCAAGATATGAATCTACAACATTATTCTTTTCGGTAAGATGCTGTGACCAAATGAGCTATTGTAAAAAATATTCTACTTCAAACTAAGATACGATTCTTAGTGTAAGGAAAAAAAGATTGAGAGCAGATGATTGAGCTTTGAGATGATGTCTTGTTTGAAGATCGAAAGTCCAATACTTGTCTAGAATAGCTCTGTTGCTTAGAGCAGTTTCAGGTAGGAGAATGTAAAGATCGAGAGTCCAATACTTGTCTAGAATAGTTCAGATACTTAGAGCAGTTTTCAGGTAAGAGAAAGTATAGATCGAAAGTCCAATACTTGTCTAGAATAGTTCTGTTGCTTAGAGCAGTTTCAGGTAGGAGAAGGTAAAGATCGAGAGTCCTTGTCAATACTTGTCTAGAATAGCTCCAATGCTTGGAACAGTTTCCAGGTAGGAAAGGGTTGTGGATCTCATCTTGCCTACATTTTTTTTTAATTTTCTGCTACATATGGGCGAATAATTATCTGTAATAGATAAGAGCAATTTACCGTAAGGAAAAAGGTTTTTTTGTCTTTTTGAGGTGACTTGCAAAAGTTCACCATATCAAGGTTGCTCCCTAGACGTACTTATACACTTCATAAAATGTGTCCGACTCTACTTTGTAAGCCATAATAGTAATTTTTACATAAGGGGATTGTGGTTTTGGTACAAAATTATAAAAGTAAAATTTTTTTTGGAGGGTGCAAATGTGTGAAAGATGAAGAAACGAAATCATCATCAATAAACGTCTTCATTATTTGAAGAACTTTTTCACTTAAAGATTGATTGTTATATTTTTAAGTAAAATAAGTTGAAGCTCTACATTGTCTAACATTTTTAATTTCTTTTACTTTGAGTATATTGACTCATATAATTGCATAAGTGACTTTGATGTGGTGGCGTCAATCATACAATCATACGTCAATCATAAATTAATACATGTCATAGATAAATTTTGCTAGTAAGATAAAGAAACGCGTGGGAAATACGTTCGGGCGCTATTGTAGTTTTAAGATGCAATTTGTTCTCCTCTCTTTAAAATTTAAAGAAAATTGTGAGGTATAAGATATTAAACTATTTGGGTATTTCTGAAGCTGTGTATAATATTCTTTTACATTTATAGTCTGTTTTATAAATGATTTTACTTGTTAACAGTGTGTTTTTCATAATTTTAACGTGTTTATCTTGATATTTGGTAAATGTTTATTTTCTCTATAGAATCGATCTGTGTCTGCTTGAAAGTGTTAGAGATAAGGATGGCGTGTGCCGTTTTTGGAAGCACTTGGAGACACCCATTTTCGGGAAGTCTTATCAAAATATATTATTATACATAAACACTATACCTCACATACACTACACTATATCTAAATTCAAATGTGTTACTTTCACATATCGGAAGATCTACAAAGGTTTCTTGGTAGTTCGTCTTGTCTTGGTAAGATGCGGTTTTGTTACGAAATATTTTTTTCTAAACATGTGGAGGTGCGCATGTGCGGAGAAGTTTATAGTCTAATGGCCTAAGCCATCACTATTCTTTCTTTACCCTCAACTCGATAATTTGTAATATTTAATAATATTTAAGAGCGCCCTTGAGGAGAGCCTGTCTCAAAATGGCGTTACGTAATTTGTCCTTTTACTATCGTTATTATTATAAGGAAAGATTCTTAAAAGATAATCTACACAAAACATATCTATTTAAGAAATATAAAGCTACCATTAATGAACGAAAATATATCTTTCACAAATAATGTATCCGTCTTAAGCCAGTATAAGTCGTGAACAGTTATAAACAATAAATCACAATTATATACTAAACGAAGGTACAATCAAGCCAAATTAATAAAAACCCAATGTTGCAAAAACAAATTATTCAAATAAATATATAAGAATGGCTGAAGAATAAAGCTACCATCAAAGAACAAAACTGTATCTTTCCCAAATAATGTATCGGTGTTAAGCCAGTGTAAGTCGTGAACAGTTATAAACAATAAATCACAATTATGTACTGAACAAAGGCACAATCAAGCCAAATTAACAAAAGCCCAATGTCGCAAAAACAAATTATTCAAATAAACAAATAAATATAAAAGAATGGCTGAAGAATGGCTCCTGGTATTTGGACAATGCCTATTAAACAGCCCCTCCCCGATTGGACACACTACGACGACAAATTTGAAATTCTTAGCGTAATTATTCAAATGGTTGTTTTTTTATTTTTCAATTTTTTTCTCGTTGAGTGGCCATTGACAACTACTAGATGGTTTAAATTAAAAAGCATACTGTCGGGTTTGAAAATCCAGTGACAGAAATGGGTAGCACTTGAAACATGGGTAGCACTTATATTAAAATAAAGATAATTGTCATATATGAACTTTCATTTACACACATGAACTGTACACAGTACAACAAGGTATAATTATGTTACTAAGTCTTTTTTTGTTTTTTAATTATATATATTACACTCCGTAGCTTGGTTGGTAAGACACCTGTCTTCCAGCTGGAGAATTGCAAGATAGATTCCCATTGATTTTTTTAAAGGTATTTCAATCAGGTTTTTACTTAAGGCCTCTAAAACATCATTCTTGTTGGTTGAAAGTGATTACCTTGTGGCAATGAGCCTACCAGGTTGTGTTCTATACAGCGAAAGTGTAATAAAATAAAATGTATACAGATTAAGTTTCTGTATTGAAAAGGTGAAGCTAAGAGTACAAATATATTTTAAAAACATTATCCAACCATTTTGTGGATAGAAAAAATAAGTTCACTAAGCAAGCCGTGTGACAATGTGATCTATATCATTTCATAAAAACAAATTTAATTTATCTTTATTAAATACTAAAATCCTAATTTTGAATACCCAAACACTGTATTTCCACCCTTAAACATACCTCGAATGAATTTTACTTCATCATATGTATAAGCTCATCACAAAATAAACATCATGCTCACACAACTAATTACACCGCAATGGTCATTCACCCATTTGCCTATTCGCAGAATTCCAAAAACTCTTCACTCTCCTCTTGTTGAAGAGCCAATCACCTTTTTACAATATATATTTGAAAAAAATTTAAAGATGGGAAATTGCAAATATGTGAATTCTTGCTTAGGAATAAGTTACTGATTTTTGTGTAAGGAAACTCATTTTTAGAGTGTACAGAACTTTTATATTTTATTCATTTTTAGAGACCTTTTAGTACTTTTTAGATTAATATTGCTATATACGGAGTATTTTAAACAAATGTATGTATACTTGATGCTTTATTTTTGATGAGCCTCCATAAAAAGAAGTTCCTTGGTGTGAGGTCTGGGCAGCGCGGGGAATATTCAATGCTACTTCTGTGTCCATCCCACCTGTTTGGCAAATTTTCGTCAAGGTACGAATATATCCTGACATCACGATAGTAGAAGGGAAGTGCACCATCCTTGCTGAAAATAAAAGCCCTCTTTATTCCTAAGCTCACAAATGCGTGGTTTGATAAATTTCTGCAGAAAGTTCAAGTAAACGGCACAGAGTAAAAGTATTTATGAATTTTTCTTTGCGACACATCGGGGATATATTTTAACTGGGTCGAATAGCAAGAATATGGCAGGTATAAATTATATTTTTTATAAATTGAGTTAATTTATATCGTTGTCTCAATAAAATGTGATTGGTTCCGCTTTATATGTCTGGTATTATATGCGTGGAAAAGAGTTGTTTTATATTCATACGAAAAATTGTTTTGTTTTATTTCTTAATAGTTTACCGTTTGTTAAAACTTAATAAGTACAGAGCAAGCACTATTTTTTTGTATTTTTTAAACAGAATACTTCTAAATCCAAAGACGACTGAACAAAACATGTGCTAGTCCCGTTTTACATTTTCGCTTTTTAAAAATTGAGAAATAAAAAATAATATTTTCATAACCATATTTTCATATTCAGTTTTATCCAATACGGTTTTAAAAGATGACATTAATTTATTTATGTATATGGTACTTTATCACGCGCAAGATGGTAAAAGTAACGAATCATATTTTTATATCAATGAAATTAAGAAACAGAGATACGAATATTTATAGAATGTTTCTTGCCATTCCATTTTAGGCACTGAACATCCGTCCCTTTTAAAAGCTACCCTAAATATTGGCTTCAAAGGGGGTTGAATGATTTGAAAGGGCTGTTTTATTGCAATTTTAATGTACTTGTACTTAATGCGACGCATTTTTAATATTGTCCGAATAAAGATATACGGAGAATATGTTCTGAATGTTTCACTAATTGATTACGCAAAGAACAAGCTTGAAAAATATATGTGTATCATATATCTGATGTTTCGTCTTTCTAAAATTCAAAGCTTGTAAATATCAACATAAATAAGTCGGCCATATTACAATAACCATAGAAACAAAAAAATCGAGAAGTGACAGCTGTCATATTGGAAAAATAAAGATGTTCCAAAACAGGTTTTGAATATGCGATTTTTTTTAAATATTTTTGAGATCCTGAATATCATTGTTGGTACAGTATTTAATTGTATTTATTATAATAATTAATGCAAGAAATTCTACGAGTATATTCAAATCATGTTCCAGAACCATCTTATATGTGTGTCCAATATTACGAGCATTTGACAGCTTTTATTTCCTGATGATTATAAGACATAAACTAACAATGACAAATAATATATTTGTTAAGAAGACTTGACGATGACTTTAAATAACAATGGCATTAGTTAAGAAGAGATGACTTTACTGTTGAACAGTAAGAATTTATAAGATAACACAACTACGTGTATGTATAATATTTTATTGAAATTATAGATTCACCTCCAACATAAAGTTAATACATTTTAAAATAATTTTTAAAGAACGTAGTAAAAACTGGACTTTTTACTCCCAAATTACTCATTTCAGAAGAAAATCCAGTTTAAATTGCTGTTTTTTACACCCATTTCTTATTATTACTGTTCTAACGAGAAATTTTTAAATAATTTGCGATACTTGGCGTACGTTGAACTTATTGGAAAATAAAATTTTGAACTTGTATATTTCAGGAAAAACTCTTATAAAACAAATATGTTTGATTGTATTACTTACATTAGACTTTCATTGTATACAGTACAACCTGGCGGGTATATTGCGTATTTTATCAACCAACCAGAAATAAGTTGAAGTGGTCGTAAGTGAAAACCAGACAGGAATCATATTTGAAAAAATAGGGTACCAACGAGAATTAAACTTGTTCCGCCGGGCTGGAAGACTTACATCTTACTAACTAGGCCCCTAAGGTTATTATATTATATATAAAAAAAGGGTGAAAACAATTTTTTGTTTGTTTAATATACTCGTATGTTAATTTAGAATATATTATGCTGCTTCTCAGCCACGCACTTCAATGAAGAAATATCCAAATCGGACATGTTAAACGATTACTTACAATTAGTAAAGTTGGGTAGCAGAAACCAAACCCAAACACAACACTATATTCGTACATAAATGGTTATCATCATTATCACTATCTCGCCATGTAACTAATGTGGTAGACAGATAAAAAATATCTCCGCTTCATCCTATCTTGCACACATATTTTACTTCTGCCACGTCCATACAACTTGTCACGCATATTCTCATATAATAAAGGCTTTGCTCTCATTCATCTCTTAAAATTCGATTCATTTGGTTGTTTTTCTAGGCATTCCACGTTTTTCTAGGCATTCTCAAACTTTTCGTGTCTTGTAAATACATTCAAACAAACATAATATCACGTCATCTCCCTGGTGGGGTAGGCAGAGATGACAGAGAGCCACAGTTTCCTATCTCGACACACATCCTTCCCCTCTTCCCGATCCATACAAGTTCATATACAACTTATACGATTTCTCTGACTTTTTACATTTCCTCCTTTCAGAATATCACTCATTTGATCAAATCATACGTTATACGCCTTGCACTCGCATCTTCATTATAAATCTGTTTTGTTAACATTTCTTCATTCATTCGGTTCACATGTCCGAACCATATCAGCGTGCTCTTCTTCATCTTATTTTAAACATGAATAATAAGTTCGTATTCATCCCTTATCCCTTCATTCCGTATTCTGTCATATATTGTCACTGTGTATTCTTTTCAATGCACTGATTTCTACAGAGTTTATTCAGTTCTTATAAGTATTTTTACACGTCTACGTTTTACTCCCATATATCAAAGTTGGCTCCAAAATACTTTTGTGGACTATCACCGTAACGGATTTTGATACTGTATGGTTGGAATATGTTGTTTAATCATGTTTTTGTGCCCAATTGATTTTGTTTTATTTTGCTACACGCCGTTTGATATCCCTTTTAATTCTTCCATCATCTGAGAACATACTACCCAAATAGTAGAACTCCTTAACTTGCTCCAACCTTTCACTATTCACCCATATATCACATTTACTTTTCCTTTCACACTTTTTTATCACCATAACTTTGGATTTTGCAACATTATTCTGAGATCTTTCTCTTAGCATCTCTCATAAAATTTACTAATCAAACTCTGCAAATAATTTTGACTCTCCACGAACACTGCCGTATCATCTGCATACAGTAATCCGCATACGTTCCCATTTAACAATTATATATTATTGTACTAATTGACCTTCGTAGTTCTTTCAAACATGAATCTATATAAATATTGAACAACAATCCAACAAACTTACTGCAAATAAATAAAATTATCTTATCAAAATTAGTATTGAAAATTAAATGAGCACTTAGAATTGATTTCACAGTTTTCGAAACAAAAAAAAAACTAAAAATATGTCAGTAAAGATAAAAAATGACAATGAGCGATAAGTTACAATTATTAATGTCACAAACTCTAATGAGGTTTGAACAAATCTAACTCTTATTAAAAACTGTCAAACATCTCACTGCTAGGAAATTCATGTACTCGTATAATACTTCTGAACACCTTTAAACTCATGATGTGAATATGTTGAAGAGCGTGGTTGGGAGACAATATTGTCTTCGGTTTCAGTAATTGAGTTTTTTTTTCTGTGCACCATCGGGAATTGAAGCCAAACCGTCAGATGAAAACGAGCGTCTTATCAGTTTATGAAGCGTCGGATGAAAACAAGGGCTTATTGCCAATTTGCAATCTTTACCAACCAACCATATAATTGTTATACAAAGTCTTGAATTAAAGGTCGAGGATTTATATTTTAAATTCAGAAATAACTTGCAATTATAAAATAATAAAAACCCAAACAACGAAAATTTCATTTTTTTTAGAAAAGATCGTGAATAACCAGGTGAAGGAAAAAGATGTTGGAAAGAAGATTGATGGGAAAACAGGAAAAACACGCAATAGCACTGTATTAATCTTAAGTTATCGATTCGTTAAACGCTTCCTAAAACAACCTCAACGTGTTCTCTTCATTCTGTTCTATGCACCCACCCTAATACATTTATTTTACATTTTTTACTTAGTCATACATCGTTACACTTACACTTTATTTTATTCCCAACGCACGTATTTCCACAGCGTTTGCTAGATTTCTTTTATTATGCTCTACGCACACATATCACTCATATACAGCTATGCTGGCACTAATGAATTTCATAAATATACCCCAATAAAATCATACTTACCCACATACGAGTATTCTTACGAACTAAAAGATAATCACTGTAATCTTCAAGAAAACCTTCATTTGAAGCGTAATTCTGAATGGAAAAGAATCTCTTGACTCACCAGACAAAAGAAGTTAAGTCGTAAGTAACACAACACCGCCTAATCAAAGCTCTTAAGCTTTTTGCTTTGCTTAAGCGTTGCTTAATTAACTTCCTAATTGTTAATTACTTACCTCGGGAAATCCTTCTCATTTTTACTCTTTTGCAAAAAAGTTAAGAGATAAAATATTCTCCTTTTATGAAAATATTTACATAACTTTTCCACTTATCGTTACACTAAGCTCGACAACTTTAAGAAATCATTTATAAAATTATAACTTTTTTCTTTTGTCAATTTTCAAGTATGAAAATGCAAAAGATATTTTCAATTAATAAATCATTATAAGATATATTTAATTAATATTCCTTTAAAATAACTCGATTGTTTTGTATTAAACTTTCATCGTCTGATGGGCTTATGCTATGTGACGATATCTTCCAAGTAGCTAGAAAAATGTTCAAGATGCCTTAAGTGAAAATTAGTCTGGTATCTTTTTTTTTAATCTAGGTTCTGGACTCGCAGCCCCAGAGCTGGAAAACCATATTTTTTTATTTATTTATTTTATTTCAACGGTCAATAACCGTTTTGGTATAAAATACAAAAAAAGAACAAATTAAATTTAATATTGAAATGTAAGCAGTGTTATGTAAAAGAAAAAAAAACGAATATAAGATGAACAACACAACAAAGCATACCTTTACAATTTAATATATTCATCCCGGCAAGAACTTTTTTTCACTTAACTCTTTTAAGAAGTCAAAGTTACACGAATTCTTCACTTTACTCTTTTAAAAAGTCAAAGTTACACGAAAATACATGCAATGCGCGTATTAATTGCCCTATGCGTGCATTCGTATTATAGAAGAGTTGTATAAATAATTAGTTGCAATTATCTAACTATGAAACAAACTACAGTGTTAGGCAGGCCTACTAGTAACGTGTAACATGAAAAACTGAGTTGGTTAGGCATTTCTGATTGTTCTTAATCTTTCATATCGTTTTTCGGATTTTTTAGAGTTATATCAAAAACTTTGACTGTATTAGCATTATTTTTGTTGTATCTATAATATATAAATTTAAAAAAAATGTATTCACTGCTTCTTACTCATGTTTCTGAAGATAGCTTTCATCGAATCTAGAACGCGAAGTGATGGGGACGGATATTTTATGAAGTAACCCTAAGCAAGCTGTTGGTGAAAGATGGATATGTATATGTAGATTTAAGCTAGAAAACAATAAAAGCTTATCACATCCATTTAAAAACAGCTTTTACAAATCATAATCATTGATGTTGGCATGGTTCTATTAAAAACTTACCAAAGAAAACTTGGAATGGAAAAGATACAAAAATAATTTTTATTATCAGGCATATTTTCTCCTCTCAAAGCTCGTCGAGCTCGTCAAAAATTTCAGAGCTCGTCAAAAAGAATGGCAGATAAAAATAAATGATATTTGCTTATTTTGTAATGTTTTCATATGATATACAGGTTATACCCAATTGCATACAAAAGTTATAGAAAAATATATGATATATAGTGACAAGAAAAAAAATAACATGTTGAGAAAGAATGACTTGGCGAGTATACAAATTGGAAGTACAAGGCGTAAGTGAAAGAGGTAGACCGAATAACACGTGGCTTGATCAAGTGGAACATATGTTGAAATAGGGTTAATTGAGAAGTATGAGTAATGGAAGATTTTGCAAGACGAGATGTATGAATGTGGAGGAGAGTACAGTTTTATGCTTGGATATAAAAGTTTGGAGATCTGTTGTTTCTGCCTACTCCGCAATGGAGGCAACTTTATGATATATGTACACATATGTATGTATAAAATTTCTATACAATTGTACATCTGTTATAAAATATTTATTTTCATTAACTAAAGGAAAAACATTACGAAACAAAGATTTTTAATATTTCCAGATGTAATCCAATCTACTGTATTCCATCACATTGATTTGTCAAGTGACTATTGGCCACAAGAAAAGTGATTTCAAAGAATATCTGAGTTTTGCAGTTCAAGCAGGTTGAAGGAAAAAATGCAAATTAGAGTAATTGATTTAAGTAATCGGTTAAAATTGCCTTTGCCAAAAACAGACCACCTCCATGGCCTAGTTGGTAAGACACCTATCTTCCAACCGACAACTTAGTATCAAGATTTTATAAAATAAATTATCCAGCCTGGTTTACATTTAAGGTATGTTCAACACCTTTTTGGTTAGATGGAAGATTACCACAAGGCGATAAATCTGTCGGCTTGTACTGTATACAACGAAAGTGCAAAACAATACTTTAAATGACTAAAAGGGGCAAAATAATGAAACATATTTACTGAACAAGAAATAGAATCAAGAGATTGAAAGACGAAATTGATTAAGTTAAGAATATTTTTAATTTATTCTTAATAACATATTTTAATGGAATTAATATTTTTAAACAGAAATATACAAATAATTCAAGTCTCTATTCAAGATCAAATCTGAAATAATTCAATCAAGATGAAATAATTCAAAATCTTTATTAATTCAGAAAAGGAAAATAAAGATTTCATTTATGGAACACGTTAGCTGAATAATTAAGAACACAAAACGTTTCATGGATAAAAAAGAAGGAAATTTCCTTTTTAAAATAGGACATCTGAGCCCTTGTTAAAGTGAAACTCAATTTTATCCGGGAAAACCCTAACTTT
This sequence comes from Odontocerum albicorne, assembly GCA_949825065.1. Lineage (NCBI taxonomy): Eukaryota > Metazoa > Arthropoda > Insecta > Trichoptera > Odontoceridae > Odontocerum > Odontocerum albicorne. The sequence goes on along the minus strand of OX463851.1, from coordinate 22,926,584 downwards.
ATCAAACCTGTTGCCTTTTCCTTAACTTGTTAAAAGAATTTATCGGAAAATAAAAACGTTTTCAAAGGCTTTATTTCTAACTGTCTAAATATTTTTGTTTTATTCATTTGATTTCTATTTCTGAAAAAAAAAACTTACATTTGTGTATTATTTTTAGAAAATTAAGTCGAACTGCACAATCTTCAATGTTCAATACAATTTTTAAGTAATGCATACAATGATGACCTTTGTGGTCTTGTCGGTAAGACATTGGCCTTCCATTTAAGGAATCCATCCAAGGTTTTAGGTTCGATTCCTAATAGCGCAAAAAAAAAAGAATGGAAAAAGTATGGTAAAAACCAATTGTTTATAATGGCAGTCATCCATGTGGTAGACGCAGAATCTTCTATAATTGTCAAGCAGTTGGAGAAATCTACATTTCTACCTGTGACGACGTACATCAAATCTTGATTTGCAAAATCGAGCACAAACACTGTGCTTCCAAGATGGTCCAGGGATCATGTCTGAGATTGACTACTCACACTGTCTCCTCTTTTTCAGTTCCCTTAAATAGTTGACATCTTTCCCGCCTGGATTACCTCTCTCCACTTTCGATGGTATTAAGCAAGAGACTAGTCAAAATTGTTGAGGTCTTCTTTTCATACTCCGAAATGGAAAAGGTAGCCTTTTTGTACAACAGAGCTTTCCACACGTAATTCATTTTTCTTTCGTATGGTACCCTTCAACATATCCAAGTTGGTGATTTAGACATATTGAAGACCGTCTTCAGCCCGAATTATCGAGCTATTGGGTTTAGAGTCACTGGAGTAAGCCAAGAAATTGAGGTTTGTCATTGCACGTGTTAGTATGTTTCCTTTGGTAAGTTTTCTGCGGTGTTCTTGCTAAAATATGTTTTTCTTACCATTTGCAGGTGCGGGGAAGTGCCTAATCAAATGGCCACATTCACCACTTTATATGTTTATACTCAACTTATGTGTATTTATCTTGTAATATTCTTATCTATCAATAGTAGTCAGAGAGCTTTTTAAACGGTGCTATATAAATTGTCTATTTATTACTACTATTTGTAATAATACCGAATGTGAAAAGACAACAACGTTAGCACAGGTACTTGGCGCGTGCACATATGTTATTTGACCTCTTTTAGCAGACCGGGAAATAAAAAAAAATCAATTCACATTATTATTGCGAAATATTTAATGAATTTATGATATGATTAACATTAGTTTTCGAAAAATATATCAATTCGATCGATATTCATCTGCCTCAAATCACATATCGGAAGGTCCACAAAGCTGTAGTTCATCTCAGCTTGGTTAGTTATATGTGGTTTTCTTACCAAGATGTGTTTCTAAATGTATGGAGATGCCCCTAATCTAATGCCCGCAGTCACCACCTTCTCATTCTTATATTTAACTTATATAAACACATATTTCTTTGTAATATTTTTAATATGTCAATAACTGTGGATTCAAACGTAGTTTACATTCTTATTTTACCAGGATTTGGTATAATTTCTCATGTAATTAGCCAAGAAAGAGGAAAAAAATAAACATTTGGATCATTAGGAATAATTTGTGTCATATTAACTATTGGATTTTTAGGATTTCCTCAAAGAGAGGCTATTCTTTAAACGGCGCTATATTTTTTCCTCTTTAATTATTACAACAATCAATAGGAAAACGATAATTAAGGTACTTTATATAACATCATAACTTACATGTTTCTTTTGGTAAAATATATTAAATAATAACGAGAATAAATTTATATTTTTTCTAAAAAAATACCATTAGAGCGGCAATTTCATTATCCTGCGCTTTTAAGCTACGAGTAGCTTTATTTATATTATGAAAACTCACGATTCCACGAAGTTGTGAGAGACTTTTACAGAAAATATAACGTCAAATATTAATGTTAACAAGCTCCACAAAACCAGTGCAGCGTCGAAATTAAATTTCTTTGAAAATTTTAAGCGAGGATTCGGTTTAAAAATGTATGATCAATAACAAATTGCATACTAGGTAATGTGATTAAACATCATAATAAATGTGTTTTATTCCCTTTTGATACATTGCCTGGTAATCGGTTTTCAGTGACGTTATGTAACTTTTTTCATTTATTTTTTTCATTTAACAAAGTAATATGCAGTACAAACATTTGCCAAAGGGTATATCTATATATTTATATCTTAAGAACTAATCTAATTTATATATTATAATTATAACCTAGTCAAAAAATTTTGTAACTTTTAAAATATTTATATTTTAGTAAAATTTCCCTATCGAGGTAGGCAGAAAAGACAGAGCATCCAAGATTCCTATCTCGACATACATCCTCAGCCTCCTCCATATTCATACAACTTCTACAATTTATCTTACTTTCTAAGTTTCCTTATAAGATTTCCTGGTTCCCCCATTGTCCTTTTTCCTATATCCCCTCCATTCTCCTAGCCGCGAATAAATTTGTTATTTTTATAAAATTTAAAACGTCAAATGATTCGTTTTGTCATAAATGTGTGCAATATGTTTACAAAAATATTCTGGTTGTAATAAATGTGTGCAATATGTTTACAAAAATATTCTGGTTGTAATAAATGTGTGCAATATGTTTACAAAAATATTTAATAATGAACGTAAATAAGTCGGAAGTATGGTTGTTGTAAAGGGTGTATAAATTTATGAGAAATTGTAATATACTGAAAGGCTGGAACACTGAAAGGGTGGAATAAGTTGAAGGATTTTGATAGTTGGGGCTAAAATGATTGTGCCGAGTGGTGTGCTAAGCGAAGCCTAGGGATTGAAGTGGAGGGATAAGATGAGAATAAATGTGATAGAAATGCGTGATTTGCGTAGAATATCTAATATTTTAATGTATGATAGACTAAGAGTTGATCGGATAAAAGAGAACCGTTTGTTAATAATAAATGGCATTAAAATAAAAATCTTGAGATGGTTTGACCTTTTTGAGAAAATGGGTTGCTAAAAACTTACGAATCAAATATACATGTCTGAAATGAATGGAGAACGAGGAAGAAGTAAGGCTATGTTGGTAATTTCACGGACAGAGTGAAACGAGGAAGAGATTTTGACTGAGGGAAATGTATGGATCTAAAAGAGGCGTAAGCTGTGCGCATGGATAGAAAGGTATGAAGATCTGTTCTCGTAGTCTGCCAGAAAAAGGGCATGGTAGATGATATGTTTAATGATACGATAAAAGATTTCTTTAGACAATATCTTGTACTTCAGTTCAGTCCCTGATGATAAAAGATATCTGTCTTTTTCAACCTTCCCTTTCGTTATGAGATATGTATATAAGGTCATACTTCTTGCCGTGCGTCCAATTGAGCAAACATTTATATAATACTAGTATTACATTTGGCTTGGAATAATTGAAGAGGATTTTTGAGTTACATTACTTAAGAGATGTCATAGGTTCAAAAGTTTTCTGTCCAAGGATATAAAAAAAGGTGATAGAATGAAGCACATTTTTTATATTTCAATATATTCACGTTGTAGCACAATATAATTTTCAAAAGGATGAATCAATTTTTCAATATAACTGAAAAAATATTATAAAGTTTTCGGAGTTGGTATTCCTGCCATTCAGCCTTGACGAGGGTTATCTTCAATAGATTCTCTGCCTAAACGAAACTGTTTAACCAAATCTTGCTCTGTGGAATATGACGGAGAAATTCTCCGTATACAGATGAAAACGTCGTTTAATATCTGCCGAGCTTCATTTTTTTTTATGAACTTGATTACCAGGTGATATTATTTTTTTTAATATGTAAGAATATAACGAAACGGCATAGTGCTTCTGGATTTTCAAAAGGTCTTTGACAAGATCTGGCACGATGGACTTCTCCACAAACTTCGTTTTACTGACACTCCACTCTATCTTGTGAAACTATTTCAATCCTACCATTCTACTAGAAGTTTCCCAGTCACCACTAATAATTCTACCTCCTCCGCCAGGCGTATCCCTATGTATGTCTCCTGAGGCAGTATACTTAGTTCCTGTTTTTTTTACATTTAAAATTACGACATACCTACTCCCCCAAACTGTAAGCTGACATCTTTTGCTAACGATATGGCATGCTACGAGTCCTCAGTCAAGGTAGATATCGCTGGTCGCCTCCTCTAAATTGTCCTCGAGATCTTTGAAAAATATTACCAGTACTTGAGACTCAAAAACAATGACTTCAAAATTGAGACTATAATGTTCTCGTGCAAAGTCAAGAAAAGAGTGCTATCGATGCTCTTATTCCTCAAGTGATGGATAGCTTGTTCGGAGTTTCGGTCCGATGGTAGGACACCTTACTCCTTCATCGGATAAGTTCTGACTGTTAAGATATTTATTGGAAATTTTTGGATCTTTTTGGGAATCGGGAAAGGATAGGTTTGTAAAATACCTTGGTCTGCGCCTTGACCGGTGATTGACATAGAATACCCATATGAATACTATCATACAGAAGGGCTAAAAGGACATCAAAGCTATCAGTTCGATATTTCACCGAAGCAGCTTTCTTTCACCCAAAAATAAGAACTTCTATAAAACCCTCATCTGTCCCATCTTGACCTATGAGTATGTTGTACCTGTACGGGGTAGCGTGACCAACATGGATCACCTGAAACTTCAACGAGTGCAAAATAAGGCATTCAAGACCTTCTTCAACATCCTTACTAGACAAAAACCTCCCTGACATCACACCAAATAGCCTGAAAAAAATACTCGAGCACTACATTCTCGCTCGGGTCATAAAGTTCTACAAAAGCCAACAGGATAACATCAATCATCTGATCGTTGCCTTTGGGGCTTACAAAGGTAAATTCAACCTACTTTTTCGTTATAAGCATAAGTTTTCGAACCATCGTCTGTTGCCTGACTAATTTACCTATAGTATTAGTTGGGAGGACCAAGGTCTGAGTGAATGCGCTGAAATTGAAGTAGCCTGAACGAGTGGACATGCACGTTTATATAAAAAAAGTACTTAGTTGTAAGAATTGTTATCTAATTATAAGTTAGTATCTAGGTGTTAAATATTTCTAAGAAATTAAATACAAAGATTATTAAATTTAAAAATTACATGTGGGAAATACAAATTAAATTAGTTTTCAGTTATAGCTTCAAGTTATTGTATATCGATTAGATTAAATCTTTAGATTTCAGGTTATACATTTGTATATGATATAGGTATAGAATTGGCAAATGTTTTAATTTTAGATAACTTTATTGAAGAAACAAAAAAACATATTTGTTAGTAAAATATTTTCTTATAAAATAATATACATAGTTTTGGAATCTCCTGTTAAAATTCAGTTCTTATAAAAACTCCACTTAACTTTAATAAGATGTCTCAAATCGCTACTTAGTACTGCGGGAATGCTAGGTCGTACTTGTATTAATCATATTTCACCTTTAATGAAAAATTGTCACGACCGTCAAGTGAATTATGCATAGTTTTGAACTAGGCATTAATTAATATTCATAATGAAAAACTGTTTCAGCTCTTAATTCGACTCAAAGTCAAAATACGATCGGAATAATTCATATATTTTATGCAGTATCGTCCAAATAAAAAATCTGAATCATTTAAAATATAAAGTGGACACTTTTTAAACGATCACATTTTAAAATATATTTTGAAAAAATTAATACAGTTTCAACGATTATTCATAGACGAGTATATACCATTTTAAATTATCGCATTTCAAGATATAACTTCATTCTATTTTTTATGCAAAATTTTTATAAATTCCAAAAAAGTAAAGTTCTTCAAAATTGTGTTCATCATTGCTAGTAACCAAAGTAAATTCAAATTTTAGTTGCATAGTCGACTTCAAAGCCCTAGTTGGTAGGACGCCTGCATTTCTGCTCAGGAGTCAAAAATTCAATATCCGTTGAAATTCAATTTATATTTAAAAAGGGTTCCACTTTAGTTTTCACTTCAGTCTCTTCAGCATCTTTCTTTTTGATCGAAGGGAATTGGCACATAGCAGTCACTCCACAATATTGAGCTGTATATAGTACATCGAAAGTGTAACATATCTTTATTTTATATTCTGTGTGGCTTATTTGCTGTAGTTTCGTTTCATTTCGACACAGCATTGTCTATACAAGTACCTACTCGTCATTATTTAATTGGTGTTTTATTATTTCAAATTTAATTCGAAATAATAATTTTGACTTTTGACGGTTTTACTTTTAATGTGCGAAATATGGATTGCTTACACCTAAAAACCTTATTTATAGTAGAAATTAAATAAAGAAGATTGAACCATTGTAGCAAAACAATCTGAATAAGATAGGAATGTTTTGAGCACGTTTATTTTGCTTTGCTAAAATTACAAATCTGATTATTACAAAATCAATTCATCGTCTGATGGGCTTATGCTATGTGACGATATCTTCCAAGTAGCTAGAAAAATGTTCAAGATGCCTTAAGTGAAAATTAGACTGGTATCTTTTTTTTTAATCTAGGTTCTGGACTCGCAACCCCAGAGCTGGAAAACCATATTTTTTTATTTATTTATTTTATTTCAACGGTCAATAACCGTTTTGGTATAAAATACAAAAAAAGAACAAATTAAATTTAGTATTGAAATGTAAGCAGTGTTATGTAAAAGAAAAAAAACCGAATATAAGATGAACAACACAACAAAGCATACCTTTACAATTTAATCTATTCATCCCGGCAAGAACTTTTTTTCACTTAACTCTTTTAAGAAGTCAAAACAATCTGAATAAGATAGGAATATTTTGAGCACGTTTATTTTGCTTTGCTAAAATTACAAATCTGATTACATTGAACGTTAACTGCACGAGTATAGGTTGAGTAATCTATTTATTTAACATATATATTTGTCTGCCATTGACAGTTCGTGCATTGTTTGACCCCAGGGGCAGAGTGGGCGGCTCTCGAAAGAGCACGTGACCGCCTTGGGGTGCCTTTGGCCGCGTGCAACCCTGTGTTACAGTACCGCCCCTGCTAAACTATTTATTTTCGTTAATATTTGTGCTCTCTAATTTATTTACATTCTTCTTTCATGTTCTTCGTAAATGGAGAACATTTAATAGATAATTAATACTCTATCACAGATAATTCATCAAAGATTTTAAGGAGTTGCATTACTATGTACATTTCTCAAATAACATATTTTATTAGACTTTTACACCTTAACATTGTCGACTTCAATTATACTTTCATTAATGTACATATGAAAACCATACGCCTTTTTAAATATTGGAATGGACTTCCCTATCTCGACACACGTCTTTCGCTTCTTCTACGCCCATACACTTTATTATGTTTATTGTTTTTACATGACAAGAAATCTATAAATACACAATTTGCGAAAAAACAACAGGTAATTTAATTTGTACTCAAAATTTTAATAGATGTGGGTTTGTTGCCTTTCATCTGTCGTGCCCCTAGTAAACTAGGCTTTTGCCTGTATCTCACTGAGGAAAAATAACACAATTTCACTGACCGTTTTATATTTCCTTCTTTCCAAACATCATTCACTTGATCCAACCATAGATTCCTTGGTCTTTCTCTTCCACATTTTCTACTCACATTTGAAAAATATATATTCGTTTTGTTAGGCTTTCTTCATGTATTCGTATGCATCTCATAATAATTTTAAAAAGAAATATGACATATACAATGCTATTTTGCAAGAAATATGACATATACAATGCTATTTTGCAAGAAATATGACATATACAATGCTATTTCGCAAGAAATATGACATATACTCGTACAATGCTATTTTGCAAAAAAAAAAAAAAAAAGGATATATATTACGCCGGCCACGACCATCATGGCAATGTAACAGTTAAAATTTGATACATCTTCGCTTAGTTGTAAGCGAAGAGGTATCAAATTTTATACATATACTAACTATAACCAATAGATAACTATACGAGTAGCTTTACTATAGCTATACTAACTATAGCCAATAGAACGCGTGTTCGTTCGATATTTTCTGAAATATTGAATATTGTCCAGTTATCAAATAAATTTCTTTCAAAAGCAGGGATAAGTTCAGTAGAAACAAAACGACGTTTAGATGCTGACGTTATTTAATTTCTAACGAGCTTTTCCTTTTTTTCCATGAAACTTGATAACCGCACGATATACAATTTTTAGCATTTCAGACTATAACGAAACAACATTTTTTCTTTCCACTTTGGATAAGATTCTACAGAAGGTAACTGTACCAAATTGTAACCATATCATCGCCTGACTAAGCAATTAACATCGCAGGCGTGGTATTTATCCATGCTTATTTAACTTATTATTCATTGGTTTATTTACTTGTACCAACATTCCCATCAGTAAGTTCAGGGTTTACACAAATAATCGCTCCAATTTACTCCTGCAAGTTCAAGTACTCAATATGATAAGTAAGAACATTGACGTTCCGATCCCTAGCATGAACTTATTGCACCTTTTTGTTCTTATCAAATTTGTTTCATTTTCTGTTTATATTGCAACGGTATCTGCCTAAACATGTTCTAACTAGTTTTAAACATCGTGATATATCGATAAGATTTTATGTCAAAATAATATAATGTGGGGTTAGATTATTAAACCTCGAGGCTATTATAAAACCATTGTTTTTGAAAGCTCTAAGCAAGATTATAAAAAGCGGATAATATTTTAATCAATTATGTTTTACGACAAAGTAATCTGTGTTTTAAAACAGTATCATATTTATATTGATCTATATAAATTAATTGAATCATAAAAACATATTTTTTACTTTATGGGGTCATAATAATTAGTTTTTTAATGAAATAAATGAAACATTACTTTTCTATATATTCACTGCTGTTTTATTTCTCCAGTTCACAAGCGGTTTCAAAAACCATCTTCGTCATCATCATCTTCCTCAGATTTCTCATTAAAATAAATCTAAATAAAAATGAATGGATGCATAAATATTTCGAATTTAAACAAGTTGATGTGTAAATAATTACATGTATACCATATATACATGAATATTAGTTGAGGATTAATTTTTGTAATTCTGTCAATAATTTTCAGTATTTAAATTAACTTGTCTTATTTGTATTTGTTTTCATGTTATGTAAAAGGCACTGTTGTATCGTGAATTAATTAAATAAATGAAATTTAAATTAGAATAAATAATTATTATCAATCTTTCCTTGTTTGTGAATGTTTTAAAATAAAAAAATGGATATATGAGAAATAAAAATTAATGAACAGAGTAAAAACGATTCAATAAGAAATAAAGCTGATTTATAAACTTTGTAATGCATTGTACGAGTATTGTTCTTTCATTGTGTCAAGTATGTTACAATCTTGTCTCTCATTCGGTGACTTCAGAGACAATTCCCAATGGTACTCAATAAATAAACATAAAAATGTATATTTATCTGGTTTGAGGCTCTGTTTGCTAACAATACTTCTCTATTTGCGGTAGTGTGGCAAATACCAATAGTGCCTATTCAAGTTGTTCTTATTAAAAATCACGATTAATTAGGACAATGTTGTCTTAAACATGCCTGCTAAACCGATCCGGACATGTGGAAGCGTACTATACAAATTAATAAATGATACTGAAAAAGACCAATGCAAACCAAATGATCATTAATGTATCATTGACAGCTGATCTTTTAAGTAAAGCATCCCACAGCACTTGAGTTAGCCGATGCAGAAGATTTGGTGACGTAGCACCAATCATTTAACGATTCATTTATCTCTCGGATACAAAGTAGTTTTGCACGCGTGTGCTCTCTCATTCACCACTTGCCATGGATGAAGCCCTGCATTACAGCAACCCTAGATCCAAAAATGTCCGTGCATCCATCCATTCATCCCATGTTCAGGGCCCTTATAGGGAACGATGCAGGGGAGCTTTGAATTCGACCTTATCAAGTTTGAGGGCTGAATAGTTTGAAAAAAAAACTGTTTATTTATTTAAACACTTAATCGAATAATCTAAAATTTGTTGGCTTTATTGCCGAAGGGCTTCCAACCAACGGAAAAATGTTTTAACTATTTGGTTAGCATTGATGGGTGAAATGTTGATATTAGAGCTTTGTACTCGTATAATAAAATATAAAATATTTTTATTTTATAGTTTATTAGAAAACAATAAATATATAACTTATTCTTGACTAACGAAGTTTTCATAGATTACGAGTACATATAAAGAATGTACGAATGGAATGACCAATATTTTTTATTTACAGTTTAGTTAATTAACGCCATTTTCTTTGAACTTTGTAGCTTTAAAAATATTTTATGGTCAAGTTTCGGAATAGTTGGTAAGTCATGAAGAATACACCATTACATTATGTTAGTCTACCTCTGTGGACTATTAGTTCAGACGCTGGTCTTCCATTCGAGGGTTTGGCGTTCGATTCCCAACAGTACAAAAAATTGTCGTCTTGTAACGATACTTGCATGAACTAGATGTGTGCGGGTGTTGTACCCTGTCTACGCGAGGTAGTGAGTCATTTTCCTACACAAATAGTTCTTTACTCGAAGACTCGATTACTGGGGGCAAAGACGATATTTTCTTCCAGCCACACTTTCCAGCATGTGATCTACTTCATCAATTCGGATATGCTGACGAATTAATTAATACCATTGTTATGTAATAATTAATTATCTTCGTCTTACATGATTATTTAACTGTAATTTTTTTCATCAAAATACCTTGATTTCGAAGATATTTTGTTCACTTACCGACTAATTAATTGACGAAGTATTAATTCCACCACTTCCATCCATCTTGTCTAGTAACTTATGACTGAGCATCGTCCCTCCCATGATTGTCCTTGAAGAAAGCTGCACTCCGTAGTTCAAAGAGCAATTATTATTAAAGGTAGCCCTGCTCTGTATCTCCCTTGTTCAGTTCAACGCATCGGGGCTCTTATGCGTCTTCTTTCCACGACCGTGATCACAAGCCTCTCCAAATTGTCTTCTTGGTCACGAGCAATGTATTCAAAGGATTGAAGGACTCGTCGTTAGCATAAAGTCGACAATCTGTCGATGACTCTCAGTTCCTCATGAATGCAGGCTTTAGTTCAAGTGTCTACTTTGTTGTCCAAATCAGTGAACTGCTCAGTGCTAAGCGTTAGGTTAGCACGCATACTTTGCATTCTATATCATAATTTTTATTACAATCGGATCCTACACCGGTATTTTTTTTCAAATTATTTTTCATATCTAGATTTTGTTTAGACCTGGCTCGCTGTGACGAATTTAAATACCAAAGTTGTATTTAGTTTTTTTTTATTAAACAGTGCTTTATCATCACTGTTTTATTTTCTCCTCGATTGAATTAAATAGGCGCAACAATTCCTAATGATGGACCAGCATTTCATTCAAATATGGAATCATTCTCTCTCCATCCCTCGACCCTGGGCAGTGTTTGCCGCGTGCAGACAGACAAACAAACTAATTTCCATTATTTGCTCTTGAGATTTGATGTGGTTTCATCATGAGCTTTGATTTCATCAGGGATGTGAATATACTAGTCTAAAATAATAATTATTCATGTTTTTTTAAATATTTTTGTTTGTTCTTCAGTATACGGATATTATCAATAATTTCTAAGATAGTTATCGTTTGAGGGGTAAATTTTTCAAATACAATTTAATATTTGGAATTTTTTTCGTTATTGTGAATCACTATCATTGACTAGTCACTAGCCACTATCGTTAAGTGAGATTTTTTTCTTCTTCCCAAGTATCATTGTTATCCTCTCCTCCTTTCGAGTTGGAGTTGCGGCGTCTCGTTTACAAGAACAATACAAAGATTAACGCCAAAAATAAAATGATATTGTTCTACAAAAATGTTAGAAAACGAGGTATTGAGCAATGTTCGATAATACTTTTCTTGAGCAAAAAAAGTTATCCATGGAATTTTGAGTTTTCGTTTTGTAATTCCCTTTGTCTAAAATAGGACTTTACAATGTTTACAACGGTTGAATATACTATTAATCAAATTTTTCAATTTGATTACTTCCTTCAATATATCCCCATTATTTTCCACAAGACTAATAATAATTATGATAAATATATTTAATTAAAAGTACTGTTTTGTAATACAACATGGCCTTAAGAAGCTTTGAATATATAAAGGTCACCATATATCTGAACGCCACTAAATAAATTCAGATGTAATAGAATTTTTAGTTTGATGAAAATTTGAATAGCAATAACTCTATCCACAGACCCCTTATGCAATAATTCTATCCACAGACCACTTATGCAATAATTCTATCCACAGAGCACTTATGCAATAATTCTATCTACAATATTCAACCAAATATTCGAACAACTTATTTATTTTTTAAATACTTCATTCTGAAAATCATTTGGCGGGCTTATTGCCAGGTGCCAATCTCTTTCAACCAACCAGAGAAAAGTGTAAAAAAAAGGATGTTTCATGATCGCAAAAAATATTCAACTTTATAAAATGTATGAAAAATATACATTATGGAAGTGAGACATTATGAATCAAAGGGAAAGAAAGGGATGGTGGAGAGGAAAAAAAATCAATAATGAAACAATTATATTACTTACTGACTTGAAATTTGATTTTTTTTTCAGCCGCTTCATAAAGCATGCTAAAGACGAAACAAGTCTAATATTGATTTGAAACCGGTTCCAAAGTCTTACTGCATGTATAGTAAAGGATGACGTAAAAAAAAGAAGAGTGGTGAACTGGGAAGGCCAATAAACAATCTCTTTGAGCGTTGTGCAAGTTTTGATAGGAAAGACGCTGAATATTTTCGACGAGATAAGAGAGTGACAGTTAATAAAATTATGCAATAGTGACAGTATTTGAATTTTGAGTCAGTATAATAAGTTACTACCTAATAAAAATGGGTTTCACTGAAATATCAATACATTTTTGGTTAGTTGGAAGAAATTTCCACATAGCAATACCGTGCACAACAAAAATGTAATAAAATATGGTACATACTCGTAACAATACTTAATCAAAAGTTTTGGCTTTAACTTTGTGGAACTCCATATTATAATATTTAATTTAAAAATATTTTATAACACTAATTACATTAATTCTCGCGACATTTATTTCTATCTCCTATGTATTTCGAGGCTCTCTTCAGACGGCTAATCCCACCTAAAGAGAAATTCGAGATGGGAGGTAGAAACACGTATACTTATTATTGAATATTTAATTTAAGTGTAGCAGGAAAATAAATAAGCATTAATGTAGGTCGTTATAAAAATATGAGGTGTGGTTTAGAAAATGGTGAGGTGATTTGTAGTGGGTTCTGCTTATATATAGCAACAGGAACATGACTAGTGCCCCAACCCTGCCTGTTTTAATAGTCCCCCATCCCCCCATAATCCCACTTGGATAAATATACAGCGCATACTGGATAACAGTAGCACCGATAAGTATAGCCATGATTGTTTGTCAGAGGTTTATTCTAAATCATACCATACACTGATAATCTTATGGTTTGTTCTTTGATGTCTTTACTCAAGTTATTTGTGTTTTTAAATGTACACGTTTTTACTAAAATATGAGTAATCGTTGATTTTAGATGATATTATTTTCAAGATCTATGACAACTCTGGTAAGGTACCTGGTTTCCAGCTCGGGGGTTACGAGTTCAATTCTCGTTACATACATACATACTATCACGCAATTTCTCTGTCATTCGAGGCAGAGGGGATACAATGCCAGACTTTACTATCTGGACACACATCCTTCGCTCCATTTACATCCATACAACTTCTGCAACTTTTATGGCTTTATCCGTTTCCTTCTTTCAGAATATTTTTCACTTGATACAATCATGTTCCACTTGATCTTCTTACACGAATTTAACTCACATTTACACAAAATATTTGTTTTGATAGTCTTTTTTCAATTATTCATTCCACATACCCAAACTACAGTACCCGGCGGTAAGTAATACACATCGTTTGTAGAGCGCCGTCTTTGTCGCACGATGCGCTAACTGCCCGGTCTGGTAACGACTGACAAATCGCGACGGAACGCGTGTATGAATGACAGAGACGACAGTCTACGAACGATGTGTATTACTTTTACTGCTGGATACTGTACCTCAGAGTGCTCTCTTTACCTTACTCAACACATCAGTCTTAAGTCCACATTCATCTCTAATGATAACATTCCGTGTTTTGTCATAAATTACCACCATATATATATTTTCAGTGCATGCATTTCTTCAGCATTTACTCGGTTCCTTTAAGTCTTTTTTCTCGTGCACGTTTCCCTCCCATATATCAAAGGTAGTTCTAAAATACTCTTGTGGATATCATATTTGTAGATATTGATATTGTATGATTTGAGGATACATGTTTAAGGGTCCCATTGACTTTATTTTATATCGCTACACGCCGTTCGATGTCTTTTTATTATTCCATCATCTGAAAAAATACTACCTAAATAGTAAAATCCCGTGGATTTTTCACCATGTAGCAATCTCTTTCGACATACCAGAACAACATCAAGGAGGTTTTAAGTGTAAACCAGACAGGAATTATTTAAAAAAAAATGAAGGATGTAATACGGAATAAAACAAATTGCTATGAAATTAAGATAAATATGTAAATCTTGCACAGTGCTTGGATTTTTTAGTTATTTGGTCACTGATTGAAATTCAGCCTATGATGCAGCGCTGTGTCGATACAAAGAGAGATGGTTGACGCATTGCCATGCTCAGCAGAGGCGAGGATGCAAATATCCATTGGTACATTTTCAATTATCCCTCATTCTCTTGCGCAATATGTTGTTTAAACATAATAAACGCCATTGGAGGCTTTAATTAGGTACACCGCATTTGCCAGTATTCGTAATAACGGGAGTTAATAATTATGAAGAGAACATGATAAACAGTAGGATTGTAAATATGAATAGTTTTACTGACTTGAATAACTGAAAGGAATAACTGAAAGTAAATTTTACTCAATTGATGAGGCCTTTGTTTGAATTGAATTATTTAGTGGTTTTCAAACTTTTTTGTTTCACGACCCCCTCAGTATATTGAGATTTATTAAGGCGTATCAAGGGGATGGACGAGCCTATTGTTCACCACATTGTTAACTACCTTCGTATCTTTATACTTGAAATATTTCAAGACAAGCAAATTAGGCTATTCATTATGGAAAATTGATCCAAATATGAGGGTATGCAAACTATATATGGGCCTAGCAAAAAAGTGATAGAAGTAAGATAAATGAGGTAAATATAGAGCGTTGTGTATAATATGTGGGGAAACAAGGAAAGAATGCGGATCGAAAGAGAGTGGATCAGTTAATCTGCTCGATACAGTACCATCAGATGGGCTTACTACCATGTGAAAATATCTTCCAACCAACTAGAAAGATGGTACAAGAGACGTTTAGTAAAAACCAGACACTTTCAGGTATCACAAACATGTGGACCCCGTTGACCTATATTCGCAGCATTCGCAGACTATTTTTCGATCACCAAGATTTATTTATTTTATAAAGCACACTTATACTGGTCAAACCCAATTTCATATAAAGCTTAAAGAAAATTATATAAATTTACAAGAAATAAAATTTAACAGGCAAGAAATAATTGTTAAGCTGAAACAACTAACTCCCATTACTAAGAAAGCTAATTTTAAAGGTATAAATAAATACCTGAGGTCATATTCGCAATAAAAATGAAGAGCACTTGTCAAGTAAGTTCTACTCATGGCCAGTTTAAATTGATCAATATTTCTACGAGTATACGTTGAATAGCTATAAGGAACATAAAACTATACTTAAAGACATAAAAAGAGACCCTCCTCATACTTAGAAGGTAGTATTCTAACATACCTAGAAGAAACCTCGCATAATAGAGCCACCATTTAAGGTTTAAATGAACAGTTCAAGAACATACTCGTATGTTATAGCTCTTCACATCCCACGATTTTTAGCCACCTACACG
Source organism: Odontocerum albicorne (assembly GCA_949825065.1). NCBI lineage: Eukaryota > Metazoa > Arthropoda > Insecta > Trichoptera > Odontoceridae > Odontocerum > Odontocerum albicorne. Next base: position 22,910,635 of record OX463851.1, on the reverse strand, counting down.
TACTCCCGGCCTTATCAACTACGTCGCTAATACTCGTACATTAATAATAAAAAAATAAAGATTCATCTTGAAAAATATCCTTATCCAATATGATGTTTAATTTTCATACTTGGCGATAGAGAGTTTATTTTTCATGAGTTAATATAATTCTTCTTAGTATCAACAAAAAAGTATTTAATTCACATTTTTAAATGCTTATACGCAAAAAAAAACATATCAAATCAGTGAAGTATATAGTTTTATGGCGGAATTTCATTACATTAGAGTTCATACAAACCGTTAAAAGCGATGCAATTATATTGACCTGAATTGCATAGCTTTATTAAATATTCGATTTCTTTCAAAGCATACGCGCCGCGCCATAGGGCTGGGCTATTTTCTATTGTAAACAAAGCACCTATAATTTTCAACAAAATTCTACTATGAAGAAATACATCTTGTGGAAAATCAATTTCTTGAAATTGTCGATATATTTTAGCCTAGTTGAGCTATAAATGAGGGCTGATTGCAAAGTTGATGAAGAATTGAATTTGTACTATACTATTCTTTGCGTATTAATATCAAATTCATGTTGTGAGGTGCGCACAATTGACTTGAGACGACCCCGTATCGTATGATACATTGTGTATACTATATTGTTATTTTTTTATATTTTTGTAGTAATTTTTAATTGTGTTCTTACTTATGTACAATATTATTTTAATTGTTTTATTGTGTTAGAGTCCCTTTTTATTTGGTTTTGTTGTGTAAATATCTTTTTATTTGGTTTTGTTGTGTTAAAGTATTTTTTTATTTTGTTTTGTTGTGTTAGTCTCTTTTTATTTGGTTTTGGTGAAAAAGTATTTTTGTTTCCTTTTTGTGATTTTAAAATTATTGCGTAAATATTGTAAATGAAGTACGTAGTACTTGATTTTTTTAAATAAATTTGTTAAGTAACATACATTGTACCGTTGATGAAAAATTAAATATAAAATAAAACGATTTTTTTCTCTTTAAATATTTCAATATATGTAACGACTAAAAATCAACCCACGTTATACGTGGGTTGATTTTTTCGCATACGTACGTGTATAATTAATTACCTTAGGATATTTCTTTAGTAGCATTATATAAAAAAAAAAAGTTATTTTAAATAATTTAATGTTGAGTTATAATTATTACTATTAATACTGAACCTTTCACGACAGCTATAAAAAGCATTTAAGATATTAACCCTCCATGAAGGTTTTGTTTAATTTTCTATTACGTTTTTCCTAAACCCGAAGATTTATCTATCATAGAAATACTAGGCATACCCAGAAAGTAAGTGTACTGAATTTTGTAGGTTACAATTTTTTTTATTTAAACAAAAAAATTACGTGGTTACCGTAGTACATATGTAAGCTATTTTTCGACATAGTCGCCATTCCTCTCAATGCAGGTGGTGAAGCGGGGTATCAACTTTTTGATGCCTTCCTCGAAGTAGTTTCCCGCCAACCCCTCCGTCCACTTCTCCACCTCTGCCTTTACCTCCTCGTCGGTTGAAAACCTTTTTCCACCCATGTGCAGCTTCAGGGAGGTAAAGAGATAGTAATCTGAAGGTGCTAGGTCAGGGGAATGCGCGGGATGGTTTCCCATTTAACTCAACTCAAGGACATCCCATTTAAACAAGGTGAGCAGTTCCGTCTGGCATTGTCGTGCAACAGGCAGACTCCCTTTGTCAGCATGCCTCTCCTCTTGTTCTGAATCGCCCTCCGCAATTTTTTTAGGGTCTCACAGTTAGAGGTGGAGGCACCGCGATCCTCATCCGAGACACTATCCATCATACCCAACTCCTCACGCCCGCCCTGACAAACTTGGAGGCTACTGCCATCAGCCTCAAGGTTGACAGGGAGACAGTCACAATTGTGGCAGCATATTGTACCGGCTATCGTTCACTTCTGGAAAAGGACATCGAGGCAGTGCTGGCCTTGGGGCCCAAGGTCATCATGGCCGGGGACTTCAATGCCAAGCACCGTTACTGGAACTGCTTGAGAGCTAACCCGAACGGAACGACGCTGTACAATTATATGGAAAACCACAACTGTCAAATACTATATCCAAATCAACATACCTGTTTCACCAACCCCCGTAGCCCTTCTACACTGGACATTGCCGTAGTCAAAAACTACCCTAACATCTCTGGCTTGACTGCTCTAGAAGCTCTCTCGTCAGACCACCTCCCAGTCTACTTCACATTGGGAGTGAGGCCGATTGCTAGCCTCAGGGAGCAGTACGACTTCGCCAATGCTGACTGGAAGGGTTACAAAGCCTACCTCCACAACCAGCTCTGCCTATCACCAGAAACTCTGGTGAGCCCACAGGACATCGATACCGCGATAGATACCATCTCCACCTTCATCCATAATGCCCGTGATGAAAATGTTCCCCTCAAAATTGTCACTCCATACAAAATAAATCTTACTCCTCATATCAAACTCCTTATATCTCTAAAAAACAAACAAAGACAGACCTACAGACGTACACTAGACAAACGTGACAAAACACTTCTAAACGTCCTCCAAGATGAAATCAAAAAAGAAATCCGCCTACTTAAAAACCAGCTATGGCAGAGAAAATTGGCAGCTCTAGAACCGGGTAACGGTACTCTCTGGCGAGTCGTCAAGGGTATCAAGTGCTCGTCTCAAAGCATACCACCTCTGCGCACAGCCTCAGGGTTGGCTGTTTCTGGCATTGACAAGGCTAATGTCTTGGCGGACGCTTATGAGAATACGTACTCAATCACTTCCGATCTTGGAAATGTTGATGTCAACAAAGCTGTCGAGGACACTCTCACCAGCTTTGCTTACTCCCCGACCAACCAAAACGAGGTGCAACTTTGCACCCCGTCCGAAATTGGTCGTATCCTTGACAGACTTAAAACACGAAAAGCACCCGGTCCCGACAATATACACAATAGTCTTCTTAAACAGTTACCACTCAAAGCGAGGATTTTTCTTACTAAAATAATAAATGCTTCACTACTTAATGGCTATTTTCCGAGTATTTGGAAAGTAGCCAATATTGTTCCTATTCACAAGCCAAATAAACCTACCGAAAATCCATCTAGCTACAGGCCCATCAGCCTTCTTCCAGGTCTTGGCAAGATCCTTGAGAGAGTGGTTGCCTCAAGGTTAGTGTTCCATCACGAATCCAATAATACATTCCCTCATGAGCAATTTGGATTTAGAACAAGACACAACACGGTCCAGCAACTTACCCGTGTCGTGGAAGACGTGTCGATGGGCTTCAATAGGAACAGAAGTACTGGCATGGTACTGTTGGACCTCGAGAAGGCTTTTGATACTGTCTGGCACGATGGCCTTCTTCACAAACTTCTCCTCACTGGCACTCCACTCTATCTCGTGAAACTACTTCAATCCTACCTTTCCAATAGAAGTTTCACAGTCACCACTCATCATTCTACGTCATCCGCCAGGCCCATCCCTATGGGTGTCCCCCAAGGCAGTATACTTGGACCATGTCTATTTAATATTTACACACACGACATTCCTACTCCCCCAAACTGTAAACTCGCACTATTTGCTGACGATGCGGCATGCTACGCATCGTCACTCAAGGTGGATCGAGCTGGTCGCCGTCTTCAGATTGCTCTTGAGATCCTTGAGAAATACTACCAGGACTGGAGGCTCAAAATCAATGACGCCAAAACTGAGGCCATCATGTTCTCCCGAAAAATCAAGGAAAGAGTGCCGTCGATGCCCTTATTCATCGGTGGTTGCCTGGTTGAGTGGCAGGACGTGGTTAAATACCTCGGCCTGCACCTTGACCGGCGACTGACGTGGAAAACCCATTTGAATACCATCAGACAGAAGGGTCACAAGGGCATAGGGGCTATCAGTTCGATATTTCATCGACGCAGCTTCCTTTCACCCAAAAAAAGCTCCTCCTCTATAAAACCCTTATTCGTCCTATCTTGACCTATGCTGCACCCGTTTGGGGTAGTGTGAACAATACGGATCACCTGAAACTCCAGAGAGTGCAGAACAAGGCATTCAAGATATCTTTTAACACCCATCCCAGAACAAATCTTACCCGACTTCACGCTGAACAGCGAGAAGAAACCCTACAACACCACATCCTCGCTTGGACCGTGAAGTTCTATAAAAGCCAACAAAATCACAGAAATCCCTTAGTCGCTGCCCTGGGGGCTTACGAGAGTAAATCCGACCTACCCTTCCGTTATAAGCACAAGCTCCCGAAGCATTATCTGTTGCCTGACTAGTCCACCTTCAGTATTAGCTGGGACGACCAAGGTCTGAGTGAATGTGATGGAATACAAGTAGCCTGAACGAGTGGACTTGTTTTTGCAGAATAATTAGTGTAAGAATTGTTATCTAGTTATAAGTAGTATGTAGGTGTTAATTATTTCTAAGATCTCATATATTAAGATTGAATAAATAAAATAAAATGATATGTAGGAAAATAAGTTTAAATAAGTTCATAAATTATAACATATAATAAAGATTAGTTAAGTAATAAATTTGTATATAGGTACAGCCTTGACAAATGTTTGTATAGTAATTTACTTGTTTAATAAAAAAAAAAAAAAAAAAGTATCTTGCAGAGTTGATGGTCTCCCCTTGAGGCATATATTCAATTAAAATTATGCCTTGACAGTCCCAAAACACGGATACCATGATTTTCTTGGCTGAAATTGTGGTTTTGAACTTTTTGGCGGAGGGTGAAGAGGTGTGACGCCACTGTTGAGACTGCCTTTTGGTTTCAGGCGTGTAGTGTGCAACCCAAGTTTCATCTCCAGTAACGATGGAGCGGATAAATTCATCTCCATGGAGTTTGCAGCGCCTCAAAAACTCTTGCCCGGCCTCCACTCAATTCAACTTGGCGGGAGATGGGGTTGACATTTTTCACGAAACGTGTTGTCGCGTCGACACTTCTCAACGTACTGACCTCGAACCGGTCTCGTTGCGGAGGGGAAGGGGCAGGCTACACGGAAGTGTAGCCAACATGTCGAAAATAAAATCCATCCGGTCGTGAGAGCCTCAGTACACTTACTTTCTGGATACGCCTCGTACTATTATGGAAATCGTCCAACGTTGTATTGTATTACACCTTCGTTTTATACCAGACCTGGTCAACCCAAATGGCTATACGGGCCGCATTGACGACCTAACATTTTCAAAGGGCACCACATAAATAAAAATAATTGCTAATTTTGTTCCAATATTTTATTCGATATCTGGTTTTACAACGTAATTCATACTTCTTATTTTTTTTGTAAGTCATTGATTTTGATGTCGAGGTACACAGAATGTGTTCAGTCAGTGTAAATCTGAAGAAAAAAAAACGATACTACAACCAGATATGAAGAGAAAAACATATTTTTTTATCACTCAGAGTTCTAAGTTATTAATTAGTAAATATATTTGTATGGTATTAAAAAAAAACTAATTCGTCATGTATGACCGCGGGACGCATATGGCCCGCAGACTGTGGGCTGGCCAGTCCTGTTTTATACAGTGTAACTTGAGGGGTGTATAGCCGATTTATTATATTATTATAAATACGAGTATAATATATTTTAAAGAGATGAAATATTATCTAAGACTAAGAACTTTCGTGAGTAACTAATAACAAATAAGTCTGTTTTCCAGCTTTGAGCGTTGAGAATTCACTACCCATTAGTTCCCAGATTTATTTAAACGGGTTCCTTGTT
>OX463851.1:22661231-22904719 GCA_949825065.1 Odontocerum albicorne | reverse complement strand
AAGAAGTTGTGATACCAAACAAAATATTATGCGATTTCATGTCAATAAGATTCCCCAAAGCTTTTACTGCGTTTTTTTTATCATGGGATACCATTGTAAACTATACATACTCGTATGTTATGCCATTAACCATGAAAATTTTATTTTAAAGATGATAACTTAGCAGATACACAAATTGTGTATAAAATTCTGCCTGTTGAAATCTTCATAAAGTTAAGCCAATCCAACTCATTAGAATTAAAAATGTATTACATTTGATGTGTCAAAAAACAAACAAACGTTAGAATACACGAGAACGTTAATTATCTGCAAGACATACTGATAATCAAACTCTTTGGTGAGGAATTGCCTTAAAAAACTCACTGCAAATCTTGAAAGAATATTTTTCTGCGTTTTATAAGGCACGAGCTAACAGCTTTGAGGAGAGGGTATCACGCTATCGAATTCCTTTTCGAATTGGTGCACTAACAAATATTGTTTGAGAAACATGGAACTGGAAGAAAGGTAAGATATTTTAGAAACAGAAGAGCATGTATGACGAGACATATGTACGTGGACTAGGCAAAGATTGTTCGTCATCCTCACTGCTTACCACAAAGGAAAAAATGTTGGTATGTATGTATTAAGCAAAGCTAATTTGTTTGTGTCAATTGAGTCGAGGACATTTGAGTGTTGTATATTTTTTTAATAAACAAATATGTAAATAGGGCTTCAGAGACTTATATTAAAACATGTGTTTGCTTCATCTGTAGAAAATAATACTAAATTTATTTAAAACTGAATATTTCATATCGCTCATTAAGAAAGTTTCAGAAAACTTAATGTTTTCCAGCTACTAAAGTTGGAGAGATGTCCTCCTAGTGTGATGTAATTAGTGGGCAGATCTAATCATCCAAGTGTGGGAGGCATGGCTTGGTATGGAGGTGTGGGAATAGAATCAGACTCTCACGTGGGGGGAAGACCCCCTTGCGGAACTGAACACCCCCTTGCGGAACACTAGTGCGGGAAAAAAATATCATTTCAGCCGTAAATCAAACGTGTAACCGCTAACGAGAGGAAAACGTAAATAAACAAATCACATAAATAAAACGTTCCACTTCAGCTGTCAAATATGACAGAAAAATTTACATTTTATCCGAAAAAAACAAATCATAGGTAATTTAGGATTGGTATATCATTTTTAGATATAACATGGGGGAATCTACATTCACCACGGATCTCTATTTATTATTTTTTTATATCATACGGAAATATGTAAAAATAATAATACGAGTAGTTAATTACAATAAGGTGCATGGCCGCGCGGTAACGCACTGGACTTCCGCGCGGAAGGTCGTCGGTTCGAACCCCGCGCTCTACTACTCCCCTCGAACGACACAGGCATTTTTCCTCCTAGTGTTCGAGGGTATAAGCATACCTATAACTTCGATCATATCTAAAAAGGTCCTCTTTAAAAAATCATTCAAAAATCAATTCACTCTTCCTTCTTTTTTTAAAATTTAATATTTATGCTTAGATACCGTAGACCTGTTGACTGATTAACTATAAATTTATATTTTAAGTAAACCTGTTTATCACATGTGTCTATTATAGGTATACTCTCGTCAATGAAAAACCATAAAACTTCTAAAGTGAAATTTACATATTTTTTGTGCTGAAAATGGTTATAGTGCATATCGTTCCTTAATTGACATAATTAAAAACGCAATGGAAAAGCTGTTCATAATGTTGTGTTTCATTCCCGATTTTACTTTTCTATTCAGCATCCTTTTGTTTTGCCTTTGGTTGATGGATGATATTTCATATTGATTTTTATCTATTATAAATTTCTTGACGTGTCTACAAATTTATGTAATTTGAATTTTTTTTGGGACAATTTATATTTTTTTCATTTACTCGTATCAGGTTGGTTAGAAGAGAGAAGTAAAATTAAATTGTCAGATTGTCATACAGTGAAGTGATAAATAAATACACATATTTTTTATGTTTAGTCATCATTTGAATCTCATAAAGGTCTTTGATAAAGTTATAAACTCATGGGTATGAGACAGGAACTTTCCCCTGCGGGACACCAGCCCAGTGTGATAGTATTATTTCTACCGATAATCAAGAATGTAACTAGGTTTCCTACTAGCTGATCTCCCCCGAGACCGAGGATATAAAACAATTCTCACAAGTTATTAACAATTTGCCGTCAAGGATGGAAAAAAATATAATTATCAAAGTATGTATTTTTTAATATTTGAGTAATCGTGAATCTGTCCACAATATTCCATTATATTTATAGTATATTTTTTTATTAGTTTTTGCCAATAACAGTCCATTTTTCGTAACTGCAAAGTGTTTATTTTGTTTTTACAACTGTTATTATTGTGTGATATTATATTTAATGAATTGATTTTCTTTATTTTTTGTAAATATTCGTTTTCTTAAGTTATATTTCAATTGGATAGATCTTTATCTAACTCAAAGTTTAGATATGTGAAATACTTGAAGACAGTTTTTTTTGGGAAGAATTATAAAAATGTGTTCATATATGAACATTACGCTTCACCTAAAGCCGAATATGTTACTATCACACATCGTAAAATCTACAAAGGTTTCTTTGTAGTTCGTCTTTCCTTGGTAAGTTTTCTGCAATTTTCTTATCAAATATGTTTTTTAATACATGCAGGGGTGGAAAATTTCATAATCTAATAGTTACGGTCTTCATTTTCAACTTATATATTTATTTTATAATATTCATAATCTTGCGTACTAGTGAGTTCGAATCCCAAGTTAGAGCGCCCTTGAGTAGAGTCTGATCTCTGAACGGGGACATATGAATTGTCCTTTTATTATTATCATGTTAGCCTATTTCTACAATTTATTTTTCCTAATTCATGACACTGATTTATATTTTTTTAACAACTTCATTTAATCATTATGGTAATATACCAGCTTGTTATAAAAATAAATAATATTTCAGATTTATCGTGGGTAGTTTGTGATGATATTTGAAGAGTTCAACTCATAAACCACTCAAAAGCCAAAAAGTACGTAGAGTTATAACACAAAAACTGTGCGGTATTTTAGTAAATTGCTTGTGGATATGTGCCCAGTGACATCTTTGGTTGTCAAATAGAATCATTTTTAGTTTGAATTCACATATATGCCATTTATGGGTATATTGTCGCTTGTTGATAGGCTGTTTTTCCATAAAAAAAATCAAAATATGGTTGTTATGTGGTTTATGAGTTTAACTCTTCATTTATTGTGGGTAGTTTGTGATGAGATTCATTGTGGGCAGATTTACTGTGTGGTAGGGTAGGGCAGACAATCTTTGATTACGTGTGTTTTTTTTTTCATAAAAAACTTATTTTTAAAAATAAGCCTCCTAAATGAAAAAAAGTTTGTGCGTTTTATATAAGGCTTCATAAATTAGGAATTAAAAAACTTTTACTGATTAAAAAAGTATGTTTTCAAAAAAATTGATAAAAATAAACTATAACGGCAGATTTAGATCATCTCGGAACAGGTGTGTTAACGGCTTCGACTCAGAATTATGGCGTCAAGTGACTGGCTGTGAACCGACCTGGATGGAGGCATTTGATAACTTTCTTGTAACGATGATGATAATCAAAAGGATCCAATCGACATTTTACCTGGTATATATTTAGAAAAATATCATTGCACGGGAAAAGGAACATATGGTTGGATTAGTTGAATTATGTTTTGAAAAAAAGAAAAGTAGAAACTCAATTAAATCGTTGGAGTTGTATGAGAAGGTTTGTGGATGTAGAAGAGGTAAAAGATGTTTGTTATGATCGACAAATCTGACGCTATGTCTTTTCTGCCTACTCCGACACGGAAATGGCATGTTGATATTTATGGGTTTGTATTGAATTCAAACATATAAATATCAACATACCATTTCCCATGTGATGTAATTTAAGTATGATGTACTCATTTTACTGACAAATATTTTTGTTTGCATGCCAATAGAATGGTAATTCGATATTTAATTTAATGACGTCCTTAACTATCCCGTCGTTCTCTCATATCTCGTCGAAAATATTCGGCGACTTTCCGATTATGGACTTGCGCTACGATGTAACAGATATCCATTCTTGACTTTTCCAGTTCCTCGATTTTCATTTTTCACTTCATCTTGTAATGTCCACATTGTTAACTAGCAACCTGTTAATGAAAAACTTCCACCATCATCGTTGATGCGCCAAAAATCTAACTAAAAATATTTTATCTACCTTCTGTGACAACATGTGTTTTTTGCCATTTTCATCATCCTTTACGATTTCCTTTCATCATCGATAACCTTGTTAATTTTTTTTAAACTTTGTTTAGAAATTCATTAATTATTTAGGAATTCATTGTTTAAGAATTCGATAGATTTTTCCCTATATGATATTGTAACGATGGTCGCTATCGGTGTAGCGTGTGTTCTATTAGAACGTGCTGATGATTTTGATAGCGACATCGTTATCTTCGTTTTAGCTGATTCTGCGTTACTTCTCGTACAGAATCATCAATATAGCGGATTGCTTATTTTTAATTGTCGTGATGATTTTGATTGATATTTGTTTACTTATAGACTCAGGAATGCCGATAAATTTTGATAAGTGGACAGCGGGTAAATAAATAATACAAGTTTTGACAGCTGAATGGACGACAATAAAATGTATGTTTATTTCGCAGAGTGCGGACAATTTATACCAGTGAATGAATACATGGGCGATATATATCTGCCTTGCTCTATCACATGCACTGGCGGTAGAATAATTATTTATATTTGGAGATGGCTAGCCAATTTGCACGCTGTAAATAGTAAATATTGTCGTTGTTTGTGACATGTAACAATCATTGAATTCTTCATCGGTCATTGCCCCTGTATGTTTACCATTGACAATAATTAATTTAATTTATTTGTGTTTTAACAATTCGCTCGTTATTTTGACAATTCATTTAGGTAGGTATACAGGTAGGTACAATATTAAAAGTTTAAATCCTACACTTATAACTTAAACCTTTCTAAAATAATTTGTGTGGTTGGTTGGAAGAGATTATCACTTGATAATAAATTCGGCGTACGGAGGCAAGTATACAATAAATATATATTAAAAAAAAAATCGAATAATTTTTGCAGCTGTACATCCAATATACTCGTACTTTATATAATTACTATTTTTATACATAAGAAATGTATTCCAATCAACTAGAAATATGCTAAAAGATCTAAATTTAAAACAAATATATTCACTTTTGTTAAGCCATCATCGTGAATCAAAGCCGAAACGTTGAATTGAAAAACCTTCCACCATCATGATTTTAAATTTCATTCTCGTAAATTTTGTCACATAACTGTGAGTTCTACGCGATTTTTTGTATTATTTATAAGTAAAATTAAAATAGGCTCTCGATAAACCAGGAGGAGTCATTTTTTTATCAACTATCATATATTGCGATGAAAATTCTGTTATTTCACTAAATAAATAACTTTATAAAAGTGGGCTTTTTCTTTCAACTCAGCATCAAGACAGATTGCCCGAGAGTTTTGCATACATATAAACTATTTTATATATAAAAATCAGCTTTAAAACTCCCTTTGAAGAGATATTTTAAGATATGAAAACTGATTATTCAGTGTTAATATTAATTGAAATTAAAAAAATCGACGCTAGAATCTATACTTACAAGTAAACCAAATATATCATCCAAGTTAACTATTAGATTACACACCGATATATGGAGTACAATCTGGATGACTTATTGCTTTGTAGCATTTTTTTAAAACCAGATAAAAATGTATTATATAATCCACAGCACGTATGTTGAATTCTATTTAATTACAAAAATAATAATTTGTATATAATGTTCCAAATATACATAAACCATACGAACTTGTTTATTTTGGGCAATACAAAGTAGACGGAACTCCCTACCTTCTTATCCAACATTTACAGCTTTGCCTCGTTCACACATTTCCATCCTTGTCTACAACGACACCACCAATACTATATTACTAGGAAATGGAATAAAACCTCGTCCTGCTTTACTTGTCTCGAGTTATGTGCATACCATACAGGTACTCAAAGATAAGATAGAATGGAAATATTCAAGCATACATACCATCACACCGTCTCCCTGTTAAGATGGGCAGAAAGAAGAGAGCGCCAGACTTTCCGATCTTGACTCATAGAACTGTTACGATGTTTGTGACTTTCCTTCTTTCAAAATTTCATACAATTGATCCAGCTATACTTTCATTCTACTCGCATTTGCTTCGCCTTCCACTCACATTTGCACTGTATATTTATTTTGTTAGTCTTTCTTCCTTCATTCGTTCCACGTGCTTAAACTCGACTTCATCTCACTTAATATATCAGCCTTAAGTTCACACTCATTTCTAATCCCTTCATTCCGTATTCTGTCATACTTTGCTACACTTTTCTATGTGCACGTATTTCTACAACATTTATTCAGCTTTTATGGTCTTGTCCCACGTCCACGTTTCACTAAAATACTGTTATGTATTATCATCTACCCAGATGTTGATATTTGTTTATATGCCCCATTGACTTTGTTTCCTTTTACTACATGCCGTTCAATAGTCCTCGTAATCACTTAAGAAAATACTATCTATCAGAATTCTTCAACATGCTGCAATCTTTCATTATTCCCCCATATATCGCATCCCCAAATGCATGATATATTATTTAAGGAAAATGAAGATACCAAATTTATAATCATATATTTTGTGTAACGTGACTAGTGGTTTAGTATATTTTTAATATATTTTTTTCAAAATATATCGAGAAACGTATTTTAGCGAAATTATGAAAGACAACCTTTTTTCGTAATGTTTTGAATAATCAGCATATTTCACGACCTCCGTTGGCACCCAGATTTTTTCAAAAAGGGTTTCAATTCGGTTTTCACTCAAGGCATGTTTAACAGCTTTTTTAGTGTCGCCTTTAAAACATTGCCACATGGTAATAAACTCTCCAGATTGTACTTCATAAAATGTAAGCGTAATATAGGTAATACCACCGATGTGAACAGTTTAAAATTTCCTTTGCACTTGTTCTTCTCAGCCTAGTTGGTTGGACAATCTCCGTGACTTAGTTGCTAAGCCAGCTGTTTTCCGACCCGGAAAATACGGTTTCGATCCCCGTTAGTACCTAATTTCATAAAAAAAATGTGTTCCAGCATGGTTTTTGTCTAAGGCTTCTTTAACGTCACCCTGGTTGGTCGATAGAGGTTGTACTATATATGTATATATATCGAAGGTAAAATAAAAAAAATATATTATGCGTAGTGTTATCGACGCTAGTTTGTAAATAAATTTAGAGCTCATGGAAAAAAATGCATCAAGAAATCAACTACTTACTTGGAGAGCCCTGAATAGACTCAGATAAGGGGTAACCAGATGCAAGACGAATATGCAGAGATAGGGTTTCTTGTGGGGCTATACAGAACTCATAACTAACTTGTCTGTACATTGAGATTACATGCTCGGTGCAAGACCTGATTGATGTAAATGATAAGGCGATCTCTCTGGTATCTTTCTGAAAACACGTGGCATAATTAACACTTTACGGTTGGGATATGGGAATGGAGTAAATTGATAAAAAAACAGGAAACTATGACTTGTTTGATCTTAAAATTGAAACAAATTTATACATAAAATGCATCTTTAATATTATGAATATAACACTGCTATATCTCAGAAGTAAGTACTTAAATATTAATTAACAACTTGTCGGAATAGATTGACAGTATTATGTGACTTCTCTCATTCTATCACAGGCTGTTAACACCCTTATTTCTTTTCCAGAACACGTCTTACCCCTATCTGGGTAGAAACCCTTCCATTAGATCTGGACTTAGGCGGGCGACATTTTTATTGGATGGCATTCTGTAAATAATTGTCCTCGCGAGGGGGCGCTGATTAAATTCCTCGCAAGGCAACCCTAAGCCGAGGGAAGATTTGAGGGGAGAATATAGAATCGTCTATCACCCTACCTGTAGAATAAGCAGATATCATTTGTAAAGCATTAAAAAAATAGTGAAACCTTTAATGGTTTTAGATAATAAATAAACGACAATTATAAGAAGAAGATTTATTTTAATAATACATATTATACCCCTCCCCTCCACATTTTCTTGCCTTGTATGGTTTATTTCTCAGAGTTGGATGATCAGGTTTTCTATCCATGATAAAACTTCTGGAGTATCTCGATGAATCACCTGTAGTGCTCCTGGACATTAATATATTGAACATTCTTCCACAGTGTGATCGACAGTTAGAATCAATGAAAGCTCTCATGTGCAGGGTATGTGCACTGCAACCGTGACCAGACATAAGATGATTGAGGGTACACTAAAAACATCGTTGCAGATCAAATATTTGGAGAAGCATGTTAAGATCCAATCAACGAGAACCAATTAAATTACTGTCACCAACTATCTGATAAGCTGCTCACACTCTTCTCAGCTTATCGTTGTTTCTTGATGAGTGTGGGTAGAAAACACCTACGTGTATTGATTCCGTGTTATTAAGACAGATCTTCTGGTATTTCATCATTAAGGCGTTTTCGCGTCGTAGATTAGGAGGCAGCAGATTTGAAATAACTGAAAAAAGAGCCAACATGCCAAAATAGTTGATTTCAAAGTGACACTGACAATCCACAACGCCTTACATGGTTTGAAGGGTGTAGCACAATGATGGTTCGAGGGTACCGGTGGCCTTCTGCACGAAAGTCTATCGCTTTACCTCGCTGCCAACCGACTTTGTATGAATACATTCGTAGAAAAAGGACATAATTACCGTTAAGGTTAAAAAATTTCCGACCTGAATATGTTAGTAGGCGTTTGGACTTGTACCTATTTATCTTGCACTAATGCAACTGTATATATTCTTTAGATTACGTATTTACCAGGTGACCCCAATTGTCTAGTTGATAAGACGCTTGAATGAGTTTTCAGGCTCAATTCCAGACGGTACCCAAAAAACAAATAATAAAAAGGGTCCCAGTCTGGTAACAATTTGTCTGCTAATAATATTTACTTGCACTAGCCATGTTCAAGTTTTGTTGCCTTTTAACGTGCGAAGTAGTATTACCTATATTTTAAATGTATGTTTTAAGTGCCAACTTAAAAGTCCTATTTAAAGCGAACAAAGCTTTAAAAGTCGTAATGATTCATAATTAAAAATATAAGAATATTTTATCTTCCACCAAATTAATGTCTTGTTTTTTTTTTATTATTCTTTTAATGATCAGATTTGATGTAGTTCTTTAGCCATGTAACATAAGAGACAAGACAGTCAGGAGAAGTTGCTGGTAGAGGGTGCAATTGTGAGTGCCAGATGTTGTGTGAATAAATACCCGTCAGATTGAGTGATTTTGTCAAGGGCTATCTAAGAGTATGTTTTTCATACTCTACGCTAAAATATGCAACGCCAAAAGATCCCTGCTAAAATCTACGTTATTAAAATTAATAATAATTGATTATATGTGTATTTTACTAGTCGCAGAATATCCTTTGCCTTTCACTAGTCACAGTCAGAGATGAAAAAGTCTTCCGTTCCACGAAACGCTTCTAGAATGGCTTAGTAATAGTCTGGTTGGAGAGTATTTGTTATACTGTCAGAATTACCACTTTAATCAATAAATGTGAACAAGATGAAATAATATTTTACGCGTTAGCTTTAAATATGGTATGCGCAAAGCCTCTAAAACGCCTACTTACTAGAAACTCATAATTTGTCGAAAATGTTCAGCACCTGTCCATCACCGACTCGAGATATTGTCAATTAATCTCAAGCGGAGATTGTCTATTAGCTTTTCCTGTTCACCGCTCTTCATTTTGATCGTCGTCCTTTACTGTCAATGGCGTTAGGCTCTCGGATCAATAAACATTGCTCTGTGTATAACCAACCATCAGCCACCAAAGTTTTGAAATCCAGGTAACGCTTTCAGGTTCACTAAGTCTCTGAAATAACCACTTACTATTGTTAAGTTAAATGAGTGAAGAGGAACATATGAGAAGTGAAATAAGTAGATTGATACTAGGAAAGGTGAGTGCTTTTACTAAATATGAACCACTGGAGGGAATTTTGTCTGTAGATAAATTTCCATCTGGTTCTAAGCTATCCTAGAGAATCTGGATATCTCTTTATAGGTGCCGTAGAGAAATTGGGACGACAAAGGACAACGTGTCAAAAGCCCTGTTGCATCAATTCCACCAAATTTTACGATGTAGTAATTTTAAAGAATCCTTTGTATTTAAAAAAATATTTTAAAATGCCTTCTTATTCATGTAAAAGGAAGGTTCTTCATGGAACCATTTTTAATATTTAATGCATCGAAAAGGAAATTAAACTTTGTCTTTATTTCAGGAAAACGTAAAATAACTTATTTTTTCTTGGTTGAAAGAATCTCTCCCCGTGTTGGACAGATCCCGCGAATAACGCTAATCCACATTTTTGAGAAATGTCCCGTTTTCAATTTGTTTCCTCTCCCAGGGAGGCTGCAAATCCTTTCCCGGGGGCTTGTCATTTTAATTTCTCCTTTTATTTCCACCAGTTTGAGCAAATGACATGGATAAAATCAAAATGAAACCTTTTTTTACTGTCCTTTCCGGCGTAAATTTATCCTTTTCCTAATAAATGAATACTACAGTTCAAGGATGCGAGGAAATGTCTAACGATGGCGTTATTTTACTGTAGAGTTATATCATTGTGGCGTTATTTTACTATTGCGTTAGGTCATTTTTGTGACCTCTAAACGTATAGATTATAAAGTTAAGGGATGAAATAAAATTTTCAATTGTGAGTCGATCGTGTTCTTTGAGTTATTCAGAATATATATTTAAGGGAATTTAGCTCAAAACAACGAGCTTAGTCCTGGGGTTATATACTATTATATTTCAATGAATTTGAAACTATCTTCGAAGATCTACAATCAAACAACATTTGCAGCCGTAAAATGGGAGATTTTAACACTTGTTTTTTTTTAATACCAAAACGTAAACAAACACGACATTTTGCATAATCATAATCTCACGTTTCACCCTTTCACAGAGCCTTCTAGACTTTATTCTTACTTTTTCAATTGAACAAATTTCCAATGACAAGCAACGCAGCATCGGGGTTTACGCATGATCTCAAAGTATTCCAGGGATACAATTTGTATACGACGATTCTGAAATATCAGTAAGGAAACGGAGCTCCACACCATTGTCTATGATATTGAATGGTTGAACTTGAAGGTTGAACTTTTAGACTCACATATACCTTATAAAAGTAGTGCCAATAAAATACTTTCCTGCTCCGTGCATTACATTTAAATTAATCACGTTTATCGTCTTAAGAAATAAAGCAGAGTCTCATTTTAAAAGACTGCCTTACGATTGACACTGGGAGCTATACAAAGTTCTGAGGAACAAATGTAACCAAAAATGTCGTTATCTGTCTAAGTCACACTCCTTCAACAGACCCATAGAAAATATTGTTATAATCAATAATACTGTGATTTCGTATTTACACATTTAAAAATCTGGCAAATTCTTATTGATGAAACTTTGAGTTGGCGTAATTATGTCTCCGATTAAAACAGCAATTTTCTGCTTATTTTAAGTCAAAGACAAATGTTCAAATGCTTTATGCTCCCACTGCTTGATTAATTGTATGCTAACAAGATGTTAGATATGTTGGGGGGACTCAAAAATGTTTACATCTAATTCATATTTAAACTACAGAAGTATGATCACGTGTCAGTGTTTCGAAACACACTTCAATGACTTAAATTCGGACAGCGAAGAAAACTTCACGCTCTATTACAGCAAATAACATTATTTTGCATGTTTAACATTCCAAAATTTCCTTCGTATCTTCGCGAAAAATTACACTTTATTTTATAACACGGGTGATCCTTACGATCATGCACTAATATACTCTTTTGTATTCCAACACACTACATCTCATTTCACATATTTTCAGACCACTCAGCGTGTCTGTAGAACAAACTTCCAAGAGTTATCAGATGTTCACCATCCTTATTAACGTTTAAGAGAAAATTGAAAAAATATTACATTACTCAGAATATTCTTTCATCCTAATTTTTCTTTGTTCCCTTCCTAATTATTAAACGAATTCATTTCCTCTCGTTCTACCATTACTATTTTTCGATTATTAATTTATTTGTTAGTTTTATTTTTTACTTGAATTTAAATGAATAGTTTTACTGTAAAATATGTCATGAATTTAAACAATTTAACATATCCAAGATGAGCTAGTTGTTTGGAAGAAATTTCTGTACAACAATCCCACCAAATGTACCATGTATGTATGTACACACAATAATGACAATAGAAATAAATAATTGAATATGGTCACCTGAGATTGCTGAGGTGGATTGGTTCCTAGTTTCACCTGCTTAAATTTATCGTTTCAAATCCCAGTCATCTTAAACTAGCGAGATATATAATATAAACATTTTAAAATACAGTAAATTTGTGTTTCTCATCCCTGTTACATTCTGTAAATTTTAATTATCCTCCCTTTGATCTGTATATTTCGAGAGAAAGAAATTCTATTGCAAATGTCATTAAATAAAATTAAATATCAATGTCTCTACGAAACAAAACAAAATACTAAACACTGGAATCGTCTATTTTTTATATCTTAATAGTAAAGCTGCGTATATTTTTACAATAAGGAAGCTTCATTTTAATTGTTTGCCAGTTTCTCTCTAAAAAACCACATTCAAAGAAAACCCGTGTCACATAATCTTAGACGAAGTTCTACAATTTTTGTAAAAAGGTACATGACTATCACGATGAATGAGAAAGTTCTATGCATATTTCAGTCATAAAAATCATTCCACACAATCACGTACTACTCGTATCTAATTGTAAACGCCGATACACAGTGTTTAGTTTGCTAGCTAGCACTTTCGTTACCACAAGTTCGATTTCCGCGTTGAGTTCTTTAACATCTATTTTTTTATTTATTTTAGGGCGTATGAATTACCAAACATATATTTTGGGATCACTCCGGGAGTAACCGGTGTTGTGAAATGGCGTTTTAAAATTTTTTGTTTCTTTACATTCCCTCGATTATCTCAAAACATAATATTGGTTAAATCTTTTTTGTTGGAACGTTGGTTGGGATGTGTAAACAACACATGTGTTCGTATATAAATTACCATAATTTTATCTTAATGTTTCTTTATGTTTTTTGCACACTCAGGAGCCCACGAAAGAAAATGTGATTACATAATAAATTAAAAGCGAAGCAGCTAGGAAATACCCAATTTTTAGAAACTGCTGTAATCGTACATTGTGTCAGTGTTTCTTAATCTTTAATTTAATACAAACATATTTAACTCCCACACTGTTTCTAGGAACAAATCAGGTTTTCTTAAAGTGCCACCTTAAAGGTCTAAGTATCTAGGGTAGCGTTTCAACCCCCAATGATATTATGGATTGGTAAACTACTGTCCCCTGTTTCAGCCTTCTCTTAGTGTAAATAGCTTATTTTTTAAGATTGACTCGAAAAACATCGGGTCCATTCGTAAAGACCAGAAGGTTTTTTTTATGAAAAACAAATTCGCAAAATGTATTGATTTCAAAGTAAAAATTTTTTAAGAACATATTTATGTACTTTTTTTATATTTGTGGATTTTGGATCTTATCGAAAATTTGTTTCGAGAAAAATGTTAACAATTTTTTGAAATTGTTCAAAATTTACTGTTTTTCCGAAGAAGTTGATAACATTGTATAACAAGTATTCAAAACATTAACAGAATTCTGTAATATTTTATACAAGATTGTCACCAGTTAAAATGACATCGTTTTGAGGTAATTGAATAATGAAAAATCTCCAAACTCAATTTGGAGTTGTAATGAAGTTTAAGAATTTTAAAAGTTTCGCACCGAAATCTAATGTCAATTGTTCTTCAGGTAAGAGCCAAACGAAGATATGTGGAAGAAAATCATTCATGTCTCATTTCAAAATATATATATAATTTTATGACAAATTTTATATTGTGGCTGTCTTATATTAAATATGCGATTTATATTTTATCACGATAAGCAAAGTAATGAAGTTTTTGACACTTTTTTTACAAAAAATAAACATGTGACTGGTCTACAATAACAGCTTGTATTCGTAACCAACCTGTTAACAGGTGGTAATGAAAAATCAATAATAAAATGCTTTAAAGGTTGATTTTTCCATTATTATTTTTTTTATTAATTTTATTGCAATATACGGTATTTTATTGATCATAAAAAAAGGTTACAAGAACAATGCTAAAATTTGAATTTTGAATGCGTATGAATATAAATAGAACTTGTCACATAAATTATAAGCGTTTAATTATATCAAAAATAAAAAATATCAAAAGGCAGTAAGATACCTTTTAAATGCATTAAGATTGTCACCAAATATGTCCGGGACTGCAGTATGCATAATATTATGATACAACTCTACCTCTTCCTACAAACATCGTACTATTCAATAGATTTGTAGATGATAGAGTGAATGCAAAGATCACAAGCAATTATCAAATAATATTAACATAACATGAGCATGCACTAATATTTATTTATTTTTTTTATTCACGGTCAAATGTGTTGGTTATGGCCGACTTCTAAATAATATTCAGTGATTTTTATACACTAAATTAGTATAGTTGAAGCAATCTTAAATATAAATTGTATGAAATACAACAACATGAGTAATGGGCGTTAGTTTCATTGATGATACCTCTCCGCTTCTGGCGATGGAATAGACATATTTTTATTCGACAACAAAGTAACGATGTAAATAAGAGGCAACGTAGCAACACTGTATGAGATAACGAAACAAAGCTCTTCTCATTTTTATGAGACAACGAGGCAAAGGTATTCTTATTTTTGAGACAAAACAGTATCTCTGTTTTTATCATATAGTGATAATTCGTTGCATTTAATTTATAAAAAATGTATATTTACTATTTTTTCAGCGATGAATTTAAGCTTTGATTTACAAAGCATGAACTACTTGGCGTAAAGCTATATGAATATCTTAAACACAATGGTGATCTACGGGTTATTTAAAGAGCTTACTTGAAGACTTTATGACCTTTTGACTCAATAAGCGGGAAAATGAATATTCGGGACTACGACTTTTGAGAGATTATTCATAAAATTCTGTGACGGTAATAAGAGTAATAGAATTACCCCTTGATTCTAATAAAAAAAAACTATTTTCTTTGTGATATTAGTATTATTAATTGTATTATGAATCACCACTTTTATTCCATTTATAATATTGACTAAATCAAACAAAAAAAAACATTGGTTATCTTAAAGTGTGATATATAGGGGAACATGATATATTAGAGCCAGTAGAGGAATGTTGCTTATTGAGAAGTGTGGTTGCTGATAACGCTGGAATTACAAAGGATATTAAAGGAAGTGTTGTGATAGGATACCAATTAAATGAGGTGATAAAATACATATACTCAAGCAAAACACTGCCAAAGTTATAGTTCACAAAAAAAAATTGGTACCAGCTTTGTATGAACATGGAGAAAGAATGAAAGGGACTGAATAAATGCTTTTCATTTGCAGGTACTGATAATTATGATGTATGACGAAATGAGATAAAATATGAATGTATACTAAGAACCAGTGTGTTTAGAAAAATAAAAAGAATACTTCGGGGTGGCTTGCAATTAGTGATGAAAGATCGAGAAAACACATATAAACGAGTATATTAATGCAAAATCTAACCGGAAATTTTGAGATGGAACTTGCGAGAAAAATTTATTAAATGAATGAAGTTTAGAAATAATGGAAAGGGACAGAAAAATAAAAAAAGGTGTAATATAATAAATATGGCTGTTGATTAGTCGAAGGAAGTATGTTGTGATGATTGCGGCGTTCTGACACCTTTGCTTACCTCATTATAGAAACGGTGTGAAGGTATGTACATATGTCGTTGAAAGCTACATAGCTATTTTAATTAGGTTCATCAAAATATGCATTTATTTTCAACTAGTTGTAACCCGTGAAATATTCACGGAAGTAAAACCAATTCTACATTTATGCAAATATATATTCATAAATATAGAATTTGTTTATATATATCATTTATACTCGTACATCGTCCCCTTTTACACCGGTTCAAATTTTTTTTATCACGGACCCACCGAGCTTCAAATTTCGAAGTATTCCTCTCTCGCTCTCTTGTATTCAAAATTCAATTCTCGTATTCTTTCTTTGACAACAACCATCGTATGGGTTTTGGCCTATTTATACTATGATATAAGATAATTTATTATAAATAACAATGTTTGAATACGTTATCTTAAATATTTTAAAGAGAATAAGTTTAAGGACCAAGAATCCTTTAAAATTTTCCGAGTACAAACCCGATTGCCGCTCGAACCAAAATACCATTCGTAAAAGTTTTTATAGTACTTGCTTTTCTTTTCTTGCTTGTGCAAAAATTCACACAACGTACAGAAAGGATGTACCGCCCTGCCAAACTTGAGTTTATACTTATTTTTCCACCACAAATACTTCGTATACTTTAGAGAACTGTTCATAACACTGTACAACTTCTCCGACAGTTTTAAAGGAGTATATTTTCTCGCATCTATAAAGGAATGTGGAGGCACCATAGTCAGCATATTAGCACCATTCATTACAACAGGAACAACATCATTTTTCATCGGAAAGTACAATTTTTCTGTCACATAATCCACACAATTTGAATTCTCAAATGCCAAGTAAAAGTAATAGTCGTTCCTCAGTTTTTCCACGCAAATATTTTCGTTAGAATGGGGACATTTTAAAGGACCGCATTTGCCATAGATGTCTACATCTATGTATTTCTGCAATTCTCTTACATACCGCATACGATTATTAGGGCTCCTGCAGTGCGATACAAACCAAGCAATTGGTTTTGTCTTCCGTTCGTATATTTGAGAAAACTGTTCTAGATACGTTGAATTGTGTAAAGGTTTCTCCCAAAGTGGTCGCCAAGCTGGAGCTATATACTCTTCTTCCATATTATAAACTTCAAAATATGGGTAATGTATGTCAGAGTCTAAACGGTAAGTAATGGTCATGTTAAAGAAGTTGTTGTGAGCATGGTAAGCAGAAAACTTTTGAGGACATTCCAAAGAATAGTATACGTAAATCTGATGTGAAGACCGTAGAATAGGGAAGTCTTTTTCAGTTTTTGGATGATACTGTGCTCCGTGAAAGACGATAGCGTCAAATTGATCAATTGAAGTAAAGTTTCTCTCATTCGTTACGAAGCATTTTGACACTGGACAGTTGAAGCGAATAAATGGTTCTCTGCCAAATCCGAATTTGAAGTCAGGCCAATGGAAGAATGTATTCCAGTAAAGGATGTATTTTAAATTTGCCTTTTTACTTTTGCCACTTTTTATAGATGCGTTATCACTTGAAAACAAAAAATAGGAGGAAAATATAAATTGACAAAATAACAACAAATATAAAAACGTTTTGTTCATCTCAGAAGGAGCTTCGTAAGTTACGACAAAGAAAAAAATTATATCCGAATATGTAAACGAATTAAATTGTTAAGCGCGCCGTGTTGAGTGTTATCTCAACAAAGGTTTCAGATTGACAACTTGTTATATTACTTGTTTATTGGAAATCGTGTAATTATCTATGTATCATGGTGCATGATTTTTGTATATCAATGTCACATTAATATACGTTGTAATGAAGGTAATTAAATTTCCCGAGTTCTATTTTTATAGGTAGTAAATTTCTTTAAAATAAACGTCTGAAATGAAACATGAAATGCCACATGTTCTTACTTAAATGAAACTGAAATCAAAATCAAGATATTCAAATATTTCTTCTGCGTTGTGACCCCAATACTGTGTAGTGTAATCTACACTCAAACTGTTGTATGCTGTGCGCATTCTTCTCCAGTCCTCCATGTCAGTCAACAGAGTACTATATGTGGCCCATAGAATTCTTGCCTGATCGCTTCAGTGCACATGTAATCTACCTCTGCTCCTGCGACCTTCGATTTTACCAATTACTACGAGTTTTTTATAACCTCATTTCGTGATATACTACCGAAGAAATACATAAATATAGTATAATTGATAGTCTCTCTGAGATATTAGGTTCTTCTATTATAATATAAAGGCATTAGTTCAAACACCCAGTAATCTTTCTCTAGACTTTCTTGTTCACATTTATGAGGCATACAGGATAATTAATATTGAGAATATCAGGATTTGAAGAGGGCATTCCTCCTTGAAAAATGTGCCTGTTTCTCTAGATAAGTCCTAGTCTCGACTTATTACTCTTTATCATATCTTTTTTCTCTCAAGATAAATAAAATCATGCACTTTCCGCAAATATTATCGTGTATGCATAATAAACGGGATTTTGTTTGATGATTTCATATAACTGCAAAGCAGCATTGATATTTCATAAAAAGACTTATTATTTTATTAGATAATTGTATATTTACTACAAGATCAAAAGCATTTGAAATGTGAATTTTTCATTATAAAAATCTATTTACAAGATGCTCGAAAATATTTGAAATGCGATTATGTAAACATTAAATTTGATATCCAAGTTGCTCAGAAACATTTGAAATCTAATTATGTAGCATAAGTATATATTTACAAGGTGCTAATAAACATTTGAAATATGATTATCTAACATAAGTTTTTATTTACACTATGCTTAGAAACATTTGAAATAGGATTATCTAAACATAAAATCTACTTACAAGATGCTTAGAAACATTTGGAATATGATTATATAAACATGTTAATCTATTTAAAAATGCTCAAAAACATTTAAAATATGATTATAGAAACATGATAATCTATATACAATATGCTCAGAAACATTGGAACATTATTATGTAAACATAATAATCTATTTACAAGATGTTCAGACACATTTGAAACCTAATTATGCAAACATGATTGATATTCGTTTTACAAGATGTTCACAAACATTTGAAATATGATTATGTTAGCATGAAAATCTATTAACAGTAGGTCAGTAACATTAAATATGATTATATCATATAAGCATTAAAATTGATTAAAAAGATGCTCATAAATATTAGAAATACGATAATATAAACACAAATGAACGTATTTACAAGATGTTCAGAAACATTTGAAATACGATTATACAAACAAGAAAAACATTATGCAAGTACAAGATGCTCAGAAACATTAATATATGATTACATAAATATAAGAATCTATTTATTATACACGCTCATTTTACGAATTTTCTACGTTATAGCAACATAAATTTTCCATGAAATAAAAAATAAGTAAACCATTGCAATCCTATAAAGGGTTATATTTAGTAATACAAAATAAAAAAGGAGTTTTGTCAATTTACTGACATCAATTGTCATGCCACTCTTCCTTCTATTTGGTGAAGTGAAAGAATTTATGTGAGAAATGTCTCCGAGGTGGAAGTTAAAGCTTGGTAGGGATAGGAATTCGTCACATGAAACAGGGCTATGTTAATTTATTTTGGCACCCTTAAATATTAACATTATATTTCTAAGTCTTGTGGTAGAATGCTTAGATTTTTTTCAATATTGTAAGGTTTCTATTCTCAAAGAAAAAAAATCAAGTTTTAGTAATAAAACTATTGGTCAAAAATAATTATCGGTTTATAAAACCGATTAACGACAGAAAGTGGCAGATGGCATGAAAAAAATTGACATATTTCTCGCCTCGTCGACATTCATGTAATATAATTTTAGTATATGCTGTCTAATTTCTTACTGTTCCCTTTGTTCGTTCGCCATCCCTTAGTTGATTCATTATTTAAAATTGTTATTTTACTTACCTCAAACGAATAGATAAATACTATGCATTTAATTAGTTGAGATAGAAGTAATTAGTTGTATTAGAAAGTAGGCGTAGGAAAAATCGTGACAATGTGAATTCCAATATTTTTTTCTTCCAATTCATCTTTTTATCCGACAGTGTCACCTATAATCCATTTTTGGATTTTATTTTAAACTTTTACAAAGCTATTATGAGATAAATGTTTGTTTATTTTATCACTTTTATATTTACATATCGTGCGAATGAATTGCTTTAAAACAGTTTTTCCATTCAGTCTGTTTTTGATTCAAAATTACTATCGGTATTAATTAGTGGCGTGAACCGTGTAAATGAAAAATTATTGATTTAAGAAAAAATAACAAAACATAAATATCAAAGAAAGTAGGGTTAAGGATGGGAAATATTTTGAAATAAATGTTTCTTTTTGTTTTTCTTAAATATTGGCAAGGATGAAGCACGTCTGATGCTAGGATGATCGTTCAAAAGTCGAACTGCAAAAAATGATGGGTATGTATGAGGACTTCCTAAATTCAGATGAAATAAGTTCATTTTTTTTAATCCGCTGCATTTCGACTTCGACTCGACTTCGAATCACTTGATTGATAATAAGTGATCAAAAATATTGTACATAAAATATATAATGCTACTTTTCCATTCATAACAAAGTGAAATAATACTCGTACTTTATACACTATATACTTATTTGAATCTTATTTTAATTTGAATGGAACAAATGCATATCTAAATTCCACTAGAAATGTCACGATTGATTCTGATAAGAACAGTGTTGAAATACGTATATTTTTTCTTTCCAGTTGGATCAAATGATAAATATTATATTTATATTGTGTTGGTACTTCTTAAAAAGTAGTTACTTTTATTAACTATACAAGTGGGTAAATAAAAAAAACATCTTTATAATTAACATGCCTTCTATGCTCGTTATGCTGTCTACAAAGCAGTCATGATCATTGGATTTGATCTTTCTAGCAAATTGACCGCAATGCAAAAATAATGATACTTCTAATTTTTTTAGGGTCGGTGCTATTTCTATTATACTCTTGGAGTAGGTTATTGGATGTATTCCTTGCTATGTCTATCCATCATGTCGATGGTCAGCTCTGTGTTCGCGGCCCTTCTATTTTTTTTGGATCACCAGTATCTTTATTGTATCTATCCGTCTGATAATATGGCTTCGGAGTTGTATGGTTGAAGACATCTTCTTCTTCTTCAGCCGTTCTGGATCCATTCCTGGATATAGACCTCCCCTTCGGTCTCCCACACCTCCCTATCTCGGGCATACTGCATCCACTTCACCCCTGCGGCCCGTTTTATATCGTCCGACCATCTAGCCTGTGGTCTTCCCACACCTCTCTTGCCCGTTCTAGGCTGCCATTCCAGGACCTTTTCCGTCCATCCAGAGTCAGAGCATCTGGCAATATGTCCTGCCGAGCTCCATTTTAAGGCAGCTGCTCTCTTAACTACGTCCGTGACTTTGGTTATCTCTCTTATCCATTTGTTGGTCTTTCTATCTCGCAGTGAAACTCCCAGCATTCTCCTCTCCATGGCTCTCTATGTCACTAGTAGTTTTTGCGTTATTCGCTTTGTTGGGACAGAGGTTTTGGTTCCATATGTGATGATCGAAGTTGAAGACGTACCCTGTTTGATTTGTAGTTCTACCAAAATCGATGAATTTGTCCTACGTTCTGTCCATGGTACACGCAACATTCGTCGCCAGCACCACATCTTCATGGCGTCTATATTTAAGCGTCTCCTTTATCTCCATGTCCATGTTTCACAATACCTAATGCACAAGTATTTGTCTTGGTATGCATTTATTGATGATAATAATAAATGTGGTAGGTTCCCTTGAAGTTTTTTTCCATTTCGTATGGGGTTCTAGCATACGAAAGAAATTTTGATCTCATAATTTGGAAATATCGAAGAACATGTTCGAGAGACGATTTTGTGTTGAACTATGCACGGAACTCACGGTGTATTAATGCACGTATGGACAATACTAGCCCGCACAGGAAGAAGCACCAACACTCGAACAAGCCTTGTGCATGTGGGTGTTATTATAGACAAACTCTTTTAATAAACAATAATCTTTTTTTTTCGGGTACCATTGGGAATTGAACCTGAATCTTCCGCATGCAAACCAATAGATTAACCAGGTCATGGGGGTTATCCTGTTGGAGGAATACCAGTTCTGTTTAAATGCATTGACGGGAAAGTTTTGAAAGTAGGTACGTCCATAAATTTATAGTCTAGTAACTGTTCAAACTATTAAAATTTCAATTACGGAGAATAGTTGTCAACTGGTATTAAAAACATTATTAACATATTCTTATTAGAAATTCTCCTTCATACGCACAATACAAATAATGCAGTTCTTCCAACATACAGTTGGAAGACAGCCTGCTAGTCTGGAGTAGCTGCTGGTGGTAGACAAAGAAGATGGTACTGTGTCACGTACAAAAACTCCCATCAAATGTGGGGATCAAATAAAGTGTACCACCATCGATTTACAGAATGTTTCTAGGAACTCTCAAAGTCGTTAAGACTACCATATTTAGGTATAAAATGTGAAAGAGTAAAAATTTTCAGTATAACTTTTCTTAACAAAATGATTATTTAGTGTATTTAACATACTTTGAAACGTTTTGATCAAGTTATACAGTAGAACTAATAACAACAATAATAATAATACTAGTTTATTTATAATAAACACAAAGCAATACAAGGGATAAAAATGTATTTATGTAAGTTTTAAATCAGTATCATAGATGTTTTTTTACCCCACAGTACATACTCGTACTTCCCTTTTCAGTACACTAAATCAAAAATTTTCTCAAGATTGAAACCATCTTCTTTATAAAAAAATTAAATAAACTACCCTTTTATTATTAACTCTGTGACAACAACTTTCCTATTTCATTCCTCAGACTACTTCTGTCAAGTAGGCCACAGTTTCCTTAAGAAAATCTAATAAACGTGTCGACTGGGAAATCAATACACAGACATAATGTGATATAGAACAGAGCAGGCATCTCATTGCTTTGCCCGAGTCACCAGGGTTTTTATTAAGTTTTCTCGAGAGAAAACACGCGGCGGTGCAAAGCGGATTGAAAATAATTTCTTTATTATTGAAGCGCCCTGGAAGAAAACATATGTCAACAAACATATTTTTACTGGTTTATCGGGAATTTATAAAGAAAAATCAAGTCTTATAATATAAACAGTTGATATTATTTCTAATAAACAAGTAAAAATTATATATTTATTGATTTATTTTATAAACCTGACATATACTGGTTAAACACAGTTTATTGATAAAATTTTATTGTAAAATTAATAAAATTTAATTACATCCAAAGCTTAAGAGAATCGCAATGTATTGTGTAGTGGTGTGACGATTATTGTGACCTCCAAAAAGGGTTGTCTTTAATTACTTCCTAAAGTTGTACACGCCATCCATACTTTTAATACTATGAGGCAGACCATTCTACGTCATAGGACCAGTAACGGCAAAAGTTCCGTCATAATATCCCACCCTATTGGGTTGATCTGGAACAGCCAGTTAATTAAATGAAAAAAAATTGACCTCAAAGTTCTATTTTCCCCCGAAGAAACGTCTCCCAGACACAGGTTCGAAAGATTTAAATGAGACGTTCCATTAAGGAAATATAAAAATAATAAGTTTGAAATCAATCATTTAACGACACTTAAGCAAGTGTAGACTTTTAGAAGCGGACCAATATTCATGAATACCATATATCAACCTAGCAACTTCATGGAAATCAGATTGAAGTTTGTTTTCAACGTCAGGTAAACTATAAATAGACTAGATTATTAACATTTAGAGTGATGCTTTACTTTAAAGAGCAATGTTCTGTCTTTTTTTTAACCAGTTGTGTGAAATAAAAGCTTCCTCCATGATAATATTTAATCTCGTTCTTACCACACGCTACTAAATTATTTATGTGTCCTAGTTTCTCAGTTTTTACAGATCTAAGTTATTCGTTCAACTACGAGTATTTTGAATCGAGCCCCAAACACTCGTTATTATTTTTGTTCATTAATACAATTTTTTTGATAAAAGGTGATCTGTTAGATGTTGCAAGAAAAAGATACACGAAAGGCAAGAAAGGGGCAATATTTTATGACCTGCTCGGTCGTGCAGCCACTCAGATAATAAGTCACACTGACGAAGATTATTGAATAATAAGTTATTGTTCAATAATCTTTGCCAGATTTTATTTTTATTGTAAACGATAAATTCTGGTGATATGTGCTGAAAAGTTAAATAAAAAGCAGGATGTTATAAATGAATAATAAGACTAATAATAATATCCATCAGACTATTTTCCTCGATAATGCTGCCACTGATATCTTAACTGATATCAATATTATCATGATCAGATAATGACGTAGCAAAATTGCCCAATGGGGTTAGTTTAAAAACCTCAAACCATTTTTAATAACCCCTACCATAAGGCAATGACCAGAAGTAGACTTGTAAACAATACACTTTTTAATAAGGTAAACCGGGGGAATATGGCAGCATGGGTAATATGCCGCACTCAGCTTTAGTATCGTCCACATTCGTACAGCCTAGTAGTCGACACAGTGAACAGTCGTTCATAACTCTTCGTACAGATAGTGTTACATCTATACATTTTTTTACAAAATTATTCGTTTTTGGCAGTAAATACAAGGTAAGTGTCCAAAAACTAATGCTCAAAGTTTTTTCAAGATTTTGTTTAACCGTATGTCATATAAGAATAGTGGATTCTTGCATGATTCATGATATATATTAGGATTACATATCTCAATCGGTTTTAGAATGCGTGCACTGGCCGTCACTACTATGTTGTTTAAGGGCGATGGAATTTATTATTTGTTATTTGGAGTGTTGGGGTAATGCGCCTCATTTTAATAGGTAATATGCATCGCGCGGTATTTTACTCCACTGTACAGTGATTAAATGATTTATAAGTTTTTTTTATAGTTTTATCACGAAATAAATTTACCACAGCCTGATATCATCCAATATTTAACCAATATTGCAGTCACATCATTAAATCAATCCAAGGAAGACTCAACACTTGATTCCACTTCATCGGCATTGCTTCCAATTCCTCGCGACAGCTTTGAGAGTATTATGACGATTTCGTCATTACCTGGTCCCAGTGGAATGTCGGCCAAACGTTAACAACACGCACAAATAGCTACATTGCCTGATATAATCTCCGCGAAACGGATCAGGAAAGAAAACAAAACAATTATACTGCCGCCAGAAGAATGCAAAAGATAGCTAAGAAAAGTAATGAATTGACTTCTTAGAAGAGAGCCAAAAAAATTTATAATCTAAGTATAAAAAACAAACAAAAAAAACGAATAGAAAGCGAATGCTTAGTGAATCGTCGACTAGTTGTTCATCGTTTCAAGAAAGTGAACATTCTAGTGGCGACGATGACGACGGCGACGTCACAATAATCGATGAAACGGAGTATTGCAAGGTATGCAATGGATATTATTTTGATACGAAAGGACGGAAATGTGACTGGATCCAGTGCAAGAAGTGGTTGCACGAAACGTGCACCAATTCCAGTCAATTCTGTTAAAATTGTGATCAATAAAGGGTGTATTTTCCTTGTTGTCATATTACCCAACGTTCTAGGTAATATGGCACTTTTCACTTTTTTTTAAACATTTATAATCATATTATAATAAACATTTTTAGTACTTTATGTGAGTTTTTTAAATGAAGTAAATTTGGTAAGGTATCTTACATAAATCGTTGCCATATTCCTCCAGTTTACCTTATGAGAATAAAAAAGGATTTTATTAATAAAAAATCTTTTTAATATATGTTTTATTTATGTTATATTGAATACAAAGTTTAACTCAAATTACCAAGCTGCAATAATAATACATTTATATAATCGGTTAATAAAACAAGCATAACATTTAAGATTATATTTCATTTTAATATAGTTTAATACCGTCAAGCATATAAAATATGATATTTACAAAAAAACAATTCACATAAATATTCTTTCAAATTATTTCATTGTCACTTACACAACTTATTTAATTAAAACATTTTATTAAAAAAACAAAAATGTACATCTTAAATTTAAAACATATTTTACTATGAGTTAAGAAATTATTTATTAAAAATTTTACTAATTTGGGATCCAATCCACATTTTACCAGTTTTGAGACGTTCAGGAGAGGACCCTTTTTTGTATTGAATAAATATGTTAATAGTGGAATTGAATCGTAAAATAAATTTTTTTCTGCCATGATATATTTGAATCATATTTAACAATCGGTAAAAATATAATTTTTTTTCATGTTTATATGTCCTAAGTAAGATACAGGCAAAATCCTAGTTTACTGGGGACACGGCACATGACAGGCTCCGTGTAATAAACCGGATCCGTGTAATAAACAAATGTTCACTTTAAATTACTTGTTATAGTGTGTTTTGATTTTTATAACTGTATTAAAGATATACAAATGTTTTTGAGCATTGGATCCTTTCTTTGTATATGAACGTTTATTTACAAATACAATATAATTAGTTTAAGAAAAATTGATTGCGAAAATCAATACATCCTACTATGAAAGAAAAAGTATCAAATATTCCTAACTTACAACTTTTAAAATTATAACGCCTCATTAAAAAAAATGAATTTAAATTTACTTGAATACAAATCAGCTTTGATATTAACTATGAGAAAAAAATGTATTTTTCTTAGATAACTTTCCTCGGTATGAATAATGTAAACTTCATGTGATTAATATATTCTTGTTATTTTAAAAAACGAGAGATATACACACTTAGGAAGTAGATGTCTCCTAACTCTACTTTGTTCAGTATTCTATTTTCGTTATATGCAGTACAACCTGATGGGTTTATTATATGCAGTACAACCTTTCGTTATATGCAGTATAACCTGGTAGATTATTCCAATAAATAAAAAATAAGTGAAGATGAATTAAGTTATTGTAATTTTTTTCTAAATTGAGATCCAATGGGAAATGAACCCGCAACATCCGGGCTGGAAAGCAAGCGTCTTACACACTAAGTCACGGAAGAAGTCAATCATAATAATATTCTTGGAAATCAAACTTAGTTATTTAGCACAAAATACGGCGAAAAGATTATTTCTTATCCATCTATAAAGTTATAAAGGGGTTGTTGGCTCGACTCCCGTTGGAACCCAGATTTAAAAAAAAAGACTTCTGACAGGTTTTCACGACAATAAGCGCGCCAGGTTGTATACACTGTACACAGTAAAAGTGTAATACAATACATTACAAAGGTTCGCCAGTATCTCATTCATAAAATAACTGAAGAGTTGTTTATCGAAAAGTTTAAAGAAAATTGTCGCTTGCGGCATTCAATTTAATATTTTTATGAGCTCATTATTACAACATAGTTTTCTTTTGGTATTGTTTCTTAAATTCTATATTTCACCAACTCCATAATGTATTTGGTCCGGGGTTAGTGACCGAATAGTAAAATCGTTAAAATTTTACACATTTTTAATGTTATTATTTAAAAAAAGACATTTGAACAAAAGACATATAAAAAAATGTTTTTACGCAGATACCGCAAAGTTTAACAAATCTTTCTTACACAATCTCGTATTGAACTCAATAATCACATTTTTCATTTCACTATACAAGCATTTTCACTATATTTGCTAGAAATATTCTTTCAAGAATTAGAAAAAAGGATTCTATATGTAATACCGAAACCAGTGAGAATGGAAACACATGTTTGTTTAACGCACAAACCAGGATATAAGGGAAATCTTCCTGTAGCTCGATAAAGCATCGATGATGAACTCCGGAAGACTGACTTAAGCCGGATATATTGTAAGAGCTAGCGAATCCAGGAAATGAAATTTTCGAAAGAGTGTAAAATGGAAAAAGGCCCCGAGGGCATCTACGGATCAGGACATATAGAACATCGGCATATAGGACACCGAGAGGACACACTTAATATTATTCAACGGCGCACCAGTGCTCATATCTCGATCACATATAGAACAAAAGGAATACATATACGTATTCAGGTTAAAGTATGTGACAAAGATCAAATCTTTAGGTTTCGTGTTATACAGTGCTATCTGGAAGATTTGTTTCCATATGGCAATCTCTTTCAATCATAACAAGAAATTATCATGTAAAAAAACTGACGCTGACCATTGTTCATCGTGTAACACAAAACCTTTTTTACTAACAACATTATTATTTTACAATATACGTAGATATATTGTACATTTTACAGAAGATATAAAACGAGATTTTTTTTGTCTCTTTAAGATAGTATTATAATAAAGTTATTTTACTTACGACTAGTTAATTTGTCGATTTTAAGAAATACACAATTATTTAGTTTTGATACTATTTTTGTTTCTTATTCCTTGCCACTAATATACATTTTTTTATCAGAGAGAGAGAGAGAGACATATTTTTAAATTATAAAACAAAACATAGAGTAAGCGTTGTTTTAAAGTATTTGTTATATTTTTAGTTAACTTTACAGTTACATAATGGGGAACAAATCAATAAAAAAAAAACAAATTTTGCCAGCAGATAAATAAATGGTTTAAAAATGAAAAGAATCAGATTTTCTTGTATTTTTTGTTAAAATGAAATAAATTTGATTTGTTTGATAAATGTATTGAAACCTTTCTTCATCTTTGTTGTTGTCAGTAGAAAACAACCTAAAGAGATCACTATATACAATCTAAACATGTTAATGGTGGGAAAGCACTTAAATAAGAACGAAAATCAGACCTCTGGTTGAATCTTGTTATTCAAAAATAATGTAGAAATTCATGTGACATAATGCAATAAATATTAATATATTTCAATTCTTTACATTTTTAAGCTTTTGAGCGAAAATAATCGACGAAAACCCAAAATATTCTAATCCTAGTTGAAAATAATACAATCTACAAAAATAATATGAAAACCCTTCTATGAAAATATTATGTACATTTATTTAATTTAGATTAAAGTTTTCAATCAAAGTTCCATATTAAAGGGAAATTAAGTAATTAATTTTCAATTATTCTGAAAAACGAAATAATTATTTTCAAACTTTCGAGATTCAAAAGATTTAAAAGTTAAGCTAATAATAACATCCATTTTCCTGATACATTTTAAATAATTGGAAATGAAAATAATTTTCGAAAATTTCTGCCCTATCTCAAGCACCATCTGTTGTTTACTTTCCATACCTTCGTTACATTAATAATTTGTTATAAATTTTGAAAAGTTTTTTAACAAATATTTTTCGAATAAAATTTATCAAATTCTCATTACAGCTTTCATTAATTAAAATTTCAAACTCTTTTTTACATAATGTTTGACAAACTGAATATCAACGGAGATTTAAAAGTATCTAATAATTTTACATCGATATATTTTTTTGGTGTATTTTTACTGAACACTTGAATTTTGTGAATTTTTCTCTTATTAAAATGACTTATTTTTCAATGAATTTTACTCTGATGTTTACAACATAACATATGTAATTCTAATGACTTTTTATATTTTTCATGCCCAACTAATAAACGTTTTATCGATATTTGATTTAAAAAATACAATCAACCTTCAACAATCGTTGGTTCAAAAAATATCATTCCCTTTTTATCAAAATATTTTTTTCAACGTATTTTTTAAGATCCTTGTTTTCACCACATATGTCAATTTCTTATTTATTTTATGTTTTTTATAGATAAGAATCAGTGAAATGAAATGTTCAAATCTATATACGTGAGTTTTTCCATAAAATGAATGTCGATGAGAAACAAAACACTGTTTTAATATTGTTTATCTATATTTTGTAATAAATGAAAAGTTCAAATTCATTTTTAGAAGTAATTGAATAACAAAGTGTCGTTATCAAGTTAAGAAAATATTTCATACAATTAAAAAAACAATACTTACGAGAGTTTTAAACGTTAAGTTTTTGATAAACATATAAAGGATTCAATTCAAAAGTTGTAATGAAAAAAATCTCAATTTTTAAGTCACTTTGATTGATGCTTCTAGACCATTTTCTCCCATGTTTTATATTAAATAAATACTGATGTGTCTAATTTTTTTGGATTTTTTTATAAGAAGTGATAAATTATTAGATAAAATCATTAACTTCGAGTTTGACAAAAATCTTATAAATTAATCGGACTTATCGCAACCATTTCTATAATTCTATTCCAGGGTAAATTAAAAATAAAAAGGCTTAAACCGTCTAAATTTCCAGAAAAAATTAACAAATACTTAAACAGCTTAAATTTCCAGATGAAAATAACAAATAAAGAAAACAAGTTAAAATAATAATTGTTGTGAAACGTTCGTAATGAAATTACAATACATTTGATAATGAGTATTATATTTTACATTGATTGCATCTACGGTGTATTTCCCTTAATTATGTGATAAATATTGATGACATATATAATATATTCAATGTTTTATATCTTGATTTATCGATGGTACATATTATTTGTGATGATATTTAAACATGTATTAAATAAATTGTTAGTTAATAATTTATGTAATGTACAATAGCATTTTATCATAAGACAATTTTTATACTTTTAAATTTCCTAAGATATAAATAATACATTTATGTTACTATTTGTTTAATATTAAAATATACAAGTTTACATAATAAAATACAGTGCCCATATTGATTATAAAACACATTATTTGTGAACATAAACATGCTAAATATGGTTAAATATGTTTTAATAATAATTTAAAATTACATAGTGGCTAACAATCATCATTTGAAATATAGATTTGAAGGTTTTCAATATTTCAAAATTCTGTATTTTTATTGATTTGCTAACAGACATCGACTTCAGAATTTTTTAATCAGTAATTATTGTTGAAGACACGAAAACTTCTCAAAATCAAAACAATCACATGTATATATTAAATGTATAGGATGAGTATAAAATATCGTAAATATATAGGATAATAGACAAATATCGTAAATATATAGAATAATAGACAAATATATAGGATAACAGACAAATATCGTAAATATAAAATATAAGTAAAAGAGGAGGCTGTTAGGTGCCGTAAAGAAAAGGTGCAAACAATATAATTTTAACCACAGAGAGCAATCCTCGGATTAAACATGGAAAATATAATAGCAACCTTTTCCCCAGAACATCCAAAAAAGGATGGTAAACCATTGTTGGTCTATGTCTAAAGAAGTATTATCACCAAGTGGAACGTTTTTACTGACTGGACTTCACCAGACTGGAACGTTTTTTAAATTTATTTTTGGGTTCCATCCGAAATCGAGCTCTTTAATCCCCATATGGAAGTCAAACATCGTACCATCTAGACCACTGAGTTCATCGATCAATTGTAAAATTTACATATGTGAAATAACTTTATCGTGTGTCGTAAGTCTTTTGACGAAATCAAAGATTACAAAGCGCACTAAATTTTCGAGCCTTATCATGTTAACTGGATTGTATAGATTTATGTAGTGTTCGGCATGACTAGTCGCAAATTGAACAGACTCTATCTTGTACATAAAAGTAGTTAGATTATGAGTATATTCAGAAAGATATTAAAAGTTTGAACTATTTGCTTCATCACACGAAAATAAATTGAGTTAGTATCCTCGTGTAAATGGAAATATTTTATATCTCATTGTTTTTTAAATTTCATGTTAGCTAAAATTGTATCAGTCAGTTGTTAAATTAAAGGAACAAGTCAAGCCAAAAAAAAACCTTAACAAAAGTAATGCGAAGTTAAGGCCAATATTAAAACAACAAGAGTAATTTAAAGGTGATTAAAAAGTAATATTGACTCATAATTGACGTCAACATAAAATCGTTCATTGTGCGAAACAACGGTTAAAGAGCAACAGTGCGAGTATGTAACTATGAAATATCAGATCGAAGAAACCAATGGACGATAACGACTGAGGTTTTGATAGCAGGGTGGAGAATTAATGATCTGGAAACCTTAGGTATCTAATGAAGGATGAAAAAGCTCTCTAAGAAGTAGTTCACCTAAACTTACACCCCCAAAGGGATGTTAAACTAGAAATTTGTGTTCATATTTATAGTGACATTTTTGGAGTAATGTTCCCCGATCCTTAAATCAATATGATTACTTATGACATAATTGGAAAAATCATTGCACATTATATTAATAGCTCATCGGTCAATGTTTCAGATTGATCTTGACAGTTCGTCTTCAGGAGTCACTTGTTCTACTTCTTAAATAATGGCCGTGAACCTATATAGCACATCGATCAATAAGTACCAAGACTAACCAACAGATGACGCCTCGAATAACAAATCCATACCATTCTTAGTTAGTACCAACCTTTAGAAGTTACGTGTCAAACTTTCATGACATTCCGACATTGTGTCATTGAGTTACAGTGGTTTTAGTGACGCTACTTTTGCTATTTTCAAAACAATGGAAAAAAACGAATTTCGTGTGTGTGTTGATAAAACATTGCTTTTTAATGGGGAAAAATACCGTTCAAACTCAGCAATGGCTTGAAAAGTGTTATCCGGGCTCTGCTCTGTCGAAAAAAACCATTTGTCGGTGGTATGCCGACTTCAAAGGCGGTCGTACAGACACAAATGATGCTGAACGCTCTGGTCGTCCAAATGAGGCTGTTACACCAGAAAACATAAAAAAAAACTCAAAATCGTGATGGAAAATCGCAAAGTAAAGGTGTGTGAGATAGCTGACATCCTGAAGATATAATTTGGAAGTGTTTACACTATTTTGCATGAACATTTGGTCATGAAAAAGCTTTTTTCAAAATGGGTGCCGCGTTTGCTCACAATGGAACAGAAACAACAACGCATCGATGATTCAGAGGGCTGTTTGGCACTATTTACGCGAAATAAACAGGAGTTTTAGCATCGGTATGTAACAATGAATGAAACTTAGATCCACTACTATACTCCGGAATCAAATCGGCAGTCAGCTGAGTGGAGAGCAGCCGGTGAAAGTCGTCCAAAAACTCAACAGTCGGCCGGGAAGTTTATGGCCTCCGTATTTTGGGATGCGCATGGTATAATATTCACCGATCACCTGGAAAAGGGAAAAATTATCAATAGCGAATATTACATAGCGTTATTGGAGCGTTTGAAGGCAGAAATTACAACAAAACGGCCCCATATGAAGAAGAAAAAAGTTCTCTTTCATCAGGACAATGCACCGTGTTACAAGTCGATGGTAACGATAGCTAAATTGCATGAGTTGAACTTCGAATTGCTCCCGCACCCACCGTATTCTCCAGATTTGGCTCCCAGCGACTATTGCCTGTTCGCAGACCTCAAAATGATGCTCCAGGGAAAGATATTTGGCTTGAATGAAGAAATGATTGCCGAAACTAACGCTTATTTTGTAACCAAATATAAATCGTTCTACACGGCTGGCATAGAAAAGTTAGGAAAGCGTTGGAATGAATGTATCGCTCTTGAAGGAGACTATGTTGATGAATAAAGAAGAATTTTGGCAAGCAAATTTTGTTTTAGTAGTTAGTCCCGGGACTTATTGATCGATGTGTTATGAAGCAGTATACGCTTGTGTCAAGGGATTAAGTCCCTTGTTCTGGGTTCTCATTCCATTAATGACTGGCCATAGATCGTCTTTTAACATAGGTGATATATTTTGACTCTGCAATTATGATTTCAAATTTGGTGTGATGTCTGTGGCGTTAATTTTTTCTCATTATGTAATTAACTGTGGGTTAATTGTATACCTACATTAGTTTTCTTATAGACATAATGATTTTTTTTTTATATAAAGTTTTATATAGACATAATGATTTTTTTTGTTTTTAATAAATTTTACTCATATTTACAAAAATTACATATAATACAATCTGTACTAATTTCAATACTTCGTTATTGTGATATGATTAATTATTAAAGCCTGAACCACTAGCATAATTTGAAAATTTAAATAAATACATTTGAGAAAATAGAATTGAAACTGTAACTGTCCATATACTTTTCGAAAACCCAAATGTAAATAATCAACAACAAAAAATAAAAAAATTAAAGATATGTGTAGTCTAAGATCAACATTTCATACGTGCGATGTTTGCTAAATTGATGTACTCGTAAATATAAAGTGTTCACATTCGTTCATGAATCGTACAATAAAATATTGAATACTACTGAAGAAGCATTATAGATATAAATATAACATCGATTCTTAACAGTTCTGAGGATGGAAAATATTGAAAGTAAATCTTATATTAGCTTTATACAAAAATATATTATCTCATAGATCTGCCACTCCTCTTCTCGACAATGGGAGAAATAACACAATGTAGTACTTGCACAAAAAACCATTGGAATATCATTTATTGATATTATGATCTAATTTGAAGCGGGGTTAAGTTATCGATATATGGTGCAACATACACTTATTATGATCGTTCAAAACAATTTTTTAATTATTTTTCTATTATTACTTACCATATAGTGATCAGGAATTGCTCTAATGTTCACAACTTTTTTTATCTACATATCCCCTCTAAAATCCAACAGTATTTTTTATTGAATACCACTCATCATTTTAATTGTTTTCACTTCCTAAATCAATTAATTGTCACCGTTTTTTATTTTAATACATGTACAAAAACTGGTAACACCAATGTAAACTAAAACTACACGTATAAGAAATTTAATAACATAAGTACTGTAAAATAAATGTTCAAGCTAGATGCTTCGACCTATACAAATATTTTATTGCGACGAAAATTATAATTCAAATGTATTATCTTAGAATTAAAACAGAGAACAAAATGTATCAAAAATGACGTAGCATTTTGTTCCTTATTTCTAACTCTCAATACTTAGCGAAAACATTAAAAAATATAATACATAAATAGACAAAATACTTTCATTGTCTTTTTGTTTATATTTTAACTCTACTTAGATGCAATCAAAATACTCACATTACCATTGTATCATCAAACATTATCTCCAATTCCTGATTCTTAATATCTTTTTTAGGGTTTTCACATTTTCCCTAGACTTCTAATATTTTGTCCAGGTAGAAAGTGAAACAAAAACTTCAGTTTAATCGGAAAGACTTTTTAAACGATTTAAATTATACGTTTCATTAAAATACCGATGATAATAATTAGAATATACAAGATTACAGTTATATCCACAAAAAAGTTGCCCTATACATAATATAGCCCCAGTCAAAATAGTCCCGACAAGCAGCAGGCATACATAATATTTTCAGCCAAACAGCTCACATACTATTATGATATATATAATAAAACATTGTGACTCATAAGGTATGTAAACCGCCTTTATGCAAGAAGGAAAAATATATGTCATTAATTTTTTTTTTTTTGAAATATGAATATTATGTATAGTAAGTATTATATATTATATAAATATTATACGAAATTGGATTACGTTTATATTTTTTAAATTATACTATCAAATTATAAGAAATCTGTGTTCATTTCAAAATATCACCTTAAAAGTAATTTTGCGTAAGTGTTTGAAGTCTCAAGTATATCATATATTCTACTTAACGTTACAGAGGTGTCAGCTGTTTTTGTCGAGGCTGTCTTGACTAGGTCTTTTGTGTATGCGGGCTGCTTTGTCGGGGCTGATTTGGTGAAACTCTTTTGTCTCGGGATATATGACGGATATTCATTTTTAATCATCGTCGTTGCACACTCAATTTTTTCAGCGTATATCTGTCTACGTATTCGAAGATCACAATAGATTCATCACCAAACATTTTGTGGTTAGTTAAATATTTCAAATAAACATACCTCAATCCTTTATAATAAAAATAAATATTTTATAAACGTTTACTATATATTTATTTAACATTGACTCTTACAATAGAAATATATTTCGAGAATACAGTTTGTGTATAAGTTGTGAAAACATATGACTATCATTTTACAATGTTTTCCAAATCATATAAATATTTCCAAGCTAATACGTTACATTTTGCGAATATGATTTGTTTATTAAATTTAAGCATTT
This sequence comes from Odontocerum albicorne, assembly GCA_949825065.1. Classification (NCBI taxonomy): domain Eukaryota; kingdom Metazoa; phylum Arthropoda; class Insecta; order Trichoptera; family Odontoceridae; genus Odontocerum; species Odontocerum albicorne. The sequence goes on along the minus strand of OX463851.1, from coordinate 22,868,772 downwards.
GCTATATAATTATAATGGTCAATTTGCAAACGTTATATTTTTATTTACGACATTGTTTCCAACAATTTTGAACACGTTGCAAAAACATTTGATTACTTTAAATTTTACTATGTTATAGTCGAATAAATATATTTTTACAATAATCATGAAAAAAATACAGAAATTAATGCAGTTTATAAATATATGAATACATTTTTTGTACACAGGAAAAAGAAATTGTTTCATGAAAGTTTAGCTTATAGAATATTTCATACATTTTTTTCATAATTTAAATATGTTCAGTATGCATTATTTATACATCCTTAATAAAGAGAAATTCTTTTGGTCAAAAATAAGTTGACAATGTACAATTTATTAATAAATATACATAAAATAAAATAATATATATCATATATGGTATATATTTTTTTTAACTCTTAAACATATTTGTTCTTTTATTTAAATTCTTATTTATCCATTGATGTTACATATCTTTCAACAAAAATTGTATGTTTTTTTGCAAATATTTAGAGCATTTACTATAAATAACCATATTTGCTTTTATTCTGATTCGTAATATAAGTCTTTTTGCTAAAACAACTTTGTTTCTATACTGCATCGTTTTAAACAGCTCGGCTCCATACAGTAATGGTAAATCAGTAACTGAAAACAATTCATTATTTTCAAATTTTATTCAATAACTTATGGTGGCATATATAAATAAATGTAAAGAAAAAGTTTTAATTCATTTTTAACATTGAGAAATGGATATTTATAACATAAATTAAAGATACATGAACTTCCCTCTATTCAACAATAAATTTTAGTTTAAATATTTTGAAGATTTTTCAATTGAAATTATTTTATATACTTACTTTTTTTAAAGCAAAAAAAATCCTCTCAAAATGTAATTCTTTTATATTATAAGTTTACTTAGGTTGTTAATAAAAAATGTTTTAACAAAAAATAAATCGATTCTCTATTTTCCTCTCATTACCTCTTCCAAACATGATCCCTTGTAACCCTGATTTGTTCCGATTGTTCCTTAATTTTCAAATCCACAGCATTGAAAAAAAAAATAGATTTTACGTGTCAAAACATAAATGTATCATTTTTCTAAATAATAACAGTGTTGATAATATTTTAGTTGATTTAGACAAAATTGCTTTGTTTTATAGCAATTAGCTTTTATTTTTCACTGGATAGTAGTTAAAATAGTGTTTTAATACTGTAAGATATTTGACTGTTATTTAAAAGTGTATTGAATGTTTTTTTAAATAATATGATTCAATACGTAATCAGAAAATGTATTATACAATATAATAGTAGGGAATGAGAGAAGCTCTTACTCAAATAATCCGTATAATTAATATTAAAGAACTTAGAATGTTCAGTCAAACAACGAACTCCTTTAGGACTTCAAACTTTATTCCTGAAATAGAGATGGGTGGTAGTTGAAAACAAATACCACCAAACAAAAAAATATACAATTCTTCACACATATTTTGTGTGTTTCTTCACAAAGTACACAAAGTGACTTCCTACAAATATTTTTCAAATTAAAATTCATAAAGGGACGAAAACACGCGTCGAACAAAAATCTAATTTTGACCGAAATGAATTAAAAAAAAACTTGGAATTTATGTATAATTTTTGGCGATTAAAACCATTTGAATTTTGATGGTATAATTTTTTTCGAACAATATTGACAAATATTGTGAACTCGGAGAAAATTCTAGCGCCTTAATAGTGCTTTATGACTTATTTTATTATTATCATTAATTAAACCTTTTTTGTTTGAACCCAAGTATATACTTGAAACTTTAATTATAAAAATATAATTATTGAAAGTTTTTTCATTATAATATGAAGTCACATAAGAAAATATTGTTTTAAATCACCTTTGTGGAAGCAATGTTCACAAATCACTTTTGTGGTAGCAATAAAAACTTCATATAAATTCACGAGACATCTTCCAGAGCCCAAAAAATGTGGGACAGATCAACCTGTGAATAAGATAATAAAACATGTTAACATTTTTGAAGTACTTTTTTCTTCAATGGTGTTTCAGAAATCAACCTTGTCACTAAATGTACATGAAAACTACCAGAAATAACTGTAAAAAATCAATTCTGTATCTTAGCGACTCGTTGAATCAATTAACCTTTATGAACCTCAATGAACATTTTAATTTAATACAGGAGATTTTTAAAATGTGTTTGAATCCAAAACATTGTGCACTCTCATTGTACTGGATATCGTCAAACAATAATTTTGTCAATTCAAACATGATTACGCAAAATAGTTTATCATTTTAATAGAATATTTTTTCTGTATCAGGATCAAAATGAACATGTTTTAAACAATTTCCATTCCTACACATTTTGGTTTTGCTCAATTTGCATTTTTTCCTTTCTAAATTAATTGGCAATCATTTGGTCGAGATATCCATCATGTTGAGAGTAGAACTTTCCAAAGTATCGTTGATGGTCTTGTGCCACATCTCCAAGACCATACTCCTACGATGCTACTTGAACCTTGATGATCCTAGCCAAGGGCACCCAAACATTTGGCATGTGGCAAATACCAAAATCATGACAAACATTATAGCGAATAAAGAGTAAACAATGAACAAGTGAACTACTGCAAATGTATAAAGTGTTTTGTGACACCAGCGATTTGGTTCATATAAAGTTGGTTCAAAATCTGGCCATTTGATTTCGAGGATCCAGAAGTTTCCGAGGCCGAACCAGACTAGGAGAAGAAGTGTTAGAGAGAGGGCGGCAATCCTTGGGCCCGTGGAAGGTTGAGTTCTTGCTACGAGCTGGTTGTAGAGCAACCAGGCGGCTTTGAAGCCTCCCAGAGCACCACCGATGATCATGTATAGAGGGATGTTGGGCTCCCGAGGACAATCGCGTAAGAACTGAACTCCTGTAACAAAAAATTTTACTCATTGTTAATTATTAGAAACTCATTCATTTTTAGTGTAAACTCCATAGGTTTAGATTGTGGAATGACATTGTATGCTGAGTTGGTAGACATTTTATGATTTATTTATACAATTTTGTTTTAATTTTTACATGAATACAAAACAACATAAAATACATGTAACACGTAACAGAGGAAATAACATTTGTCTTCTGAATGTTACTGTCACACTCAAATAAAAGGCGCACATTACCTATACAAATTGAGGTGCATTCCTACGCACCTCAATTTATTAGAATCTCATTAACTTTTAGTGTAAGCTCCATAGTTTAAAATTGTGGCATGACATTGTATGCTGAGTTGGAAGACATTTTATGATTTATTTATGCAAAATTTTTAAAACTTTACATGAATATAAAAGTATATAAAAATAAATGTAACACGTAACAGAAGAAATAACATTTGTCTTCCTAATGGTACTGCAATACTCAAATGAAAGGCGCACATTACAAATTGAAGTGCGTGTGTACGAGATAACGCGCTAAAATTCCATAAAGAATATTCCGCGCTGTGCTACTTTCCTCGAATAATAAATACATGCATTTTTTCAACCTTGTATTCGGAAGTATGAGGATATTAATGACTTCAGCCATATCTATTGTCAAAAAATTTTAATTAACATTTATTTACAAAGAAAAGTGAGACGTCTATTATATATATTTAAAGTGAGACGTCTTTTTATTATATTAAATAAGTTAAATTATAAAGATACGCAATTAAAAATATCTTAGAAATATTATACTTAAGACAAAAAATTTTAATTCCAAATATTAAAGTGAACAATTGAAACTTTATTAATTTTTTTTATTTATGAGAATGAAAGATACATTTTTTAATGTCTGTTAAAAAAAATTAAAACTGAACGTATTAAATTAATTTTAAATTATACTTTGTCACAGTATTATAATCCACTTCCCGAAGTAAATAGTAAAACCTAGTGGGTTTTTTCCACAGTAATTAATCCCTACTAGCCAGAAAGATGCGAAAAATCTGTGTATAAAAAAACTAGAGCGAGACAGACGAACCGAACCCGAACTATCCAAATAGTAGACAAGCATTAAAACACCAGTTCTCGTCGCCCATTTATTTTCACTAATTATAAATGTCCACTGTCTGAACATAATTTTAAGTTCGAAATTAAAAAGATATAAAACATGATTTAAGTCACCATCTAGTGTTAATAAAATTTAAAAAATAAAAATGGTTGTCATGATCATGCTTTCCCCATTAACGTCAGCCTGGGCCCCGGCGCCTGCGAATATTGAAATAAAACGTCCAAGCAGTAAAATACTTTATTTTCGAGAAGATATAACTTTCGCTGAAAAATACGAAGAGAAGAAAAAAAGAAAACATTTTTATGAGCTATTCAAAGTCACAGGCGTATCTCGCTTTGCATGAATCAAATAAAATTATGTAATTTCAAATGAAATATTAATACAGTCATAATTTACAAGAATTGCTTGTTTTTCTTATAACCAGGAAATACATGGTGGTTATTTTCCTCTTACTTTTCTTAATGTAGACCTTGGATATGTTATGTTACGAAATATTAATACAGTCATAATTTACAAGAGTTTCTCGTTTTTCTTGTAACCAAGAAACACATTGTTGGTTATTTTGTTTTACTCTTCTTAATGTAGATCTTGGATGTGTTATGTTACGAAAATCATTCCTGGTAGGTAGAGCTGCCCCTTTTTCTTTTAGGTGGACTTCCTGACATTCGATGTTCTGCAGAAATTTCGTAAGTTACTATGTATGAGGTCCTGTCCCTGCGCATCTTTTTCCCCCTCATCTATCTATAATATCTGTATTGCAAGTCTGTTGGATGAAAGAGCTTCCGAATTTATCTTTAAGAGATTTTCCCGCGTGGTTTATAATATTTTTATCTCGGATGATCAAAGAACGCTCTTTGTAGTAGTGTCGGCTCTTGTTTTAATACTATAAGACAAAATCAGCTTGATCAGTCTTATGAATTAGAATTACTATTTTTTAATGAACGGTTTTGGCTTTACTATTTTGGAACTTCAACGAATATTTAACAAGAAATTACATTGTTATGCCACTTATCATAATAATTTCTGCTATACGTATTTCTGCCTCCTATCCCGACGCTCTCTTCATTTTGCATAAAGAACCTCGGGATAGGAGGTAGAAACACGTGTAGTGGGTATTAAAAAAATAAGTGGATAACAAAGTAATTCAATGTTAAATATTCTTAATAAGGTGATAATACGAAACATTAACAAGTGTGGGATGTTGCTTAAACATCGACGTTGCTCAAACATAATTTTCTTTGTATGAAGTACAACCTGGAGGATTAATTGTTATTCGTCAATCTATTTAACCCACCAGAAAGATGTTAAAGAGACATCGAGTGAAAATTGATTGAAACCTTTTTTTTTAAATGCGTACAAAGATAATCGAATCCACAACTTGTTGGTTTAAATCGTGATTTAATTTAATGTTACCAAGTAGGTCACAGAGTGATTTTATTATTTATATTTTCTTTTGTCAATAACTGACCTTCCAATAACAAGTAAATTACTATACAAACATTTGTCAAGGCTATACCTATATACAAATTTATTACTTAACTAATCTTAATTATATGTTATAATTTACGCACTTACTTAATCTTATTTTCCTACATATCATTTTATTTTATTTATTCAATCTTAATATATGAAATCTTAGAAATAATTAACACCTACATACTACTTATAACTAGATAACAATTCTTACACTAATTATTCAGCAAAAATAAGTCCACTCGTTCAGGCTACTTGTATTCCATCACATTCACTCAGACCTTGGTCGTCCCAGCTAATACTGTAGGTGGACTAGTCAGGCAACAGATAATGCTTCGGGAGCTTGTGCTTATAACGGAAGGGTAGGTCGGATTTTCTCTCGTAAGCCCCCAGGGCAGCGACTAAGGGATTTCTGTGATTTTGTTGGCTTTTATAGAACTTCACGGTCCAAGCGAGGATGTGGTGTTGTAGGGTTTCTTCTCGCTGTTCAGCGTGAAGTCGGGTAAGATTTGTTCTGGGATGGGTGTTAAAATATATCTTGAATGCCTTGTTCTGCACTCTCTGGAGTTTCAGGTGATCCGTATTGCTCACACTACCCCAATCGGGTGCAGCGTAGGTCAAGATAGGACGAATAAGGGTTTTATAGAGGAGGAGCTTATTTTTGGGTGAAAGGAAGCTGCGTCGATGAAATATCGAACTGATAGCCCCTATGCCCTTGTGACCCTTCTGTCTGATGGTATTCAAATGGGTTTTCCACGTCAGTCGCCGGTCAAGGTGCAGGCCGAGGTATTTAACCAAGTCCTGCCACTCAACCAGGCAACCACCGATGAATAAGGGCATCGACGGCACTCTTTCCTTGATTTTTCGGGGGAACATGATGGCCTCAGTTTTGGCGTCATTGATTTTGAGCCTCCAGTCCTGGTAGTATTTCTCAAGGATCTCAAGAGCAATCTGAAGACGGCGACCAGCTCGATCCACCTTGAGTGACGATGCGTAGCATGCCGCATCGTCAGCAAATAGTGCGAGTTTACAGTTTGGGGGAGTAGGAATGTCGTGTGTGTAAATATTAAATAGACATGGTCCAAGTATACTGCCTTGGGAGACACCCATAGGGATGGGCCTGGCGGATGACGTAGAATGATGAGTGGTGACTGTGAAACTTCTATTGGAAAGGTAGGATTGAAGTAGTTTCACGAGATAGAGTGGAGTGCCAGTGAGGAGAAGTTTGTGAAGAAGGCCATCGTGCCAGACAGTATCAAAAGCCTTCTCGAGGTCCAACAGTACCATGCCAGTACTTATGTTCCTATTGAAGCCCATCGACACGTCTTCCACGACACGGGTAAGTTGCTGGACCGTGTTGTGTCTTGTTCTAAATCCAAATTGCTCATGAGGGAATGTATTATTGGATTCGTGATGGAACACTAACCTTGAGGCAACCACTCTCTCAAGGATCTTGCCAAGACCTGGAAGAAGGCTGATGGGCCTGTAGCTAGTTGGATTTTCGGTAGGTTTATTTGGCTTGTGAATAGGAACAATATTGGCTACTTTCCAAATACTCGGAAAATAGCCATTAAGGAGTGAAGCATTTATTATTTTAGTAAGAAAAATCCTCGCTTTGAGTGGTAACTGTTTAAGAAGGCTATTGTGTATATTGTCGGGACCGGGTGCTTTTCGTGTTTTAAGTCTGTCAAGGATACGACCAATTTCGGACGGGGTGCAAAGTTGCACCTCGTTTTGGTTGGTCGGGGAGTAAGCAAAGCTGGTGAGAGTGTCCTCGACAGCTTTGTTGACATCAACATTTCCAAGATCGGAAGTGATTGAGTACGTATTCTCATAAGCGTCCGCCAAGGCATTAGCCTTGTCAATGCCAGAAACAGCCAACCCTGAGGCTGTGCGCAGAGGTGGTATGCTTTGAGACGAGCACTTGATACCCTTGACGACTCGCCAGAGAGTACCGTTACCCGGTTCTAGAGCTGCCAATTTTCTCTGCCATAGCTGGTTTTTAAGTAGGCGGATTTCTTTTTTGATTTCATCTTGGAGGACGTTTAGAAGTGTTTTGTCACGTTTGTCTAGTGTACGTCTGTAGGTCTGTCTTTGTTTGTTTTTTAGAGATATAAGGAGTTTGATATGAGGAGTAAGATTTATTTTATATGGAGTGACAATTTTGAGGGGAACATTTTCATCACGGGCATTATGGATGAAGGTGGAGATGGTATCTATCGCGGTATCGATGTCCTGTGGGCTCACCAGAGTTTCTGGTAATAGGCAGAGCTGGTTGTGGAGGTAGGCTTTGTAACCCTTCCAGTCAGCATTGGCGTAGTCGTACTGCTCCCTGAGGCTAGCAATCGGCCTCACTCCCAATGTAACGGTGTTTGGCATTGAAGTCCCCGGCCATGATGACCTTGGGCCCCAAGGCCAGCACTGCCTCGATGTCCTTTTCCAGAAGTGAACGATAGCCGGTACAATATGCTGCCACAATTGTGACTGTCTCCCTGTCAACCTTGAGGCTGATGGCAGTAGCCTCCAAGTTTGTCAGGGCGGGCGTGAGGAGTTGGGTATGATGGATAGTGTCTGGGATGAGGATCGCGGTGCCTCCACCTCTACCGGAAACGCGATCCGATCTATAGACGGTGAAGCCACCGGTGCCTCTCACACGAGATACAGGTTTTAACCAAGTTTCCGTAACAAGCACAACATCTATACCTGAATTGTTCACCAACAGCATCAGCTCCTCGATCTTCTGCTGCATGCTGTAAGCATTCCAGCAGAGCACTTTCATTCCAGAGAAACTCGTCATCACGCTTATCCTACGAGCTGCTCAATGATCTCGAGGTAGATCATAGTCTTCTCGAGCTTAGTGGTGCAAGAAGCGAGCCTGCTCCGGGCTCCGATGACAAGGCGCATGATGGCGAGTAACTCGCTCTCTCCGTTTGTGAACGTGTTAATCGGGGGCGGGGGCAGGGGCTGAGTACGAGGAGGGTGGAGTGTTTGAGTAGAAAGGGGGGCTATAGGAGAGGCTGGTAGGTGAGGTGGTGAGGCTGGAGTACCGCTGGCTACCTGGCTCCACGAGCGATGGTCCATCCGGGGAGCCGGTACGCTGCGTCTCTTATGTAGGCTGGATATGTATTGTTGGCGGCGGGGGCAACCACCATAGTTGGCCGGATGAGCACCCTCGCAGTTACAGCAGGCCGCAGGGGTGTCCCGCTCTTTCTTGGGGCAGTCGGTAGTGGCATGCGCCATCAGGCACTTCACGCATCGGACTGTGTGGTTACAGTTCGCCGATGCGTGGCCAAAGTTTTGACAGCGGTAGCACTGGGTGCCTACCCTGCCACCGTTCTTGTATTTCTCCAGGCGGACGCGACAGTAGTTAATCACTGTCACTTCCGTCCGAAGAGCCTCAATGTTTGTGGCATTTGGGAAGAGTACCGTATAGAGCGGGGCACCCTTGGTCTTCATCCTGAAAACCCGGAGAGGCTTGTACCCTTGGGCGGCTAGATCAGCCGCGATGTCCTCTACCGGGAGCTCTGGGAGGCCCCTGATGACGGATCGCTTGCTGCGCTCCACCTCAGCGGTGAACGTGTGAAAGGGTGCCTGGGTCTCTCTCAGGCCAGCCACGAGAGTTTTGTGGTCTTCCAACGTTGAGCAGTTGACAGCTGCACGGTCTCTGCCTCTGTAGGAGAGCGTGATGCCCGCCTTTGTAAAAGATTTTGCCAGATTTATTATCTGGCCATGTGTTTTGTCCCCTAAAGTAATGATTACCGGTGGGATCTTCGAGGTAATCCTCTTAACTGGCGCTCGGAAGCCAGGTGTTCCAGGGGCGTCTCCGACCTCCGGGAGTGCCTCGAATCTGTTTTGGTTCGGTAGCGGTTGAGCCGGGACTGGAGTTGATTGTTTAACTCCATTGCGTGGAGTGATCCACGCACTGGAGTTGCTGGTGCTGGTGTTTACAGCTACACCAGGACAGGAGAGGGCGGAATTCTTCCTCATGGGGTTGGCTCGTGACTTGGCGTCCATGATGCGGCTTGAGTTTGTTCCCGAGGATTTCGGGACTTTTGTTCTAAGAACCACCATGTGTGTAAAATTGATTTTATTATTTATATTTTCTTTTGTCAATAACTGACCTTCCAATTCCACATAGAATAATCCTCTATCGCTCTAAACTTAAGTAATCATGGAATGTCGCTGTCATAGATCATCCGAGATAGTTTCTGACTTGACTTGTCTATTAGATTGATGATTGTCCTCTGCTTAAGAAGTTCAATTTGTTCTCGCTTTTACATGCTATCTAACTAAATAACTGGAGTACTTATCGCAGACAAATTGTGGATGGGCTTGTCTTGTATACCAAGTTATTGTAGGATATATACATTTATCCACTAACGAGTAAAAAAAATATTAGTGATAATCCAGAAGATAGTTTCTTCATCACTTTATATAGAGCTATTTAATACAATATTGAAAGTTTACAATCAGTTGAGAGTCATTATTGCATGAATAACATCACCTACGGACTATCATTACGGAAAAAAATCACTTCTTCGGAAAAAAATTCACCATTACGTGAATAACATCACAATTACGTGAACCATTTCACTTTTTTTGAGAATGTATCCTTCAGATCAATTTTTTTTATAAAAAACGCTGTTTATGAGTAATATTGCAAAATGGTAAAAAAATATTTAAATCTAAGGAGAAATGGTGTAGCGAATATATTATGCTGATTATCTTGCAGAATTACCGCCAATAACTAAGGTATAATTCATAAAGACAGCTTATTTAACTATTCCAAAAAGGTATCTGCTTTTTATTCATTTCTTTAATATTTTATTAAGTGATCAATATGGCGAGTTGATTGCTAAGCGACAATGTCTTAAAACCAACCATCCAATTGATTTACAAAGTTTTGAGTTGAAGATAGAGGATTAATATTTTTGATGTAGAGAAAAAAACACGTAATACTAAAATAAAACTAAAAAATCGTATACAAAATTAAACAAGGTCATTAATGGTCAGGATAAAATAACGGAGATTGGAAAGAAGGTGGACAGAAAACCAGGAAAACATGCTTTGTCACTGTAAGAAGATGTCATCATCAGCCTACATTCATTCAATGTACGATATAGGCCTTACCAAGTTGTTTCCGAGAAATCCTGTCCATTGAGCACTGATGCTACGTAATTGTTACATGTTTATGTATTTCGTCCATCCAGTGTGCCTATAAGAAAATCAAAATTTTCTTAAAGGCCTAGTTCTGCCACTGGTTTCCTTTACATGTTCAACGATGTTCGGGCGACGTGCCCAGCCCACTTCAACTTGAGTTTTTTTGTGACCTCTATAATATCGTTGACTTGGGAGAGTATTCACTTATTGTATTTGCGGTCTCTTTGGTATAACCTTGCATGCACTTCTCCATGTTGCGTTCTATTGTCTGGAGCTTTTTTTATCAATCGTACAGAAAGAGTCCACGTTTTGCATCCATATACTGGTAAGATGCATGGGTTAAATACCTTCAGTTTAAGACAGATTGGAAGATTGCTCTTGAAAATGTAGTTCAGTCGTTCAAAATAACTCCTACTTTGTTTGGCTCTTTTGTTTACTTTGCCCTAAGTAGATATATTGTTGGACTTGTTCTAGCTGCGTTCCACCCACCTGCCATCAACAAAGCGGTTCGACATATATTTTGTCTTTTCAATATTCATTTTCAATCTTGCTTGTTTGCCTATCTCCGCCAGTTCCAGTATTTGACAGTGTAGTTCCTCAGGAAATGTGGGGAAGAGAATGTTTTCGTCTGCAAATCTTAGATGGCTCTGGTGGACTCTTTTACTTATTGGAATTTTTTCAGTACTTTGATGAAGATTACTGTTGCATTATTGTATATATTGGTGAAGAGTTTAAAATAGCGTTTTCGTATTCCTTGATTAAGTAGGGCCCTGATAATAGTAGATGTATGCACCTAATTAAAAACCTGTTCATTGTCTACGAACGCCGTGTACAGTAGAAGCTGGTATTCTTGACAATGTTTTACAATTGCCTTCATTACCCGAATGAATGAGATATAAAGATTTTAATTCGGTTCTTTGAAACACGATAAATACTAAACGAATCTTATAGACCCTCAAAAATATTTATCATATACGGTTGTTGGTAATATCTCATAAAATTAATATCTACGTGATGCAATTAAAAGCGTATTACCATGTATAAAATTTTTGGTAAATATTATGTCATAACGAGGGTACTGATTATCGACTCACGCAATATTGCTCAAGAGTATGGTATAACGTTTGCCGTTTTCAATAACCTCATTAACCCTTAATAACTAGGGAAATATTAATGTTTCTAGATATATTTGTGGTATGGTATGTTAGTAGTAGGGGATGATGAAAATTAAAAACAGCGTATTATATGAAGCTTGTACAAGAAACGTGATGAAAAATATCTGAGAATAAATTTTGTAAAATCTAAAGAAATGATAATTGATAATGTGAAAGGAGAAGTAAATGCGATACGGAAGTAAAAAAATAAAAATTAAAGGGGGTAAAATTATGTCGCTATTAACACAGTATGTTCTCAGATGACGGATATGTTAAAAAATATTTTGAATGGCGTCTAACGACAGGAAAAAACAAATATGGTACTACAAAACATAAATTTCATACGAGTATAATAGTGTATTAGTGCTAATGTTGATATATGGGAATTATACTTGGACGTTGACAATTGTGAAAGAAACGGATTAAATGTGGTAAAAATGTGTGTACTGGGAATACTATATGTGACATGTTGATGTATGGCAGAATAACAAATGCAATGGATATGAATTATATATCAATGTGTTAAGTAGGTGGAAAAGAGCATTGCCAACACACGGACGCTGATACGAATAAAAATCGTAATATATAAAATAAAAGATCAAATTTCTCATCAAGATCTTCGGAATCTTACCATTTCTTAGTGCAGGTCAAGCGGTTTATAGCCGTTGTTTTTTAAGACTTCAAGGTGAAATTTCCCATAAAAATAAAAAAGCATCTCAGTAAAGAACAATTAGATGATATTTATTATTTGATTTTTTTATGAACCACGCTGTTCTGTGAGGAAGTACAGTTCCGATTCCACCCTTCTAATATGGACACATATCTCAAACATAAACCCTTCTCAGCATACCTTAAAAAATACAAGTTTGTTGAACATTTTTATGTTTAAGGAATGTTTCCATAATAAGAGAGAGGGTGGCATTATGATAATATTTTTTTACATGTGTGGTTTATTAAACAGTCTTATTCATCAGCATCATCTAATGGTTTCGGTTGAGAAGTTTTTCTGCGAGTATAGAAAGATTCAGACCGGGAACCACATATTGATAGATATCCACTATACGCGGTTCCCAGAAATTCTTCATAAGTTGCACCGTATGTCATCCGACTCAGCTTTTTAATTCAAAAGAACGCATGCCATGTAAGAGATATACAAGAAGAGGGTTTATTATTTTAATCATATGATGAGTTTGGATACGTTTGTGGTTACTGGAGGTGTGGAAGGACGAAGCATAAGAGGATGAATCCCAACGCGTTGGACTGACCAAGTGAGATACACAACTGGACTACCCTTGACAACTGCCTTTCGAGCCGCAAAGTGCAGGGATGGGTGGAGGGCAGTCATCAGAGGCTATCATGGAAGTCATGAGCTACACGACAGGGTGATGATGATCCACAAGTCATGCTTGAGTTATGTAAACAAAACTCCTTTAACAAACTATCGTATCCAACAATTGGTCGATTGATGTTTATATACAACATGTCATTTTTTAAGAGTTTTTTTACGTGTATCTCAAATTATTTTAAACATCACATCAAGTTTAGTAAAAATGTCTCACATACTTGTATCTAGTCTTCAATGTTAGAGAATAATGCTCCAATATTAAATGAATCTTGATTTTGGTACAGATAAGCATCTTAATTAAGTACATATTTATCTTCAATACGTTATTTGTATATAGATTGTAATTCTGGTTTCTGGTCTAGGCTTTTTTTTCTTCAATATATTGTTATCCTGACGTTTAGTAGCTACATTACAGAAATTCTTGGAGCGCTTTTTGCGTTTGCGAAATAGCGCAACATATTTTTTTTGTTTAGATTTTCTTCTGAAAAGTCGCCTGTATTAAAAAAAGTAAAAGTCGTCAGTCGTCTGTACTCGTATATAGATTTTACGTAATATTCGCTAAGACTGTAAATGTATTGGTTATATCTATAATAATTATTTTTAATGATAATTTCTTGGACGTAGTCTTGCAAAATAACGTTATTTTTATCAATTGGTATGCTTCTCAACATATCACAAAAAAATATGTAAACATATTGATGAGCACAGTCAGGAGACAGTAATGTCTTCACCTTGACTGACAGAGCTTTCAGGTTAAGAGCCACTGGAGTAGGCTAGTAGTCAATTCACAGTTTGTCATCATTCGTCAACGTGTGTAAGTATTATTATGATACGGTTTATTTAACATTTTTCTTGGAGCTTCATCGGGTATCCAACCCGAAGCATACCAACTAGGTCACATAAGTAGTAATTTCTTATCAATAATAATAGATTTAAAATTCAGATTAATCTAGGGTGTGCACTACAAGTGGCGCTGTATAAATTGTCATTTTATAATTATTATAAATTTCGCCCTGGATTTTAAATTCATATATAATACTGTATGTTAAGGATAGGAAGGGGATAGTAACGGTCAAAACTGTTCTTCTCCTCATTTTAATACTTAAAAAACTCGCACAAATATATATCTTCTTGAGGTGTTTAAAACAGTTTCTGCAATATTTTTAATACGAAAGTTAACTTCTTTGCGCTAAAGTCCAAATCATTTATTTGGAGCGGTTAGATGATTATCGGGTTAGAAGATCTGCGGTATTATAATATTGTTTTTCAGGAAGTATACATGTTCATCTGCCCACAGTGTAGAAACATAAAGAGAATAGTTCCCAAGTTCACAAATGTTTATGTCCCAGCGTTAAGTGTAGTGCTGTTAGGGGAGTTTCTATTTATACAACTTGAGCCAAGTTGTACGTGTATTGTAAACATTTGAACCATTTATTAAATGCGTAAACGTGTTGACGTTTTATTAAACAATACAAACGGGAATGGGACATTATTGGATGACTTCCTTAGCTTTAGGATTCCATGTCTTCTTACTACGATAATTCAAGCCTCATCGTCAATCCATCACGCCATGTCCCATTGAGGAAGACTGAGAAAAGAATTTCATAACTTATTATATCTTTGCACACTTTGAATATTGTCACGTCCATACACTTGCCTCTTTCAGTTATTCTTACTTCTATACTACTCAATGTATTATTTTTATAAATCTTTCATGATCAATTAACTCTACCAAATAAAAATTCCTTTCCTATTCTTAAGCACTTCATCTTATGTCCTCATTTCTTATATTTTACGCTACGCTTTCATTTCTTCTGTGTTTATCTTACATTAATCAACTTTGCTCTTGCACGTATATTCTGAGCGCGTTGCTCATCTTTCATTTGAATCCATTGTTATTTATTTAGTTAAACTACGGGGTGTCGCGAAAAAATGTATCCACAATTTTATTGATTATAAAGTCTGTCTTTATTAGCATACAGTTCCCTTTTAACGTTCACAATACAGTACATTAATGTATTTTTTTATAATTATCGTCTGTTTACAAACTCATGACCATTCTGATCTAGACATAGATGGTAACGCGAAACATCGGTATCACAAACATCAAAAATCATTTCATTTGGTATTTGTGCACATTATCTTTCAATGGCTATTAAATATCATAAATGGTTTTAGGTTTTTTAGCATAAACTTTATTTTTGAGAAATCCTCAAAAGAAAAAGTCTAGTGGTATGAGGACTGGTGTAAGTGCAGGGTACTCTATAGAACCTTTACGCTCGATCCATTTGTTTGGCAGGTTCTCATTAAGATAGGCCCTTACTAATCTTGGTATGTAACTTTTCCACCGGAAGCGCTTCAGATGCGAAGAACACTATCCTTTGGTAATTCCAATTCAAGATAAGCCTACCGAATAGGTGTTCTTGAATTTTGACGATATGTTTCCAACACCCTATCTTACATGGCAGCGTTTGTCGATATTCTTGGCCTTCCAGAACGTTGTTTATGGACATTCTGAACAGTTCCATCTGCTTCAAACTAATCTTTAATTCGTCTAGTAGGCGGATCAGTTAGAAATTGTCTCGGAAATCGTATTTGCACTTCTACCGCGTTTTCGTACTTCGTACTTTTTTATACAAAACTTAGCCTGGTTTCAGCTATTATTTCTCAATGGCTAAATCTAAAACAAAAAAAAATAAGCAAGTTACCAGCTATTAAAGTGTGGATACATTTTTTGCGACACCCGTGTGGATACATTTTTGGGCAACAACCTGTATATGATAATAATTAATTTATCTAAAGGCAACGATGTTAACCATACTAAAACTATACTGTAAATAATTAAAAGGTAAATATTTAATCGCAATAATAACACCTATACTTACATACATACGTAAGTACTACAAATTTTATTTGATTGATTTAATACAGGTATCACAAAGTTACATACAAATACAAAGCATAAGAATAAAAATTGAATAGATGAAAGTCCAAAAATTATAACCAAATATGCAATGGAATAAAAAAATATTTTATTATGAAATTTTCTAATATGGAGTTTCATAAAGTTAACGCCAGAACCTTTTTAAAGATAAATTGTAATCACATTTCAATATTTTTATAATTATATGCACATGAAATACTGCGTTATGCCAGCAATCTCGGAAAAGGTACTTTGCCAAATGATTTGATAAAGATTTGACAATACATTGGAACCAAATAAAAATCATTATTATTGTATAATAACATAAAATTTATTGCAGATTTATGGAAAATAAATAAAATGAGGTTATAGTGTAGTATAAGGCGATTCAAGGTTTCTCTCCAAGACATAATATTTTATGATGTTATATCTCTAGTACAAACAATTCCTTCAAATTCTAAAAAATGAATTGAGCTTCGCAGGTATCTTTTTATATTCTCACTTCATTGGAGCAGTAAACACAAATATGTAATGTTTTCTAAAAAGTTTTACAGGCTTGGGTATTATGACTGATTTATGAAATGGCAATACATAATGAATCGGTATATTGGTTGAAAGTAATTGCTTTCAATAAATCAATATGAGCGCTACAACGCATGACAAATATGGGCTGCCTTCAGACCGATTGGTTATTACCATCTGGTGGCGTCAAATGATAGTTTTGCAACATTCAAGGTTTCTGTGAAAATACTGGCAACTTGCTAGACTGTTTGAACTTCAGGTCTTAAGTAATAATTGCGCTGCGAACCTTTTTTCTTCTCCTGTGACGTCAGATCTTAAGTCGGTCGTTGCTACAACTCTTTTCACACTCAGGTGTGCCACCACTGGCGGAGTCCATTTGAGTAATTTTTTCTTCGTCACGACGTGACGTCGCGCTCATAAAGAGTTAAAAGCATTTGATTTTTTAGTGTAGGTCACGCTAAATGTAGACTTACTTTGTCTCCCATAACAGCGTGGGTGGTAGTGGGATCGAACTGAATTTACTTACTCTGTGACTAGTTGTACACCATTCGTCTTTCACTTAAATGTTTGGGTTCAATTTCTGTTGTTGAATTGCATATATCGTCGTTGTTCTGCGAAAAGCATTTTAAGTCCAAATATTGAGTTTTGATATAAATGCAATTTAAGTTTCGGAAGGCATTGTAAAATCAAGTTATAAGATTTTTTATCTTTTTATGAAGTGAAACAGCGAAACCATATAACATAACTTTTGGACATAAATGTTTTTTCCATCTGTAGATATTTTTATTTTAAGTAAAATGGCATAAAAAAGTCATTTTAAGCAAAAATGGACTTAAATGCTTTTCGCAGAACAACGACGATATATTGCCTTGCGTGACTAGGGCATCATCAAAGTAAAATCCCTTCATTTTGAACTAGAGAAAAGAGCTTTCCACTATCAAGTCCTAATTCTTATGTTGTGAAGCAAATACAGACGACTTTTCAGAAGAAAAAGAAAACAAAAAAAATATGTTGCGCTATTTCGCAAACGCAAAAAGCGCTCCAAGAATTTCTGTAATGTAGCTACTTAACGTCAGGATAACAATATATTGAAAAAAAAGCCCACACCAGAAACCAGAATTGCAATGAATCGAAAACCCTAGACATGTGGGAGATAAGAAAGCGTACAAACTACTGGACCCTAGCACAATCCTAAATACTTAAAATTGTAATGAATTGAACCCTGGACATGTGGGAGATACGAAAGCGTACAAACTACTGGACCCTAGCACAATCCTGAACACTTAAAATTGCAATGAATCAAACCCTGGACATGTGAGAGATAAGAAAGCGTACAAACTACTGGACCCTAGCATTATCCTGAATACTTCAAATTATGTCTTGTTTATTTTATTGCTCTTTTTTTCATTTTACCTATTTTCAAAAATGGTCTATCGTTTCTTAACCATACTATAATTTTTATTTACTTCTCTTAAACTTTTTCACACAAACTAGCTATATCTAAGGTGAATAATACTAGCACAGTTACTTCTTCCGTTTCCCCTCAGATGCCTTATCACAACATGCCTAGATCTTCGGGAAGTGAATATAGATAAGTGCAAACCTCTTTATATGTTCCGGAAATGGAGGCAGCTCGCGAGAGATAAGGCACGGTAGAGTTAATTACACAAAAGCAGCAATTTTCCTACAAAATGCAATTAAGGGAGTAATGCAAGCGATTAGATGATAAAGTTATATTGATAGTCGTATACAGATTGAATAAGAAAGCAGGAAATTAATTTTGCAACTAAAAGTATTTAAGCATTTATGATATGTGTGATTATAATTAAAAAAATGTGTAGCACCGTTTAGAGAGCTCACTCTTACTAAGAACGCTCCTTCTCTAAAATCGAACCCATTTTTATTGACAAGTTACAAAAAATAAGTTGTAAAGATTGAAAAATGGTGGCGGCGGATACTTAATAAAACCATATTACGTTAAACAACCGCAGATAAATTACCATGGGAAGATATTTTATAAAGTAAACTTTGTAGATCTTCCGATATATGATAGTAATGTGAAATACAGTGTATACGTGTACTGTTCATTGTGTATGGTATATAATGTAATCATAATTTTTTTTAAGACCTCTTAAAACGGGTTGAATTCAAGTGCTTCCACAAGCTGCACATGGCAATCCTATCTCTAACAATAGAGGCAGTCCATTCCACATTACAGAACCAGCAACGATATTAGCAAACTACAGTGATAAGTCTTGATGTACCTAAGAATTTACAAAGCGCTTTTTCAAAACATCGGTTACTCAATGTGTGCTTCGAGAATTTATGTTAGGCAGCTACTAAGCGGTCTCCATAGTTGGTAAGACCCTTGACTTCCACCCGGGGGTTTTCGGTTCGGTTCTTGATGATATACGAAAAAAAATATTCCATTCTGGTAAAAGAGATACATGAACGGGCAGTACTTTGCCAATTCACGTGCGGTAATGTTATCAACATAAGCAACAGGGGCAAGGTTTTTTTTTCTAAGGGTCGTTACGTTTAAATAGAAAATTCTTAATGTTTATGACATAACATATTGCTACTGTAGGAATACCTACCTAAATAAATAAATAAATAAATAATTGTCAAAATGAATAAGTGAATTGTTAAACACAATTAAATTAAATTAATTATTGTCAGATATTAAACATACAGGGGCAATGACCAATGAAGAATTCAATGATTGTCACACACTATGAACAACAACAATATTTACTATTTACAACGTCTGCGAATTGGCTAGCCATCTCCAAATATAAATAATTAACCTACCGCCAGTTCATGCGCTAGAGCAAGGCAGATATGTATCGCGAATGTATTCACTCATTGGTATAAATTACTCGGACGCCGAGAAATAAACATATTATTATTGTCATTCATTCAACTGTCAAGACTTGTTATTTATTTTACCCGCTGTCCACTTATCGTTTTATATCCGCATTCCTGAGTCTATATTTATTTGAATACAAATCAAGATCATCATGACTTATCAAGATAAGCAATCCGCTATATTGATGACTCTGAACGAGAAGTAACGCAGAATCAACTAAAACGAAGAGCGATGTCGATATCAAAATCATCAGCACTTCCTAATAGGACACACGCTACATTGATAACGACCATCGTTACATTGGTGACCCCGAACGAAAACCGAACACGTACATCGACGAACTACACCACCGCTACATTGGTGACCCCGCACGAAAACTGAATACATACCTCGACTATATCGAATACCGCCGACTCGACAGCAATGTCAGAACAAGTGCAACTCGACACCGCCATCATCAGCAGCAACGCGATGAACATCATAAGCAGTTTCGTCAACGAGATTTTCGAGCGCACCGCCGCCAACGCCAACCGCCTCGCCCACTACAACAAGATGATCATCATCACCAGCAGAGAGATCCAGACCACCGTCAAGATTCTACTGCCCGGCGAATTGGTCAAGCACGCAGTCAGCAAGGACACCAGAGCCGTCACTCAGATACAACACAACATCTGATGTGGACGAGCCTGACGCCAGCTCATGCGAGGTCAGTCCTGGCGATCAGCCACACGATTTACAGGATTGCCTCCCTCGACGAACTACTGACCGACAAAATGCTGGAGCAGACAAGCATCGCTACAACATCGATACAACCACGGACATCGATACAACCACGATACAACCACGCTACAACCACGCTACAACCACGCTGCAGCAACGAGCACCGCAGACTCCACCATCATCAAGCCACCGCAGATCAACCTTCCACATCGGAAGCCATCTGCAACTTGATCTACATCATCACCACCATCATCAAGCCACCGCAGATCAACCTTCCACATCGGAAGCCATCTGCAACTTGATCTACATCATCACCACCATCATCAAGCAACCGCAGATTAACCTTCCACATCGGACGCCATCTGCAACTTGATCCACACAACCAATCATCGACGATCAACGCAACGACCAACCAAGCACCGCAGACAATTCAAATTTAGTGAGAGACGACCAAACCTACCCCCCGTTCCCGCATCACCCATCTGAACGACAGACCTGGGAAAAAACGCCACGCGCTGCTGTTATCCACGTACCTACTTCACAACGGGAAACGGATAACCAGTCCAGGCGTCAGATGCACTGGAAACCTAACGTTCACGCAGGACACGCGCTCTCTGTGTTCACTAGGAAGGGAGCTATGTAGGAATACCTACCTAAATAAATAAATAAATAAATAATTGTCAAAATGAATTGTTAAACACAATTAAATTAAATTAATTATTGTCAGATAGTAAACATACAGGGGCAATGACCGATGAAGAATTCAATGATTGTCACACACTATGAACAACAACAATATTTACTATTTACAACGTCTGCGAATTGGCTAGCCATCTCCAAATATAAATAATTAACCTACCGCCAGTTCATGCGCTAGAGCAAGGCAGATATGTATCGCGAATGTATTCACTCATTGGTATAAATTACTCGGATGCCGAGAAATAAACATATTATTATTGTCATTCATTCAACTGTCAAGACTTGTTATTTATTTTACCCGCTGTCCACTTATCGTTTTATATCCGCATTCCTGAGTCTATATTTATTTGAATACAAATCAAGATCATCATGACTTATCAAGATAAACAATCCGCTATATTGATGACTCTGAACGAGAAGTAACGCAGAATCAACTAAAACGAAGAGCGATGTCGATATCAAAATCATCAGCACGTCCTAATAGGACACACGCTACATTGATAACGACCATCGTTACACTACTATTGTTTTCCTTTTTTTGTTTCTTTAACAACAAAAAAAGTAAATCTCATATTTCTAGAATTTCATTATTTTTTATGTTATTTTGACTGATGAGAGTATTTTATTGACAAGGAATATGTTTACGAGTTTAAAATCCTAAGTAATTGTAAGTGGGAAAAGAAAATTTCAAACAGAATAAAATGCGTTCGAGACCACGTAAATTGAAAGGTTCGCTGTGTTCGAAAATAAAATCATAAATCGAAAAAAAAATGTTTTGAGCTTTAAAAAAATTAACACACTTTTAAAATAATCCTTGTGAACAAAAAAAAACAATTATTTTAAAATACAATCCCAGTTCACTCCAGTAAATGGGGGTTAAACATTCAGTGAGCGTATTATTTTTTGAAAAAAATACAGCGGGATTTTTATTCTTTTTTCATTCTATAATGGTTTTTTCATTTTCTTGAGTGCATTTTGAGAAGACGGATAAATTTTCATTTGAAATAAAGGGAAAACCTGCATTTATATTCTGTACGTCAACGCATTTTTTAAATTATCATTGCGGAGAATCTGATAAATTTATAATTTGGAAATAATAATACCCGACTTCTAAAGTAGGTTTATTGTAAAGTACTATAAACCAAATGATCTGTGCTCAATCAGAAACCCGAAACTTTGATGTTGATCCGATTTTTATAATTACCCAGGGTGCAGAATTATTACTTCGCTTTCTAGCCCTTCTAGTGGTTTCTTAGTATTTAAGCAACTATTCTCAGTGCTACATACTATTTATATTTAATCAAATTTATAAATAATAATGTAGTACAAATATAAATTATATCCTGAATTTCGACAAATATTTTACGGCAGTGAAAAACGTTAAAGACATAAGGTATTGAAAGGTTTAATTAGATAGAACAATATTAATATTAAATACGTTTACTTTATTTAATTCCACTTTATTTATTGCAAACCACAATGTATTTCATTACTTGCTGTGTCATATATTATGTGCTATTAATATTGTGTAATCGAACTGTGTCATATATTATTGCTGTGTTTTATTCCGTTTTATTTATTGCAAACCACAATGTATTTCATTACTTGCTGTGTCATATATTCTGTGATCGAACTGTGTCATATATTATTGCTGTGTTTTATTCCGTTTTATTTATTGCAAACCACAACGTGTTTCATTACTTGCTGTGTCATATATTCTGTGATCGAACTATGTCATATATTATTGCTGTGTTTTATTCCGTTTTATTTATTGCAAACCATAATGTATTTCATTACTTGCTGTGTCATATATTCTGTGATCGAACTGTGTCATATATTATTGCTGTGTTTTATTCCGTTTTATTTATTGAAAATCACAATGCATTTCAACATTTACTGCGTCATCTATTCTGTGCTGTTAATATTGCATAATCGAGCTGTGTTATATATTATTGCTGTGTTTTATTCCGTTTTATTTATTTATAGCAAATCACAATGCATTTTAACACTTGCTGTGTCATCTATTCTGTGGTGCAATTATTGTGTCGTCTTACTGTGTCATCTATAATTGCAGTGTTTTATTTCACTTTATTTGCAGTAAATGAAGTAAAATCAAACAAAATAACCGTGTTTTTATTATATATCAATTATAGAGTTCCACAAAGTGACGTCAAAGTTATTTAAACAAATATTGTATTTAAATATCATTCCAATTAAGATAATCATACACCTACATAGATAGGAGGGCAATTCCAGCTGAGAGGATGTCAGATGTTTTTCAGCCTACACTCTTATGTATGGTAACAATTAATACAAAACGAATAAAATGAAAAAAAATTGATACAATAAGTACAATTGATAAAATAATACCTAACATTAACATATTTCACACAATCCACTGACAAAAATAAGCATATACGTACTGCAGACACAAGTCAGGGTCAGAAGTCATAGAGCCGTATGTCACGTAAGAGAAAAGACCAACAAAATAAATATCACTTACGCATTTCAACTGACGCGCTTTGTACCTCAACACACTCAAATTCAACTAGAGATAGGTGATATTTATCTTCCATTGAACTACATTATGCATGTTTTTGCTATTGCGATACAGATGTTTTGAACTTGAGAAAGCCGATACGCACTTCTGATACATGATCGATTCATTAATTCCAGAATTAATCTTGATTTTTTTAAGAATTTGCCTTAACCGACATAGGTGCAAGACAGTTTTTCAGCGATTCTCTATTTAAGGTACTGATAAGGATATATTTTCACTAATTTTGAAGGAATTATAAAAACGAATCTCTGCCATTCGATACAAGTGTTCAGATTACTGAAGATGAAAACTGCAACGTTTTCGATATATCGGTATCATAAGCCAAACCACGCTGAACAACACTCCGAAAGTCCTAATAAAACTTGTCTTACGACGTTATAAAGACTAAGCTTATTTTAGTTTGACGAAATTCATGTTTGACGTGTATTTTAACGTAAATTGTATTTATTTTGCATGTATGAAATCTGATTTAAAAATTGACGTAATAGAATCTAATTAAAAATAACTTTATACAAACTTTGGACCTATACGTTATTACGTGTAATATGATCGAGTTGTAAGATATGAGTCCGAAGCGTGGATCATGACACAAGTACATTAAAAGTAACTGAGTTTCGAAAATCACATAATACGAGATCTGAAAGATATTTGGCTCAAAACAGGCTGCGGAAATTGAGATTTAATTAAGAAACACGAAAATTAACGAGACATCCTTTAATTATCAGTGACATAAGGTCCCAAAGTTTGGCATAAAATGACCATATAAGCAGATCTCAATTGAAAGAGTCAACAAAGACCACTAGACAAACTCAATAACACGAAAGAAGGTCACTTGGTACATCGGGATAAAGGTTTTTAACCGGTTCACTGCCCGAGACGAGGTATGCCGTCCCATACATTTGTACGCATGACGCCTTAGACGAGATATCTCGGCAATACTTTGGTACCTAATTACTGCGTCAGAACTTAATATTATTGACAAATTTATAAATCAGCACATGCACTGCCATCTATTCAAATCATATACAAACATTTTATATTGTCTCAAATCATCTTTGAACTTCTTATCAACATATTTTGAAGACAGTTCCACTTGACAGCTGTAGATGCCACCGTTCAGGGCTGCCCCTTTTTAAAGTTGTAACCAAAATCCTTAGTTCTTTGTTTATAAAGTTCGCGTTTATATATTTTTTTCATATTTTTTTGGTACTTTTACGTAATTCTTTTTACCTCTGTATTGAATATTGGTCTAGTGTAAATATGAGCGTGTAACAACCCTGAAAATATTTAAATTTTTTTAAATTTGGACTCTTATTAATAAAAACTGTAAAAAAAGTGTTATATTGCACAATCTCTGGTAAGTCAATAATTAGTTCTATTTAAGTTTAAGAAAAATTATGGAAATTGATTGAGTTATTTTTTTACGAATTATGTTCGGCCTGACGGGATTCACTATATTATTTTTGCGCCAGAGAAAAGGTTAACTAACTAAGCTAGTAGTGTGTATGGATATTGGGAGGAGACGGCAAGTGATAGGTTAGCTTGGAGAAAAATTGTCTAGGAGGCTTAATCTCTATATGAACTGAACAACTAGAATAGGTAAAAAGGTATGGAAACTTGAAGAAACATTATGTGAATTAAAACGTTTAAATTTTTAATCGTTCTAATTCAAAATCACTTCAAGTGAACGTGTTTTCTATTAAAAAAAAATAAGAACACTCAAATAAAAATAAAATCATAAGTTTTTAGCAACGTTGTGTTAATTAACTCTTTTTAAGCATCGAGTACTCCATATAGTGGAAGACCTAACATTGTTCCAGCCGTGAAATGAACAGTTAATCCTTTGTTAAGTTGCTGAAAGTGCGGATTAAAATTTAACATAATCTTGCGAAGAAACAAACGTCTAGTTACACCCCCTGACAAGTAAGATCCACCCCCAAGACGGTTATCTCTCATTTCATCACCCATACAAACATCCTACAAGGAAATAACAACCCTCTACGACTTCGATCAAGATATTCTAGAACTTTTCTTCCTAGTTTTCTTAATACTTTGTTTTGAAAACAGTGTAACGATAGCATTAAATGAAATTCTTAGAACCACTATACCACAAGAATTCAGTTAATAAATTAAAAATCGATTTTAAGATACTCGTAAAAAATGTCTTACAAGTTTTAGAAAAAAATGGCAATCTTTACTTTTTCCCATCGAAATACTAGAAAACGATAAAAATACAATTTTTGGTAGACAAATGTTGGACATATTTGGACGTATACTTACACATACAAAACAACCAAATCCAGGATTTTTTTTGGCGAATCTGAAATATCTTAAAGTATACCAGTAGATTAATCCTTAATGTAACAATATACTCGAATTATCAGTTGAGAATTATTGTCACCCATATGAACGCGTATGCATATTTTGATTTATTGTGGGAAAACTGTTGATTTGTTGTGTGAAAACACTACTGCAAACACATAATCTTGATGGATTCAACTAAAAATTCCAATAACAAGGAAAGAACACTTTCCAATAATCTGTTGCAGTCTTTTGTCAGAGTTTTTTTTTACAAAGTGCTATTTTGGAGTTACTTAATAGCACAGTGCTATAAGAATTTGTGATAAGCAGCATATAAATTACAGAATAACATAAATTCAGACGTTAAACGGTCTAATAGTAAAATCAGTCCGGAAGTGATCTATCAGGAATCGAACCTAGGACGTCCGCTTGTGAATGCTAATAATTGGACCCCAGCAGCAGCCCGTCGAATAAAAAAACACAGAATTTATTACATAACACTGAAACATCGTATTTGGTAATGTAAAAATAATAATTGATTTATTTTTTCTCAAAAATAAACAATTTGAAAGTCTTTAGTTTGTAATGCTTTTTAAAAGTCAGTCGTGAGCATTGAACTTGATTTTGCGAGGAATTGACGACACTGAAGAAAAATTAATATTCCTTTATTTTCAAAGTTTCAGTAACATTTCTACTACATCCTTGGAGTGAGCTGTTGGTTGCACTCTTGACTAGGTCTGTCTATCCCGTTGGTGATCTGTCCCATGATTAGGACCCTTCTAATTTCCCTTGAACCACCAGTTTCTCCATTGAATCATCTTGTCTGATTATATAGCCGAATTTTAAATATTTAAGTACTTATAGTGCATAGCAAAGAAGTTTCGAGATTATTTTCAGCAAAGTAAACTTATGGTGATGAAATTACTATAACTCATAAAATAGCAAACCTTGTCTTCATTATTTCTTTTGCTTTACATATTTCGTTTAAAAAACCAAGAGAATTTGTTATTTATTTCATATAATGCACGGCGGTTTTTAAACATTAAAAATATTGTTACAATAAATAAATTCATATGTATTATGCTAGAATTGTGAGCGGGTTTGAATATAAAATGGACGTGCTGCAATAAGTATAAACATGACTCATTATCTCTCATTAACAAGACTCATTGTCTAAAAATATCAAAATGGAATACGTGCATGGAAACTATTTAGCAGTTCGAACAGCATTTAGTCTTGTTTGCGCTCTCCTGAAGATGAGTTGAAAGCCTTGAAACCGGTAGGGTTATACCGTCACAAAAAAGTGGAATAAACAGTGTTTGATAAAAATAAATTACAATGTCTTTAAACCTCCACAACGTTAATGCCTTAACTATAAACAACATATTTACATCCTATCCAGCACATGTTAACTGTTTTTTTTATTTCTTCTAAAAAATATATTAATGGGAATTAAGATATTGAATAAGCAAAGGTAACTAAAATTCTTAAACATATAAGTTGTTTGAAAATATTACAAGAGATTATGAAAAACAAAATGAAAGGTTAGATTTAAAATGGAGGTATTGATATTTATCAATGATTATCAACTTTTATCAACTAAAGATGAAAATTATTTTACTCGTTTATGATTATCAAACTTTCTAAAAGTTACGAAAAATTCAAATGTTACTAAGATTTTCAAATTTGTTTAGTAAAACACTGTTTATTTCACTTACTATAACGGCATAACCTTAACGGTTTCAAGGTTTCTATCTCATCAAAGAAATTGTCAGGACTTGGTACTTGTCTGCCATGATCAGCCATTTAATTTTTACAGTCGTAAATAACTATTAAAAACTCAACTTACGAAATGATCAACCATTTAATGTATTGCAGTCATAAATAGCTATTAAAAACTCAACTCACAGTATTATCGTAAATTTTGGTGTTTCGATGGGAGGGTGTCAAATCGGTACTTGGTCTCCTATCATCAAACATTTAATTTATTTTAGTCATAAATAGCTATTAAAATTACATTCATGGTATTTATCGTGAGGATGATGTGCATTTTTATGTAGACAAATTTTAAGAGAACCGTGTAAACTGATATGACTAACTTGTTCCCATCGGTCTAGAGCTATTAAGTATGTCTTATGTAAACAAATTTTGTAAATTATGATTTGGTTATAGTTAATAAATTTCGAAAAGGGATTTTTGAAGTTGTAACAGCTCTAGGGGGACTTTTTTGGTTAAAGTTATTTTTTACGCTTTCACACGGTTGGATGGCCATACATTTTAAGAGTCTACGACCGACATTCTATAAGGAGTTTCTTTGTGACGTCAGACTCTAATACACTATATATTCGATAGATACCGTCCATAGCGCCCCTTCCCGGTTGCGACTTCGTCCTGTTAAAAGCTCCTATAGTATACTTATCATTGGTCGCTGTAACTTAATTCCAAGTTTTCTAAAAGTATTTCTATACACTAAGTGTCTCTATTTCCATAAAATTGGCTGGGCAAATCCTATCCATACGAGGATTTTGTTATTGCCGTGCGTTTATAATTGAGTAAATTCTGGTAATTTACCCATGTGACAATCTTGAGATTGACGTACCACTTTATCTCTGGTCAAAATCAGCTGATTCTCACAGAATATCGAGCGCGCTAATTGTCCTGAAGTCTTCAGGACCGCGACGAATCTCAAAGAGCCCACTCCAAATTCCGTTTCGTCGCGAATGACTGTACTACGGCACGAGTTGACGCCCACCAACCATACTGGGGCGACTTCTTCATTTCAACGGCCCTGTAGCACCTGATGTCGAGCGTTGGAAATACATTGTGCCAAGTGTATTGAAGTAAGATGAATTTGTTTATTATCTTTGCTTGTCATTCAATGGTGATATCTGAGTAAATCTAGAGATTGGTGATATCAAATTATTGAGAATTGGCACAACTTCGCAACGAACTGTTGTGAAGTTACCCCTCAAATAGAAAATACTTCGACTGTCTGTCCATCTGAAAGGATAGCGGAGTATCAGAAAGTAATCTGCCCAATTTAAGTTTTCTGACGGGCTATCAGCTCGTCAAGATCAAATATATAACTATTTAACAGCAAATATGTGTTTCATTGTATATTTCTACCTATCCAAGCACTGACGACTGACTACTTCTTCCCACTATACCTTGAGATCTAATAGAGGCTTGCCCTATAACCACTGACTGAGCTACCGGATTAAAATACATACATTGTTACATCTAGGGTTTTAGTAATGTAATCGAAAGGAATAAATAGGAAAGTGGATAAACCTATTAAAATCTTGTTTCTGTTCTGCTGATGATGAGGTGAAATCTTTTAAACCGGTAGGGTTATACCGTTTTGTTAAGTGGAATAAACAGTATTATACTAAACAAGCAAAAATGTCTTTAAACATACACGTTTATATTTTTAATGTCTTAACTATAAATAATATACGTTACTAACATTTTTATTAGGTACATGTAAATACAATGACAATGTGAGTGGAAATTGATTGTTATTTTACCTCATTTATGAGGAATCCATCAAATATTACTTAAGATGAATTAATAATTGCCAAAATCAGTATAATCCATATTCTAGGTTTCAATGTAAGTATATATAGTACTGTAATTATTATATTGATGCATGATAAAATCTAGTAAATTGAATTGAGGACTAAAAATATTTTACAAATTGATCAATTTCTTCCCCAATACTTACTTTGTGATTTCACTTATATTTATTTACGAGTATTTTGTATTTGTTTGATGTGTATCTGATTTCAAGATTTAAAAAAAATATTTTATCCGTAAATGAAGAAAAGCTTATTACGACCGAAAATAAAGTCAATGAGGCAACGGGTAGTATCACAATATGCTACGATGATTATCCACTGCATTATTCTAGTGCCAACTTTGATGTATGGATGTGAAATATAAAGGTGGAAAAATACTGTAAAAAAATAATGAATGCTGTAAAAATATATGCATTGAAAAGAAAACATGGGTTGATAATGTATGATAGAATACAGAATGAAGTGATCATGGATGAATGCCAATTTAAGGCTAATTTATTAATTCATTTATAATTAATTTCCGTGTCCAGACCATTAATTATGCCACGTGTTTCCAATAGGAGGCAATAGAGGTCGCCATATCTTTCGCATCAGTCAGGTCCTTTCCAAAGCATATAGTCTCGATTTTCGAATAAATTTACATGTGTTGTGAGTCCTTTATATCTTTACAATCAAATTCAGTGCTACTTTCGTTCAAGTATCCAACGTTCACACCATCTTTGCATGTTCACCTTGCATCTCGTCACCTAACACGGAATTTATTGAGTAATAACATGAAGAGCACTTTGATATTGTTTGACCATGTAGAGCGAATGAATAAAGAAACATTTACCAAAAAAAATAGGAGTGAAAGGATATGTTAAAAGTTAGAGAAACCGTAAAAGTTGTATAGAAGGTGTATGGATTTAAAAGAGGCGAAATATGTAAGTGCAATTTTGGCGCTCTTCTTACACTACCAGGGAAACGGGGTGGTGGTATGTATGTTCATAATCTACAGAAATTTTGTGCAGGATTGAAACACTGCTATCGCGATGATAATAAAACCCCTTTAGCGAGTAGCTATAGCGCTATAAATTTCTAAAGGGCTCTATAAAATTCTCAAAGGAAATAATCATTTCAGACAAAGAACGCTGAATGTAACAACCCCTAAAAATTTTCAAAGTAAATTATAAAAGCTTAATAACATTTGAAAATTTCATAAATTTTATTTTACTGTTATAGCATAGAATCTATCTTGAATAGTTGGGACATGATATACAAAACTATAAATGGTCTAGCTCTCTACTTCATGACAGGTTTATACGAGGGAGCTTGCTCAAGAGAGCGTCGAAATTTTGAGAACGTGAAACCTCTCAAGAAGTTTTCTTAGTAAAGACTTTGATAAAAATACTATAACGTGTCCTTAAATGTTTTTATAAAATTATTATACATATTAGAATGAAAAAATTCAAGTAAATGTCGAGCCACATTTTATAAAATCGCGCTGCATAACACATTCTCGTTGATGACGGGTGATTGAATCGATGAACGACTGGGAGAAAAGGGAGAGAGGTGAGGGAGAAACAGGTGGCAGGTGTCTGATAAGCAAAAGAGGTGCTACTGGCGCAACCAACTTTCAAATAAGGCCCCTCTTGAAAAGTGTTTCAAATATTTTAGGTAATTTTTTAAGCTGAAATACTTAACAAATATAAACACACTACTTTCAATTGGATAACACCCGGATATGTACTAGATACATCTGTTTAAGCATTTTCTTAGCGTTCCTAAGTTTATGATTATGTTTTTGATAAGTGTGTGAAGAAAATTGTAAGAGTGGTTGTTGATGCCTGTTTCTATAAAGGTGGTCTTAT
Organism: Odontocerum albicorne; assembly: GCA_949825065.1. Classification (NCBI taxonomy): domain Eukaryota; kingdom Metazoa; phylum Arthropoda; class Insecta; order Trichoptera; family Odontoceridae; genus Odontocerum; species Odontocerum albicorne. The sequence continues at coordinate 22,837,596 of OX463851.1, read as the reverse complement.
TTCGAGGAATGAAAGGAGTGAAGCAGACATTCGAATACAAAATGGAATGGTAAAATTAGCAATGACAAGTCTGAAAAATATGTGGACTAACCGATCTAAACTCAGAAGAATCAAGCCCCGTCTAGTTAAATTTATGGTATTATCCAAAGTACTGTTTGGAGTGAAAATATGGACGATGACGATGATAAAGAAGGGAAGAAACATGATAGATGCTTTTGAGGGGTGGTATTGGAGGTGGATTTTTCATATGCATCGCAAAGCACACCTTCGTCTTTATCACCCAAGCAGCACACGCCAACCATATTCTAAAGCTGTAAATTACCAACATGCAGAAAAATAAGCCTTACGTACTTTGGGCATCTTGCTAGAAAGAATGACGAAAGTCTGGAGAAGCTGGTGATCACGGGTACAGTTGAGGGAAGATGAGCAAGAGGAAGATAATGGATTCTTTAAGCGTTACATTTAACATATCGCAGAACCAGGAGGCATGGAGACAGGTGTTTTGTCGAGTTCAAACATTGAACACGCGATGAAGGAGAAGAAGTAAGCTGAAGGTTGACTCACGCGGTGCATATTCGTAAGTAAGTCCCACAACTCATAAAGTTAATGACAATTTTCGACATAGTTATTAAATAATAATCAACAATCAATTAATAATATTTTATTTTGTTAATATGTCCTCAAATAGATAAGGACAAAAGCCTCGTTTACTGGGGTCACGAAAAATGACAGGTAACAAATTCAGATTTATATGACTTGAAAGTGTCCACTTAAAATAACATTTTTTTGCCTGCGTAGTTTGTTTCATATACAAGTACTGTGTATTTACTATATATACTTGTAATGTAAAATAAATAAATATTTGCAAAAATAAGTTTTTTCCTTTTGGTAATTTTGGAATAAAATATATTTTTACGTTCAACGCCAACTTCTTAAAACATACAAGGGATTATTTAATACCAAACTACTTAGTAATGGTGAATTGAAGCTGAGATGCATATGTTTGGTCTAACACTAAGTATTATGTACTCTGAAAAATAATACTAACTTACTAATATTGAAAATACCCAAATTGCCTTAAGTTTTACAATAATTTATAATGTAAAAGGGGGTGGAATTGTTATTACTCAACAGGGTATTGCAATAGATGAATGTTACTTTTTGTTTAACGTCAACTGTCATTAATTTGTCGACAATTGTGTAGTAAATTAGTTTAGAATTAATCGCTAATTAGTACATAAACATAACGAGTAGAAATCTTAACTATTTTGTTCAAATCGTTTCGTCTCATATTTTGGCGACAAACATTGATCATCAAGATCAACTCATATAAAAAGTCCCTGCCTTTTTATGAAAAAATTAACTACGGTATCTTAAACAATTCGAAGATAAAATTTGCCAAAAATTGAAATTATTAGCCAAAATTTTGAACTCCATTAAATGGTCAAATATTTGTATAGCGGTCAGAGGTGTCACAATAAAAAGAAATAATCACATATTTGAAAACAAAACAATTTTTTTATTTAAGTGACTTAAAATTTCATGATAATATTTTGGCCAAATTAATTTATTAAAAAAACTATAAGTCAAAGTTAAATTATAAACACGTATTTGAAAATTTTCGATATGATTTCCGATGGTACCCAAAAAAGAAAAAATAATTTAAAATCGGTACTGTTATAAGAGTTCGTCTCATAATAAGAATAATATGTGCCACTTGTGCCAATATATGGTATATAATGATGAAATACGAGTTTGTTCCTTTACCTGTAGTTCTTAATCCAAAGGTATGATTAATGTCACCGAAGACAATAATGTTTCCCTGTTACGCAATATATTCGCATGACTTAAGGTTCCATAAGAATGAATGAATGAAGTATTGATATTTTTTACATATTGTCACACCTTTTCCTATTTTTTTGAATAATATAATGTACACATTTAAATACATAAATCAATTATAACACATTACAATCTTACCAGGTGTGACACGGCTCAGGTCAGCGGCTTCTTAAGAGGCAAGTACTCTTTGATCTCAGGAGTTCGTTGGGTTATTTGTACTCTGAGTAACTCTCTCTCAATTCTTTTACCAGGACAAGGGGGACAATTAAAAGAATTATAAGTTTAAAAACAAGGAGTTTATTATATATAAATGGATTAACTAAAAAAACCTTGAGCGTAGCCCAAGGAAAAAAAGTTTTGAATTCGGTTCCCGAATCAGTGGATCGAAGGTTGTGTTGTGATAATTCAAACAAGGGGGTTTACAATAGCAATTTCCTAAGGAAAGCCAGGGCAGAAGGTCCCGTCACGAAATCCAGCATTAAATACAAGTAAAGAATATTCACCCAAAAATGAAGATGGCGTCTTGAAGCGTCTATGTATACGGCAGAGAAAATGCAGCTAGAAATACTGGTAGCTATCAGCCTGAAGAAGAGCGCAGGTCGTATTCAGCGTGAGGAGCGTGAAGGAGATCCGTACACCACAGGGTCCCGAAAGCAAAAGAGGCTGGGGACTCGTACGGCTCCCTTTTTAAAGACAATCGCGAGAGAGGGGAGAATTATTTCCATCTCCCTTAGTAATACAAGTGGTGACAAATGTAAAGACGTGGAACTAAAACGCACGTGGTGACAAATATGTCCAGAACGACGAGATAACCCGCGCCAGGTATAACATTCCAGAAGGAAGCCCTCTCAGAATCATACCTGGGTGTCCCGGATAACAAACGGTGTTTTGAAACTTCGGCAGAAGGATTAAGAGGTTTTATTACCTTTTTGTATTTTAAAATATTCCAGTATTTTATGATATTTTATTTTAATATTTTCAAAACAACCACATGGTCAGTCATCGGTCCGACCACGTGATTTATAAAACATGACATGTCGAGAATTTACAATATCGAGGACGTATACTATGCAATTTATCCTGAATGCCTTTTAGAGGATTTATTTCATTTTACATCGCGATAATTTCGCCCTCTATTTAACTGTGTTTCTAAATAAAAATATAGTCCTCACAATATATTTAAAAAGAATGATAACTTGCAAGATAAAATTGATTCCACAGTTTGAACAGTAAAATTTATTCTGTAGAATTCCTAGAATCAAGAGGGTATATGTGCCATGAATATTGACTCACCAAATGAAATGTCAACTCTTTATGCTGCAAAGGAAAATTGCAGCGCTAAAACATAACATGCAGAGTGCAATCAGCTAGTGTTTAACATTCTTTGAAAATCATACTTCTGAAACATGCTTCCTTACGTGAGGTTTCCTCCTTGTTTTGAAGGATATATATTTTGAACTTCCAAATTGTACTTTAGAGGATGGTACCTTAGTGAGTCATGTTCCTTGGTCACTCAGTTGATATCGGCCATCTTTGGCCAAATATTATTTTTTTTAGATAATCTTTGATATTTCTTAGATAGAGTTTATTTCTTGTTGTTACTTAGGTTAAAAAACAAAGAAACGTGTTTTTGTTTTAATTATTCAGACAAGAAAAGATAAAATGTTATGTTTTCTTTCAGAAAAAGGGGGTAACACTGGAAACCTTCTGGAACGATCGGTAAGTTATTAAAGTGCGCAATGATACAAAACACTGATAGACCTGATATATATGTTATGACAATTTTCCAAATATTTTGTTTTCCCATTAGCGACTCAACTCACTTTTTATCAATGTTACGGTTCAGAACGGCGTTTCAAATTAATTAAACATACAGTAGGTTTGAGTGAGATTGTAAATACGTCCATGTAAAACAAACAATAGTTAAATGGTCATTAGTTTCGTGAATTATTGATTAATTTAATAACGTAGAAGTGTTTTTTTATTTGCAGACGTTCAATGCACCAGTTATTTTAAGACTTACCTCTAATTGGAATATGATTTTACTATAAATTTTAGGGGAAAAAATGCATTTTAGGGGCAAATATTAAAATTATTTAAATATAAATTTGAAAGAATTTAGGTATGGAAAGAAAAACATTTTTAACTTTATTCCAGATGGAAAGTAAGTTCACTTCCACCAGATATTAACTGTGATTTTAAGACGTGAATTGCATTGAGCCGTATTATTAAAATACAATATTAAGTGCTATAGAACTTATATAAAAAAGCTCAAACGAATTTTTATGTTAGGGGAAAAACAGCAGGACAAACTCTTTGAAGTCGAACACCTTTCATTGGGAGACTTTCAGCTCTCAACTCTGTCTAAAGACACAGAATAAATGTTTTGATAGTCCTACATCGGTTTATTTGATAAATATATCGTTTTTAGCCTCTTTTATCAGTGCTTAAGGTTGGAGATTAATTTTGTTAAAGATTTTCATTTTGTAGTGGTTTTTCTAAGCAACTTATTATGATGACTTCTATAAGTGAGCTATTCAAAGTCTTCATTTTACAGATTTTAATGTTGAAAATATGCTTTTTATTAGCTAAAAATGGTTCGTTGTCTATTTTATCTTATATTAAATTATACAATAGTTGAATTTGTTTACTTATAGAAATATATCTTTACTGAAAATAATTTTAAATAAAAAGAACATCTTTGTATGTTTTCCTTTTTTGTTACGTCTCTGGTTATTTATAGTTTTTATGAAGTTTGAAAAATTATGATTATATTTCAACATTGGAGAAACGTAATGTTTGAAATATTATACATTCAAGCTCGCTTGACTGTATAGGAAATTGATTTTCTGTAACCAATGGCTTATAAAATAAACGTTTTTATATATACAAACATGTAAACTATAAGGTTTAAAAGAAAGGTATAATATTAAATGACGTATCAACTTGAACAGAATTAAGTAATTATGAAATAAGTATAAAATAATTATTTCAGCTAATTTCATTTTGTGAGGCAATACATGACGATCCCTGTTGATAAAACAACTGTTTTTAATTTGTAGTTTACGTGTTCGATTCTTTTTTATTTGAAAATGTTTTTAATTTCCTTTTCGCTTCAGGCTCATTTTCTGGTTGATTGGAAGAGCTTTCCGGGTGATAACAACCTGCCAAGTGGAACTGTATGCAATAAAAATCTAATAAAATACATTTTCCAGTCTCCCAACTTCTTAATCAAGAAGGGGGTTTCATTTATAAATTTGATTGAATTAATTTTCTAAGTATGAAAGTATTGATACAGATCACCCTTTTTTACTCATATGTGTTGTTAAGTACATAGAAAGAAGACCAATTATTTTAATATGGAAGGTGAAACTCCGTTTTTTTTAAATAGACAATCCACCAAAATCAGAATGATTTGTGCCATCAAAGCAAAGACATTACGCAATTACGAGTATATGAGTCAATATAAAAAAAAACAATAAAAAGTAACATTTCTAGATAATTTAAAGGTTCAACTGATTAAGCATAAAAAAAATAACAGTCGATCTACTACGGTTTTATAAGGAATAATTCGAACGAACTTTAATAATACCGTATTAGAGATGACTTCAGTAAGTGTACATAAATCACCTCATATAATTATTCTGGTCTGGTTTATGACAATAAGATGTTGTAATTTATAAGGGTTTATATTTACAAAATTATTTAGAAGTAATATTTTTCCACATATACACCTTAATGCTTTCGTCTAAGCCTGAAAAATAGGAAAAGTTGGATCAATATCCGAGAGATAAATAGCTCTCATCAGTCAGTGTCAGTGGTCTACCTGGACATCCCAATCCTTTGCTGCTGACCGCCGGTTCTTGATTCCAAATCTTGATCATGCCGGTATACTCTTTCTACGTACAGATAATCGATAAATTTACCACTAAGGGTAGACATAGTTTCTTACATCGCGATAAAGATAAAATACAAATAGAACGATTTAATCTATGCGTATTAGCACCACAAATTCTATATATCAGGACTATAGTTAATGATATATTTACTTTTTTTATTATTTTATTGGAAAATTATTTCATTGTTGTCATGGGGCGATCTCTTCCAGCCAATGACAATTTTTTCGTGATGTGCAAGTTATCTAAATATTTTAAACATTTGAAGAGAAAGTTGTTATTAGATATGAATAAACAATGACATATAGGTGAAACGATAATGAAATCGTACCCATGAAAAAAAAAGGGTTTGATGAGAAAAACTTTTTTTTAAATTTATAATAAACAAATATGAGTGTTCATCATACACTCATTAAAACCTCATAAATAATATTTGAAAGTGTATTGGGATAGTAAAGTTATCATCCGTTTTAGTAAGGCATGATAGTTATTTAACAACTTAAAAAGTAACATAATTTCCTTTTGTGGAAATACGTAAGTCCATTACGTTAATTGAGAAAACAATAAAACTTATTTGGCCAAAACTTGAATTATCTAGTTAGCACTTTGCATGACGGTACGTATCATATTTTAAAAATAATTGTAAAAGTTTATCATAAATATTTACAAACTTTATATACAACTTATTCATATGCCACTGAAAATTTTTATAATGTAACCTTTTGTAGAGTGTATTTGTTTGAAAATATCGTAGAAAAACTTTTTTATTACGGATTATAGGGAAAGTTTAATGTTTAATGGTAATTTTATTCAATGTGTCAAATGTCAAAATAAAAAGCGGTTATTCAACTTGAAATTCTAATATTTCTACGCCACTCACATAATTGGAGATCCCCACTGGTATGAACTCTCCCATTCATTTTTTTTAATTTATGAGCGCATATATTTTTATTAAATTATATACCCGTCATTTTTTACTATATCTTTTTACCACAGTTCTCAGAAAATGTTATCAATTTCACTAGTAATTTTTTTTATAATTGAATAATTTCAAAATAAAAAGAGACAAGCGTTATATACTCGTATAACTGAGAACATAAAAAAGAAAACTTGGATGAGATAAAATATAGGCACACCTACGGAAGTAAAAAAAGCTTTTGAGTGTTTTCATGTTTAAAATTAACTGCTATTATCCTAGAACTAACCAACCAGAAAGATTCAAAGAGGCTTTAGGTAAAACCCGGGCGAGAACTTTTTTTTGCAAAATTGGGTACTAGTGGAAATCGAACCCCTGCCTCCGGGTTAGAAACCAGGTATCTTACCGCCTGAGTCACGGAGGTCGTGATATTCACTCAAGAAAATCCTCGAAATATTTTGTTGGTTAGTTTATAAAATGAAGTTCTATAATTCAAATGAGGATATTTGAAATTATTACAAATATCCAAATATGAAATTGTATTATATGATATTTTTGTTATATTTAGTATAACTTGAGTTTATTGTCATATATAAATCTCAAAGAACACTTATGTGAAAACAAGACTGAGGCCCTTTTAAAATAAATTCAATCCTAATGGTAATCGAACTTGTAACTCTCGGATCGGAAGACATGTGTCTTAACATCTAGACCAAAGAGGTCATAAATAGCTGTCATCTATTTAATTTCGGTCTGTATCGAAATGTCGCATTGGTTTTACAGCCGCCAGAGCGAGTGTTGATCAGAGTCAGTCGTTCTCAATGAGTAGTTAGTATTTCATTAATCGTCGTGAGAGGAAGTTTAGTTTTGAAGTGTGCTTCCGTGATTTTATAAAGTTTTAAATCACGTTACCCTTAAAATGGATAAAAGTAGTGGAAAATGACAAAAATTCACCTTGAAAGAAAATGGAAATTTTGGGAAAAGGGCAGAAGAAAAATATTGTGGCAAAAGAATTTGACATTAATTCTTCAATATTGTCCACAATTTCAAAAGATCGCTCCAAAATCTCGGAAAGATTGAGAGAGAAAAAGTGCTTACTTAATTTATTCTAAATGTAACAATGTGGTCTTTCCGACCACGGCCGATATATTTGAATCACAAATTCAAATAGGCTGACTAGTATCAAACGAATAAATGAAAAACAGTTGAAAGTGTCTCATGCATTTAAAAAATAAGAATTACACCTCTGGCGTTTTGTCACTAGACACATTTTTCATTCTCGAAACCCTCGAAATTAAGCTCATCACGAATTACAATTTGACTTTTCATCGTTGAAATTTTTTATGGCAACTACTAATGAAAATATTTTTCCTAACCGAAGAAGATTAATAACGTAAGAAAGTTAAAAATAAGAAAAGAGAATGAATAACGCATAAAGTGATAGCTCAATACTTACAACGTCCCTATCTCCGTCGGATATGACAAGAAAACATTATTTTCAAAATATAGATCAGAATTTTCAACGGAATTCTTACGAGAACGTAAAATCGGGGGACAAACGGCTGTCGTCTCGGGTATATTGGACGATATCAGCATTTATGTTGGACATTTCCCAGCTTTTCTCGATTTCTTGTTTGTGGCGAGAATTCTTTGCTTGTGGCGAAAGATGTGACAATACTGTGGCCAAAAGCGTTATGCGTTATTTATGTTGGTAACACTGTTATCCCGAATTGGAAACATTTGAGACTTGTATAAAAAACGATAAATGTTTCATGATGCAACAATTCGTTTTCAGGTCGTAAAATGTAGGAAAACTTATACGATGTTTTGTACTTTTTAGAAATTATTCTTGATTGAGTTATTTTAAAAAATATTATTTTTGAAAACATATCAAACTAATATAACAGGAAAAAAATTATATGCAATATAGATTTTCAAAATTATTTGTTCGTACACTAGTCTTAAATATATCCGAATTGATAATTCATACATATTTAAGAACGTGACCGGAATATAATAATTTCTTTCATCCTAATAGTCGAGCCTTCGGACGATGAGTCACTGAATTAGGCACGGAACTTACAATTCATTAAGACGCAACAACCGTAGCACAAAGCTGAACCAGACCAAGACCCTTTTTCATTTTTTTCTTGAGTACCATCGGGATTGAAATATTGGGAAAATACTGTAAAAGCATTTAGAGTTCCTAAAACAAATCTTTGTTAGCCCTAGTGCAATCTTATATTGGTGCAGGAGGCCCAAATCATTGACGATTTTTTAGTCCATGAAAATATATTTGGTTGATAAGTAATCGATCATACATATAAATAGTCTTTTTGGTGCATAAATAACATTTGACGCTGAACATAGCCTTATTTACATAGTTTTGGTTCTGTATGCGGTGTAAACTTTCCTATCCAATTTACTAAGAACTTTTCTTGTTAACGTCTGGCACTAATTTAACCGATTTCGAAGTCTGATCTTAACACTAAAAACTAATTCGTAACATTTTTTTTACTCAAGGTATTTATTTAATTGAATTTTATACAAATTTGTAATATTTTCCTCAAATATCAGTAAAGTAAAGTGATCAAACACACGGGTTTATTACTTTACTTTAAAGTTTGGAGCGTATAAGGTATAACTCAAAACATAAATCACAAAATTTTAAGGATAAAAATTAGTATTTAATATAAAGGTCAAACTTGGCATTCGGGTATTACAGTAGTACATATTTACAATGTTTCTAACTTTTCACTTTTGTATTCTAAATATCTATTTATACTAACCTTTAAAAAGGGTGATTTTTTTCTAATTTCAATGAGACACGCCAATATTCAATAAAACGAAAAATAGTCAAGAACCCCAGTAGAAAGTGCCTTGACACGTTGTCTTTTTTCAAACATAAATTTTATTTAATGTCCGAATTTCAATTTACTTTCCATACGAAAAGATGTCTTTCACAATTCTTATGTCAATGCAAACCCATTCAGCCAGCTCCATTCGCATGATATTGTGGACTTACTGACACGAGGTCATAAAGGCAAGCCAATACAGTTCCCATCACCATCAGCAGGCTGTCAGAGACGAGGAAATGGTTTCCCATAAAAACAATGGTTTATTCTCTTTGTTATCACCAAGAGGGAGGGTAGAATTTCATTTCATATACGTTTTATTATAATTTTTCTTCAGATATTTTTAAAATTTTAATTCAAGGTGGTCTAGTTTGATAGAATGCTTGTCTTATGAGTGTGGTTCCAAAAATGTTTTACTTTTAAATTGATGAAAGATAATCTTTATTGTAAAATGAAATTCTTTTCTCACACAGAGATTATGGTTTCGATTTCCAATGGTACAAAACAAATATATGTGGCCGTGATCTGGCTGAAAAGATACCTTCAAACCCAAAAATTTCGTGTTCTATTCCTGTTGGTATCTATTTTTTTTCGTTTTTCAGTCTTCACTAGGTTTTTAGTTTAGTTTTCACTAAACATAGCTTTACCATATTTTTTATTTCATTGGTAAATATTGCCACATTACAATAAACCCACCAGGCTGCACTGTTTACAATGAAATTATTATGCATCAATGCAATAAACAATGTTTTATTAGCAACACGTATTATTGCATTGCATTATACTTTTATTGTATACATAACAGCCTGCATCGTCATATGACAATATCTGCCAACAAACTAGTAAAATATGCATGAAGGGAAAATCAAACACACAACTCTCGAGTTGAAAGACAAGCTTCTTGCCAACTATGCCATATACGAGTACTTTGATCGCATGACCGACGATGACTGACAGTGTGTTAGATGCTTAATCTATGAGGGGTGTTCGATTCATAAAAAAATAAGACTCGATTAACAAAGCCGACTGTTTCACGTCGTCTCCCAAATCATTTTCATGTTAGCATCAACAATTCAGATATGTTCAATGTACCATACACACAAAAGAACGATATTTTGCTTTGAAAATCAGAATCAGAATCAATATTTCAGTACCATTTTCATAGCAAGTATTTTTACACCTTTTAATAAGTACCCTTTCATTATTGAATATTCTGCCTACATGACAAAAATCTCTTCATCAACTGAAACTTTTCGACATAAAAAGCACAAAGCACAAACATTTTGTTTATGATTTCTCTTTCATAAAAACATTTTCCAACTAAACGGTTCTTTACGAATATTTTGACGTCTCTTTTCAGGCAGTTGTATATATCCCGTGAAATGGGTAAACTCGGCACATGGCCGACTTGCGAATTTTATAGATTTATGAAAGTTTGGTTTGAAAGAAAAGTTTTGAAATGGAATTTCGACATAGACTTTAACCATTTAAACGATAATAGGCTGGTGCAGTAAAATGAACACTATATTTTTAATGCACTCTTGGGAGTATCATGTTGACGTCAATAAAGAAAAAATAATCGTGATGGTGAGCAACTTTGATAGAAAATACATACTCGTAATTAAAAACTCTTAAGAAATATGCATGCGTGCTTAAATCAATTTTATTGATTTTTTTTAGTTTAAGTTGATTCGACTTTTGACTCCCGCTGTAAATATAACGTATGTTATATTAAAGCGAAGATGGTTAACTTTTAGCCATGTAAGATACACACATTCAAGTACATATAATGCCGTTTACCTATTGAGGTAAATAAAGAGGACAGAGAACTAAATTTTCCTATTACGAAATTAATCTTTCGCCTCTTACACTCACATACCTCTTTCAACATTTATTTATTTCAAAATATTATTCACTTAATTCAACCATTATTTTTTTAGTCTTTTTCTACCACGTTTATCACCCATATTAGCATTAAAGTTTTGTTGAGTTAGTATTTCTTCATTCATTTTACATTCCCAAACCATCTCAAAATTATCTTCATTGAACATAAAAAAATATTTTAAGATAACTTTCATTCATTCGTATGGTAGTATCCAAGCGACAACATTGTTTTCAGATTGAGAACCACTGGATTGCGCATGAAACTCGTTACACGCATGTGTTAGCAATACTTTCATATGCTAATAGGCTACAACACTTGAATGCTTCTAGCGTCTGTGAGTATTATTCAGGCGAACACTTGTTATGAGAATGATTTTTTTTCGAGTACCATCAGGCATCAAACCTAAAACTCTGGGATGGTATAACAAGGTCACGCAGATAGCCTTTAAATAAAATATCTGTAACACAAAAATCGCATCTCTTGCTTGGAATTATCTCAACCGTAACGAAAACACCTTAAATTCTTTTCAAACGCCAACTCTTTTTAAGTAGGGAAATTGACTCAAAGCAAACGACTGTGTACTGAGCTGAGTGTCATTAAGCTTTGAAGGTGGTGTTTACTCCATTTTCTGCGAAAAGAGTTTGTTTTGTTATTTGAAGACAGCAAACATCTTCAGGTATATTTCAATTTACAACGCTTACGCATGAGATATTCTAGAAAATACGATGTGTAGAGTTTTCGTTCGCTATACTTGAGATACAAAGTTGTGTAGAAATATTTTTTAACTGCTCAAATACTTCTTTTAGACCTCAAAGTTTAACAATAAAACAAATATCTTTGAATTTTTACAATAACATAAACACTCGACAGTTAAACTACTAACTTTAACTGACCTAAGGATCAAAATAGGTCAGAGAAAATGCCAAAAGTCACATGGTTCAACTCTATTTAAATTGAAAATGAAGCAGGGAAAATATGTGTTGAGACAATATGACGAACGGTGGATTTTTTTCTTGAAAGAATATAATTAACTATGCGCATGTATGATATAGGTGTATTTAATTAGTAAAAAGTTACCCCTAAGAGCAAAGTTTTACAGGAATCATAAAAGGTAACAAGTAAATTACATTTCATAAATTCAGCTAAAATAATATGAATTGTTAAAGTATAATTGAAACTATAAAGCCAGTTTCCGATATGATAGAATATCATTCATAATCGAGTATAGCTGTAAGTCATCTTATAGATGGTAGACGCCTGTACGTGTATGAATTTATTGTGTGCAAGCTGTTGCAATCTAGCATGCCCACAGTCTAGACAGTCTTAACCCTAATTTACGATAGCAAAGATATTAGACTTCCAAGACAATAAATTGAAAGGTTGAATTTGGGGCAGTATTTTAATTGTGCGACTTTTATAAAGGGCTATTTTTGTAACTGTATAGCGCTATATGAATGCATGATAAGCAGTATACAAGTTTCAGAAAAATATATAAAATGACCTAAGAATGAAAGTGAATCCGCAAGGAATCAAATCTAGGGCACTTCCTGCTTAGTTTGAATGCTGATCGTTCGACTATGGGCACTCACAAAAGCGAGTAAATTATTCAAGTCAATAAAGCTGATAATGTACGTGTAAGTATTTAGAGGTTATATATAATCATAAGTTTTGAAAACATATCCCAAAAAGAGTTATCTTCAAGTGCTTCTTAGAGCTACACATGCCACCCATATCTCTAACACTTAGAGGCAGCTACGGGAAAAGGCCTGTCATAATACCTCGCCCTTTTGAATTTTAGTGAATAGTGGCTAAGTCAATCAACGGAATGAAGGTGTCGTGTCCTGGAAGTATCGATTTGAAAAAGAGACGTGACGACATTTTAGCAACCCGCAACCTCCGGGTCGAATTGTTATCGTTGGTGTAACCAAATGAATAGGCATATCCTGTAGCACATATGGCAAGAAGTTTCAGTAATTCCAGCTGCATCTCTTTTCTTTATTGTGTTTCTTACATATAGAAAGAGTTCTACGTCCTTTGGGACAATTTACTTCCAATTGCTCTCAGATATGCTGAGGACTTATGAATTTTTAGAGTAAATCTTTAAAATGTCATCTAACGTGACAACATGCATGATTTATTGTTCTCTAAATACCCTAAAACTTCCCATTTCTTACTTGTATTGGCCGTTAACCTTAATACTTAAATTTGGAGTCGGGTCATGAACATTTACATAGTGTAAAGTTTATTTCTGAATTGAGAAATAATTACTTATTTTTCTGTTCTATAATTGCGTACGTTATATTTTTTCAGATTGAATAATGATGCACACTATACTACGATAGAAAGGAGCTAAAAACCCTCAGTATCGAGATATTATCGAGGTCGGTAAAACGAGTAGTTATTGTAGGTCTTCGGTATCTCATGAATTCAGATAACGTCCCATCGATCATATTCAGTTTTTAGCCGATACTTCCAGCCCTACTGAATGTCGCAGCCTGCTGAATAGAAGCTTCGATACAAAACTTCACCCCCATCACAGTTGAAAGCTTGAAAGGCTGAAAGGGGTGGGATTAGCAATGCCGTAACACGATTTTTAGAATATTTAGATTAAAAAATATTTCATTTTTTTTACATTTCAAACTGAAAAATAATTAGTTTTTTTACTTATATTGCGAAAAACTGAAATTCAAAACACTTCGACAATAAATGTTATGTATGTGTCCATGAGATCCATGGCTAAGACATAAATCGTCTGTTTTTTTTCGTTTTGAACTTTGGCAAATTCACATGGCAGGCTTATGAAACATTTCTATGGAACAGAAGTCATACTTCTTCCAGATTACCATATATACATATACAATATGCTTATTCTCATTATCGAGTATTATTTTCAGTTGTCTTGTGGATGGGAGACACCTGAGTGCTGCAGTTTTTCATAAGTCAGAGTTTTACATAATTTTGTGTTGTTTTTTCAACGTATGAGGGCTGCAGCATATGAGTTGTACAAAAACATGTCGCATGTAAAACGATGCAGCAAGAAAATCAGTCCGTAATTAAATCCACCAGGAATCGAGCCTGTAAATGCAAACATAAATGTAAGCCATTAAGCCATGACAAGAGATTTGTTTGTGTGTAAATATATTTGCAAGACTCGACATTTTGTGTTTCGAAATTGTTGAAGATATTAGTATTTCAGGATTTTATCTTAATGGTATTGATCGCTTATTTAATTAAGTCAATGATTTGAAGTACTTCTAGTTTTTTTAAGTAAACGTTGCTATGGTTTGTCAAGGACAAAACAATCGTAAATCTTTTTAATAAATAAAGCGATTCGTGATCTAAAACCGTGGAGAACTAAGTGTACCATGCCTCCCAGAGATGATATCTCTTAAACTATGTCTGCAACGTAGTGAAATGCCAGGCCATAGGTTACTTACGCACACTGACATTTTAATTGTTACGCCACTGTGTTAAAATATTAGAACGATGGTAAATTTCTACGAATATTTCTAGGATAAAACTGAAATAAAGATTTTATCAAAGTTTTCGAGGAAGATTCATGTCGATGTACAGAAAGAAAGTTTTTTCTGTTTAGCCTTGAGTTCATAAATAACATTTCTAGATTAATTTATTTCTTTTCTCTATGAATATGTTATCTTAAGGGTGCTTAAAATTATTTATTTGCACTAAACTTGATTGAAATGAATCAAACTTATAAATACGAAGAAATATGTTTATTTATTGAGCTCGAGATAAATTCACTTATTATGTATTGTATTTTTGAAAGATAACTATGTTTTGTATATTTTATACTAAACACTACTTCCATTATGTACAGTACAATTGGTTCTCGTTGGTACTGCTTTATTTTTTAAAAAGGTTTTTTCTGCCTTTGATCACATTTTCGTTGTATAAAAAACTACCTTATTATAATGGCTTATTGCCATGGGGCAATCTTTTCCCACTAAGTAAAGTTATTTTAAAGTAGCTTTTAGCAAAAACCAGACTGGTTACCTACCTTTCGTAAAAAAAATTGGGTTTCAATGGAAATCGAAGCTTCAACCTCCGAGTCGGAAGACAGGCGTCGTACTTACAGAACCATTAAGGCAATACATGACAATAAATCTACTAGGTTTATTGTCATGTATTGCCCAATTCTATACACAATTTGGATTCTGGTGTTCAATATAAACTTCTATCATTGAAAATTGAACCCAAAATCTTTAGTAGACAACGTGTTTTATTATTGATAAAAAACTTTTACGACTCTGTCGTATAATACATTGCGTCCACTAGCAGAATTTATGTTTTTTTTTTTCGAAACGACAAAACCAAAAATTACCTCCCTGTCTGATTTCGAAAGACGTCTACATTCCAACTCGGGGGTCGCGATTTTATTACCAGTTTGTTTTAAAAAATATTTTAATCAGCTTCTTACTTAACATCCTTCTGGTTGGTTGAAAGAAATTTCCACGTGATAACAGGTTAAAAAAGATCATCACACGATATTTCCACATATCAGGTTGTATGGTATACAACAAAGGTGTGATACAATACAAAAAATGTACATACGTATCCACATGTCGTGTCCTTTGCTAGTTAAACAGAAACGCCAGATCTCTAAGCATATGTTTTTCTTGGTCTACCTCGACCATGCATACCTTGTACTTCTGACTTGTATACTTAAATAAATAAATAGGCAAAGTTTCGATTTCCACTCTTTTCCACATACCCAAATCATCTTAGAGCACTTTTTTTCTCTTAAAAAATCCATTCATTCATTTCTGATGTCTTCTTTACGTCTTCTTTCATACATTGAAATTCATTCGTCGAGGAGGCAACAACACACTTTTATTTTTTGCTGCTTTTGATAGAGCGTAATTATTGCTCCGTTTACTTTGTTCCTTGTCGCTACTCTTCTTATAACACATGTCAATATCCTCGTTGCTGGGCGTCGTAGTCGAGGATCCTCTCGCCATTCCAACGTCAATTCAGTTGGAAAGCGAAACTGGGCCGTTTTTGTTTCTTTCTTTTCAGAGAGCCGTTGCACATCAGCGAACTCACCAGTCACACCACTGCATTGGATCCGATGTCACACCAATGTGAGACGATCGAAGCACATCGGCATATTTGTTTCTGTTCTTTTTTGAAAGAATAGATATTACCGAACTTAATAGTATGCAGAAAAAAAACCTGTGTCATTCGAAGGGAATAACACATCTAACCACGCAACCATGCACATCTAACACTTTATTGCACTGCGTTGTTAAACCATGTTTCTAAGTACTTGGAAGCAATAAGTTAAATGATACTAAGTGAAATAAAATTATGATAATTCCTCAACCATCTTCAACGACTCAACCTATCAGTAGTGTTTCAAATAAATGTCACCAAATTAAGTTAAATTTGTAATGACAAGGGGATAGATAACCTCAAAATTGACTTCATAAATATGTTTCTAGATTACAATATAATTTTGATAGAACAAGAACACATATTTCTATTTCCATATTTTTTGTAACATCGGTAAATTATTCTTATTTTTTACTCAATAGAGCTATACTGGCCCAAAAAAATTAAACAGATTCACATAATTTTTGATCACATAACTTTTTTTAAAATAAATATCTTCGTGACAATCGTAAATATTGTAAATGTCTATTTTTTATATTGATTGTAAACATTTTGTTCTGAAACTGCTGACAAGTATCATTAAAATGAAATTAGAACAAGAATAGTTAATAGAGAGGAACAGCAAGGTTTAAGAAGAAATAGGCCAACCACGGATGCAATATTCATCATGAGACAACTAAAGGAGAAATCATTGGAGTTTAATAAACCGACGTTCGTGTATTTTGTGGGCTTGACTAAGGCTTTTGACAAAGTTCTGCTGGAGGATGTCATTAACATAATGAGAGAGTACGAAGTTCCTGCATCAATAATCAAAACCATTCAAAGTGTTAACAAGAATGGGAAGGCACGAATCAATCCAAACGGATACCTAACAAAAGAGATACCCACTGCAACAGGTATCAAACAGGGAGACAGTCTCAGCCCATTCCTTTTTAATACTATTATAGATAGAATCATACAAGCGATGACTTCTTTGGGGCTGGGTTACAAAATGGGAAATAAATTGATCAGTATAGTGTGTTATGCCGACGACCCTGCAATATTGGCAGAAAGCGAAGATGATCCTCAGAGAATGCTCTACAAATTTCCCATTGCTTCTAAGAAATACAATATGATGATTTTTGTCAATAAAACAAAGTGCTTACCAATATCAAAAGAGCCACTTAGATGCAAACTGATCATCGATAACATACCCAGCGAGCAAGTAATTCACTTACCTACACGTAGGTGTAGAGATCTCCAGCAACAGTGACCTATATAGTAAAGTACGAGCATAAACTAATAAAACGACAGCTTTGGCTGGCTGCCTGCGGGACACTATATGGAGAAACAAACACATGCTAACCGAAAGTAAGGTCAGGATTTAAGAATTGCGTCCGCCCCATCATGATATATGAGATAGAAGCGAGAGCCGATACCAACAGGACAAAAAACCTTCACAGAGTTGCAGAAATGCCCTACGCTCCATCGCAGGCAGAACTCTTAGAGATCGGATCAGAAATGAACGATAAGGTATGTATGTGGTGTTGAAGACATAGTGAGGTGGGGAAGAAGCAGAAGGTGCTTCTGGAGGGGTCATGTGGACCGCATGGAGGATATAAGACTGGCAATTTTCGGTAAGACTGAAAACCCTAACAGCTGCAGATTACCAGGAAGGCCGCCGAAAGGTGGAGGGACAGCTGGACGTCATCATCACAGGACAGCCCACCGTCACAAACAGGTCATACGACCTAAACCAAGAGGAGGAAGAAGAATAAGTAAATACTCTTAAATATGCAATGTTTCTGTGATACTTGGTAATGATTATACAACTTTTCCAGGACAATCGTGACTCCACGTATAATTTTCCCATAACAATTGTTTATAGATATTTAACCTACCTGAGACAATCGTTAATAAATACACAACTTTCCCACTGTGGTTGAATGTTGTAAAAAACTGTATGTCTTTTAAAGACAGTCGTGATTTAATCTACGATTTTTTTCCATACATGCGTAACGTTTCTGTGAGAATTGTAAATAAATATGCAACTTTTCCAAAAATATCATGATTAAATATTCAGCTTTCACAAGATAATTGTTTATGCATATATTATATGGTCTTCTCGAGACTATTGTAAATATATATACAACTGTCCTATGATGATTGAATTTTGTAAATAAAAATACAGCTTTTCCATGACAATCCCACGATTGTACGAGTATAAAGCATATGATCGGGCGTAACTGTAGCTGCCAGAAGTAGTTAATTCTTCTATATTTGATTTAAATTTAGTGTTGTTTTTAATTTTAAGCTTTTTGGGTATTTCTGAAACCGTACGCAATATTCTATTGCATTAAACGTCTTTTTTTATTAGTTTTAGTTGACAACAGTATTTTAATCGTCGTTTTAACAAATGTGTTTTGCTATTGTAACAACAATATTACAATTGCGTACTACTTAATGAATTAATTATCTTTATATTTGGTAACCGTTCGTTTCCTTCAGTAATATTTCAATTGGGTCATTTTTTGTTTGTCGCAAGGTGATAGAGATAGGTGTAAAGTACGAGTATGCAGATTTTAAAAATACTTGAAATCAACTCTTTTTGAGAAGTCATAACATACTTTATAATTATTTATGAATGCTACAAACATACACTCACTTTGATACTATCACATATCGGAAAATTAACAAATTTTTCTTTGTAGCTCGTCTTCCCTTGGTAAGTTTCTGCGTTTTTCTGATTTTCTTTTAAACATATATGGATACGGGGAAGTTCCCAATTTAATGGCCGCAGCCTTCCTATTCTTACACTCGACTTATTTATTTTTGTAAAGTATTTTTTTCTGTCAGTAAAAGTATGTTCAAATCTAATTTCGAGTAAGAGCAAACTTGAGGTGAGTCTGCTCTCTAAACATCACTATATAAAATTGTTTATTTATTATTGATATTGTAATAACTAAAACTTTCCCATGATTTTTTTACATATGTTACTGCCCGTGATAATCGTTAATAAATATATAACTTGCCCATAATAATCGCAAATTAATAAACAAATTTCCCATGGCGTTTGTAAAAAAGTAACAACTTACCCATGATAAGCATGACAATTGGAAGAGCGGATAGGCAGGCGAGTAACACAGTCACAACCACTGCAATATACAAAGAATACATTCATTATTGATACTGAAATGAAAAAATAGATGCAAATGATTAATACGAGTACATATGATTCCATAATAACGTACATATTTTTTTGTGAACTGTTCGCGAAGGTAATAAAATATGTAATTAATCATACTATTGAAGGAACTCGATTGAATACTTTCCAAAAAAAGTGGTAATTAAAAAGAGCTTGGTTACCATTAATTTTTAGCATATTTTCAAAATTTTTTCCTTTATCTGTTTAATTTTATATGGAAAAAAATCATTTTCTCAAAAACAAAACATTATTTAAAGAACAATTTTTTCCACAAAATTTTATTTTATTTTTCGTTATTAAGAATATATGAAAAAAATTTATACACTCATTTTCAGTATTTATGTTTTTGTTTTTTTATTCTTTACTTATAAATTGTTTTCCATTGTCTCTGTGTATGGGCTGAAGCTTATTATTTATTCTCATTGAGGCCGCTTATCAAACACTGTATACAAAAATGCCTCGGAGTTTTTCTCAACCAGCTCCATTGTATCCATCATCCTACGTCATTGAAATATTGTATTTATTATTTTATGTCATCGTAAAAAAACTTGGTATTTGCTCAAACATCAGATGAAGTCGTTAAGAATGGTATGGTGAATACTTATCATATTAAATATTATTGACATTTCAGTTCATCATTATACGACATCATTGTACCTGAATTAATTTACTTCGCTTTAAAAAAAGAAAAAAAAAGCACTTTACAGGTTAAATTTTTGTACGATACACTGCTATGTAAGTCGTCGATTGTTACGCAATTTGAGTAACTCATGTATCCTAAAAGTATAATAAATTTATGAGAAATAAAGTTTGGTCATATTATACAATACATAAAATATACCATCACGCCATTTCCCTGTCGGGTAGATATAGAGGATAGAACATCAAACTTTTCTACCATGACATACCTTCTTTGCCTTCGAATAAATAAGAATAAACAGAAAAAAATATATATCCATATCTTGATATTTTTTTTTCTGTTTATTTAACTCATAACTTTTAATATGATATTCAATAAGTCCAACCATCATTTTCTTAGTCATCTGCTATTGCGACTTCCTCTCGAACTTGCATGATGATTTTTTTGTTGAATTTCACCCATCCATTCAAAATGCTCAAACCATCTCAGTTTACTCCTTTTAACCATACTTAATGTGGTAGAACGTGGTAGGCTATGGAACGTGTAGGGTGATGAACTTTGTGGTCTAGTTGGTAAGATCCCTATCAAGATTACAATTTCAGTGGTTTCTGGGATATAAAACCTGATTCATATTTTTATTATTTACGTTCTCGTAAGCAGAGTTCTTGAATTCACTTGTGAAGAAGCCTTCGATTGATTGGGAAATTCGTAATGGAAAAAAGCTAACATAAGTAATCGAAGGTCTAACCTGTTCTGTTGACTATGCTCATTGCCCTACAGACGAAATCACAGGTGCTTGTGGCTTCCATATTTGCGTCCTTGAGCTGATAGGCTACGGAGCCGTAGGTGGTCAGGGCCGTGGCGAGAGCCCGAGGGGGAGGAGCGCCCCGCACCGAGCCGCCGCCTCCTAGGCCGCTACCGCCTTTACCACTACCTCCTCCTCCGCTGCATAGCCGTCGCTGCTCATCACCAGAAGCCTGAAATTCAAACGGGAATTTAGTCTTTTAACTCCGAAAACAACTCATATAGAGAGGATAATTCGCATTCAAATGCGCCACGGATCGATATTCCAAATTGAGAGGACTATAGAACTATAATGGAAAGGTATACAATTCTTACTCTTTTACATATTACGTGATATGTATTTATAATTAGGTCTCAAAACTTATCAAGTTCGTGAGAATTTATGACATCGATATTAAATAATGAATCAACAATCGGTTAAAAAACTCAACTTATTTTCCATGTGTATATGTCCTCTGAAAAGTATAGACAAGAGCCTAGTTTACTGGGAACACAACAAATAAAAGGCAACAAACCTAGATTTATATAAATTGAGTATTCACTTTAAATAACCAATTTTTTCGTTATTTGTCTTATTTTTATAAACTTCATACAATTACTTATCATGTAAATAAATAACGACACACCGCATGCGAGGGCCAAACGTAGAAGAAGATTCCCATATATCAACGTTGGCACTAATACACTGGTGTGAACCATCATCACAGATCTTGATATTGTATAATAGTAAATGCATTGTGTATAAAAAAATAAATTTCTTCATAATTGATAAAAGTTAAGACATACTATTATTGTACTAAGCTTTCGTTGTATACAGTACAACCTTCGTGGTTTATTTCCAAGTAGTAATCTCTTACTGCCAACCAGAAAGGTGCCTTAAAGATTTGAAAGGAAGATTTTCAAAAACATAGATACCAATGACAATCAAACCCGTAATCTCTGGGTCAGTAGACATGTGTATTGCAAACTAGGTCACGGTCATAATAAACATTTAATTATTTTGCGAGTTTCAAATCAACTTTCGCAAAGAATCATTTTGCGAAGCAATGTCCCAGCGGTGAAGTGTTCAATGCACAAACACCCGGCGCATAAATGTCCTGGCGAAGAAATACATTAGATCCAGACAATGTACACTTTCTACTCTTTAAAACATGGTTTCGTATCTCCTTTGTTTGAAATAAAAGTTAAATTTTTACTATTTTTAGAAGTTACTTCAACTGCTTTTAGTGGAAGTAAATTTGTTTTTAGAGCGCTATTGTCTACTTTAATTAACATTTTCTACGTGTTTTGTCTCCAAAATAATACTCGAGTATTTCAGAATGGTAATCCCTGTAACTATGACAACGCGTACAGTAAATTGAGATGACAAAACTTCATATACAGATTAGTCTAAATTGTTGTAGCTTTTAAGTTAAAATATGTGAAAAAGTAAAGTTTTCTTGGAGAATAATAATTATTTGATGTATATATTAAACAAAAAATAATTAAAAGTGGTACTGTTGGTCGCAAATGTCTAATCCTGAAGAGGGATCAAAAAAAGATAATGACGGTGTAAGACATTGAAATTATAAACATTCTTCGTGATTAAATATGGGAGTTTCCTGCGTGTGTTTTGATTTGTTGTATGCAAGCTGTTGCACTTCATCAAGTATATCGTTTTAATAGATACATTTTAAAGTAACAATGGCACGGAGATTGTCAGGTTTAACCCGTTGTAGTATTTTATTTGGCATTTTTATTATGTTAACCGGTAGTTTAATGTTGCTTAGTTGTGATATAAGAATTCTAATAAATTCTCATAAATTCAGACATATTATCCGTATTTCAGTTTCATTGTTAATAATATAACCTGATAGTTTATCGTTTAAGAGCAAAACAACTCCCGAAGTGAATCCGCCAGGAATCGAGTCTGTAGCGTCCACTAGCTAAGCGTGAATGCTAACCATTATACCACAGTTATATAAATGAAGAGTAAAAACATACTGTGGCATGTCATTTTAAGAAGCTATATACATATCGTCATAAGGCAGAGAGAACAGTTGTCAACGATTTTTCAATTCAAGCAAATGTCTTTCAGTCATCAATATTCATACATATTGTCCTGCACATTCTTCTAAAATTCGCGCTTGTTACTTTTTCTTCATTCAAATTCTAATCAACTAGGTCTAGCCACGTTTCCCACAGCCTTTCTCTACCAGATACGCCGTGTACTTACGTTAAACTTTTTTTTTCTCCATAGAAATTTGTCTGCTTTATTCTCTAGCTGTATTTTTATATTTTCTGTAATTTTGTTGTCTTTCACATTATTTCTCATATTAAAATAAGTATTGAAAAAAAGTCTCCTAAATAAATATAACTTTAGAGAAAAATATACAATTTGAATCGTTCTGAGAAACTCGAAATCCTACGTTAGAAAATTTTGTATTAAGAAAATTAATTAATATCAAAAATTCCTTTCTCGTTAAAATATCTTTTTTTTTTTCATTTGAATCCGCTAACATTTTTATAAAATGAAAAAAATTCAATCTGATTCAATATTTCTTTATCAAACGTTCTTGAATTTTTATTTTGATGTGTGGAAATGAAACGTGGAATGTATAAAGACCAAAAAGAGCCGAATACATGCTGCAGAAATGTGTGCACGCAGAAAAATACATGTGGTTACAATGTATGACATAATACGGAAAAAAGGCTTAAGGCTGATGTATTGAGTTAAATAAAGAATAGTGCGTTAAGATGGTTTGGACATGTAGATGGAATGGATGAAGACAGACTAACAAAATAAATATATAGTGTAAATATGAATCGAAGGCGAATTAGAAAAAGATAAAAAAAATATGATTAGATAAAGAGAATATTTGTTGAGAAAAAAATATAGAAAGTTAGAGAAATCGTACGAGTTGTGTGAAAAAGAATATGAATGAAGAAAAGGCCAAGGACGTGTGTCGTTATAGACAAATCTTATACTTTGACCTCTTTGCCTACCTCGACAGGAAACGTCCCTAACATACACGTCATTGAATTTCCGCCACAGAGGTTTTGTTTAACCACATTTCAGTTCTGCTTTATGTTGCCAGGAAAGGTTTTTTATATAAGTGTGTATTTTTTATTAACATGAGTCTAATTTATTTTTATAAGATGTATGTCTTTTTCAGCAACATAAGTTTAATTGTTTTTTTTTAAATATGTGTGTTTTTTACATCACCATTAGTCTAACTTAAGACGTATGTCTTTTTCATCAACACGAGTTGATTTGATCACAATTTACCACATGAACCTAGTTATATTTACTGATACTCTGGGGCAGCTGGCCAATTGCATATAAAATATTTCTTTTATAATGTGTAGAAGATGACAGATAACGTCGAAACATTCATAACACTTATCCAGTAGATATTATTGAAAGATACTTCAATGTAAAAAAATATATAGGAATAACTTTGGTCACCAAACGATAATTAAGAAAGTATAATATTTTGCGTTGCAAGAGAAAACTATAATTGTCACTGTCCCACAAGAATCTTTATGTACATGCCAATGTCCTATAAAGTGAAAAATGAACATGCATACGCAAAGTGAGAAATTAACATGCATACCCAATATAAATTATTATTTAATCATTGGATTTCACTCTCATTTGCAAGAATCGTCAATTTCTTGAACCAATAAAGTCTTTTTAACGGTTAATTATTAAAAAATACGAACTTTCTTCAACCTGAGCAAATCCATTATTGGTGCAAGAAAAAAAAATGTAAATGAATAATAAGGGTTGTTATGGTGTGCAGGGTGTTTATCATGTCAAATAAATTATGAATGCGTTTTTCATAATTATTATATTAGTTATACTGTCCTGGTTTTATTTTTGCCATTATATTGCAGTACAAAATCAGAAAAAAGATAGAGCAAGGACTCACACATTTAGATAACTCTAAAGGGAAATCGTAAGCCAGGTTAGTTTTAAGTAAATGATATCTCGAAAACTTTATCGTTAACGAAGAATGAATGTTGGGCTACAGAGACATCGTTTCTCTTTTGGAAAGGTCAAAAGTTATAAAGACAAATGTCTCCAGTGACAGAAAGTTTGTTGTGAATAGCAAAAATGTTGATCTATTCCCTTTAGAGTTGAGGTTACGAAATATAATACATATGAGTATGTATGTGAATGTATATCTATATGATATATGTTATGTATATATATAAGTAAAAATACATAAAGATTTAAGATAAATTGATAGGACGTTAAAAAATCTCTGGTTATTAAGTTTTATTTATAACTTATCAGAAATCAACCAACATACTCGTATATTATGGATCATAAATAAATAAAGTTCAGACATTTATTTGAGCGATATTCAACGACAAATTGTCCCATACTATTAACCCATGTCCCATACTATTGGCCAATACCAATAAATCCACCAAATAAAATCAAAATAATGATATTCTGAAATGCTTAGGAATCCAAACGGCGCTTACGTATTAAAAAATCCACCATGTGTCTATTAATAAGGATAAAAAGGAAAGACGATAAAATGAAATTCCTAATAAGTTTTACTGTTTTGTTTTGTATTTATACATTAATTTGATCAACATCCCTAGCGATACAAGGGTTGGCCAACAGTCGATTGCGAGACGTTTTGAAAAATAATAATAATAAAACAATTTCTATAGCACTGTTTAGAGAGCAGACTCACCTCAAGGATATTTTAACTCGAGATTCTAACCCATTATCATTGACAGATGAAAAATAAATATACGAGGCATATCCAGAAAGTAAGTGTACTGATTTTTTGTAGGTTACATTTTTTTTATTTAAACAAAAAAATTACGTGGTTACCGTAGTACATATGTAAGCTATTTTTCGACATAGTCGCCATTCCTCTCAATGCAGGTGGTGAAGCGGGGTATCAACTTTTTGATGCCTTCCTCGAAGTAGTTTCCCGCCAACCCCTCCGTCCACTTCTTCACTTCAGGACATCCCATTTAAACGAGGCGAGCGATTCCTTCGTGGCGTTGGCCGTGTGTGGTCTGGCATTGTCGTGCAGCAGGCAGACTCCCTTTGTCAGCATGCCTCTCTGTTGTCGCGTCAACACTTCTCAACGTACTGACCTCGAACCGGTCTCGTTGCGGATGGGAACGGTCAGGCTACACGGAAGTGTAGCCAACATGTCGAAAATAAAATCCATCCGGTCGTGAGAGATACAATACACTTACATTCTGGATACGCCTAGTATATATGTTGAATGTAAGGATATGAAGTCGATAGCTGCGGCAAGTAGATAAGCCCTGTATCCGATTATATTGAGAAAAAAATATTTGGTAAGAAAACCATGGAAAACTTTCAAAAAGAAGACGAACTAACAAAAAACCATTGTGGATCTTCCGATATGAGACACCGATATTAGGCTTTAGGTGTAGTGTGATGCATGTTTCATATATTATGTCACAGGCCGTTCCACGCAACTAGTCTAGCAACAGTATAAAGTTTATCATCATTCCCCACTTTGTTGAATTGATTTGAAACAATTAATTTATTCGATGAAGATGGAATCAACTTCAAAGTTCTTAATATGTCCAAAGATTTCTGAAAAGTTTAATGGACTATAATTTTTATAAAAAATCAAGATTTCATTCTTCTTCTTCTCTCTATGGATTTCTTATCAAAATATAATGTCCAGGTTTTATATCCATGATACAGCTTCAGGGGTAGCCCGACGAAACTCCTTCTGTTCTGCCGGGAGTGAATATACTAGGCACTCTTCCACAATGTGACGGACAGTCTGAACCACTTCACATGAGCACAACGGGAAATCATGAAACATGCCTAACACGATTCAGAGTACATCAAGTCAAATCTTTAGATAAGGACGTTAATATTACTCACATGGTCGAGATATTCGACCGAAGACCGATTCTATTACTGTCGCCAGCTATCTGGTGAGCTCATATTCCTCTCAGGTAACCATTGGGTCGGGATCTTAGTTGAGTTGGATCAAGCTTTCATTTTATGATATTTCATAGCAGACAAATACAGCACTTTAAAATATTAAAACAAACAAAACGAGAATAATAAAATATATTATAAATAAACCCGTCTCTCCATCCCTAATTTAAAAAAACTGGCAAATATCAAAAAAAGCACACAAGATTCTACAATAAAAAAATAAAAATTAAACTAAGCATCTCTGTGGCCAAGTTGTTAAGATACCTGTCTTCCAATCCGGAGGATATGAGTTCGATCCCTGTTTGTATCTTTTTTTTTTAAAGGGTATCAGTCCGGTTTTTATGTTGGACCATAACATATTTCTGGTAGGTTGTAAGAGTTTGACACTTGACAATAAACACTATATTCAATAAAAGTGTAATACAAGCCATACATTCATCGTTGCTATAATCCAATATTAAGGGCACATTTTTTAGATTAATTTACAATTTGAAAATTTTCTAAATGAAATACACAAAACACTTCCCTGTCTATACATATGCCCGTCGTATGTCAGGCAGGTTTCACAAAACACTTCCCTGTCTATACATATGCCCGTCGTAAGTCAGGCAGGTTTCACAAAACAAAACCAAAATAATTTAAAAAACTTATATAAAAAGTTACACGAATAAAAATAACACTTAAACACAAGACAAATTAAATCCCATTGGAATCAACTACGCCAAGAAAAATAATTAAAACCGGAGACATGCAATAAGTAAAGAATCATTATGTGATTTCAAGATATATAAAAGCAGTAATAAATCCACAGAAATAAAGAAAAACGGAACTGGACATTATACCATAGTTTTTTTACTAAAAAATTGCCCGATCCCTGAAGTAAATATTAATTCTGTAAATATAAGTAAATATTTTACCAAAAAATTGCCCGATCCCTGAAGTAAAATATTCTGTTACGAAATATATTTGAATTGGGTGATTAAACCGCTGGAGGCATGCGTGGGTGCACACATCAATTTCGATTCTACTGGGGAAAATGTACCATTGTAAATATTCTATGATATAATTACTATTTCAAAGTAATACATAATTTTTATTGATTGACTGTACAGAGAATAATAATATTCATTTGTGGAAATATGGTGTAGAATACTACACATGTGCGATGCATGGGAAATCTACCAGCAGCCGTCTTCCAGAATATACAGAAATACAATTGGGAATAAATATCTCGGGAGGAAATCAAATCCGATGCGGGAACGCACCAAACAATAATAATATTAAAAGGACAATTCATATTAAGCCAAGAGCAGCCTCTCTTTAAGGGCGATATACCTAAGAAATCGAACTCACTTTTATTGACAGATTAAAAATATTACGAAAAAAATGTAAGTAATAATATGAAGTTGGTGACTACAGTCACAGATTGGGTACTTTCCCGCATCTGCATTTGTTTAGGAAAACAAATTTAGTAAAAAAGTTGTAGAAAACTCACTAAAGGAAGACGACATGTAAATACATTTTTATAGATTTTCCGATTTGTAATAGTAACATATTTGATTTTAGATGGAGTGTAGTGTTCGTATATTATCATATATAAGATCTTTCAAAAAGTGGTATCATCAAATGCTTCTTAAAGTTACACGCGCCACCCACATCTCTATCTAGAGGCTGACCATTGCACGCCACAATACTAACAACGGCAAAAGCTCTATCTTTATTCTCCCACCCTATATTTTTTTGTAGTGAGTGATATTATGCCAGTTGGCATAAAAGTCAGAACAAGATCTAGATGAAAGTTCGGATAATCATACTCGTAATAATTTAGTAAAACATTTTATTTTATATTATTATTAATCAATATATCAATATAATTTTGTTCAGAACCATGAAGATACATTATTTTTTACTTCTTAATCCTTAACTTTTTATGTAACATGAAATATAAATGTGTATGTATTCCTTACTTCTTTTTCACCAAAAAGAGTCGGTATGTCATTATCACTTTCTTTTTTAGCGATTGATCGGACGTGTTTAGCTTACTATTTACTTGCAACTGAAAATATAACAATAGTAAATTGGTATTTAAGGTGTGCATAAACGACATAATGAAACCAACTAATCCTGACAGAACACTTTGAAGATGTCAGCGGTAGAGAACATTATATGACACAAGCAAGTATTGCCCTTTCCGGCCATGATCACTGGCCTACCTACGTCTATTTCTAGGAAAAGAAAAGTGTATGGCATTATTTCCTTGAATCTCGAAAATTCAATGAAAAATGTCAGTAGAAATAATAACATTATTGATAATGGGCTAAAAGTCTTTGAACAAAACCTGAAGGAGTTTACTATCCCAAAGGAAAATTTTGACAAATTCGAGTTATGGAAAATTGAATTCACCTCCTTTAGGGACGGAATTCGCAAAGCTGTGCGTGACACAATTCATAATATTGATAAACACTTAGATATTTTTTTTTATTTATTATTTATTATTACACATGACAAGAAATATACACAATTTGAGAAAAAACAACAGGTAATTTGATTTGGACATATAATTTTAATGGATCTGGGTTTGTTGCCTTTCATTTGTCGTATCCCCAGTAAACTAGGCTTTTGCCTGTATCTCACTGAGCATATTTAGCATGAAAAAATAAATCGATACTTCTTTCCGATTTTTGATAACACAAAAAACCCCGTTGCACGCTCTCATCAACCTGACAAACAGTGACACTCAACTACAACTGGAAACATCTTGCGAAACTCAACTCCTCACACATTATCACTCCAGAAAGACCAAAAATATTCATC
The DNA here is from genome assembly GCA_949825065.1 of Odontocerum albicorne. Lineage (NCBI taxonomy): Eukaryota > Metazoa > Arthropoda > Insecta > Trichoptera > Odontoceridae > Odontocerum > Odontocerum albicorne. The sequence goes on along the minus strand of OX463851.1, from coordinate 22,807,683 downwards.
CCACAATATACCGCACACAATCATAAGAATAAAAATCAAAACAAATCCAAAACAAAAAAGTAAGTGAAGTATAGTGTACGTACAAGTATGTAGTGTTGATATACAAAATTTTGATGACTCCTCGTAAAAAGCATAGTCTTCAACTGTTTCCTAAAGCTGCACACGCCACCCATATATTATGAATAAATAAATATAGATTTATTTAAAGCAACAAAGTATGCACGTATATATTTCAAGGTAATGGAAAATAAATTAAATTTAAGAGAGAAGCTACCAAAATCAATATTTTCAATTTATTAGATATATTGCAATAATAATATAACTTACAATACTATAAATGAACACCGAAAACTTACAAAAATACACTAAAATCAATAAAGAAATAGGCTATAAATGTAACGGAATATTGCGCAGAGCCCATATAACCAAAATTCTTATAAATCCCAATTTCCTTGAAATATTCTAAGGGACAAGAACAATTCACGTTTGGCAGCTATAGTAACGCCCGAGCGTGTGAATCGTTTATATTCTCTTAAATTCTTTTGCTCAACCTAAGAATTATTTTTATTTTCCTTTTTTTTATTACAATACGAAATCAATCATGGGTTCTTTTTATTTACTTATATAAACCACGGGTCTTCAAACTACGGCCCGCGGGCTAACACCGGCCCGCGAGCACCACAAATGCCCGGTAACCGGCCCGTCATAGTTTATTTTGATTACATTGTAAAATTTATAATGTAATTTGCGCGTAATTCAAAACGACAGTATGTTGGTATGATGAGCTAGCTAGGTCTTGGCCCTTGGGATTTAGTGGAGGAGTCAGTGTGGTCCTTAGGCTAAAAAGTTTGGAGATCCCTAATATAAACCGTTCAATATGTTGAATGGTATCATACGAATTGGTGATTCGGACATGTTGAAGGGCGTGGTCGGTACACAACGTTGTCTTCAGCCCCAATTATAGTATTCGGACTTAAAACCCTTTACAATAGGCACGGATTTCACAGTTTGTCATCGTACGTGTAGGCAATATTACCCCGCAAGTGAACAACAATCTCACAAATCTAAAACGTATTTAGTATTGTTACCAGAGGTTGGGTTCGGGAAAAAGAACCCGTAATCCTCAGGTGGAAGTCAAGGATCTTTCCAACTAAGCCACCGGAGGTCGTTTTAGAGATACCCTTTATATTTCAAGAATGCATTTTATTTTCTTAGAGGATTTTCTAAAGCATCAGAATAATTTTTCCAAGATTATTCAAGGTGTTAATCATATTATTGATTTGATTATTTATATAATATTACAAATCGGAATTATAGATTTTATGAACTAGTAAATCCATTGAAAGAAAATGTTCTTTTTCGTTTGAGTTGTGGTAACGTAAGTAATAATATTATACGAGTATAATACTTGAAAACTTTTCTTGTTGGATGTAGATCACGTTAAACGAGAGAAATTGAGACGATCACGGAAAAATGAACTTCGAGTTTAGAAATACCAATTCCAGTTACATTTGTAACCTATGATGTTTCCATTGAAATAAACATCTTATGAATGAAACCTACAATAAAAAAAAACACAAAATATAGTTATTTTGTAATAATAGGTCTTTAACAAAGAGAAATACATTGATTTATTTCAACTTGACTTTATTTTAAACTTTCATAGTAAATATGTTATTTTTAATTTATCATTACTTTTGTGAAAAAAAATCTAAAAGGTAAAATAGAATAAAAAATTTACAGGCACAAACACCATCGTACCATTTTCCTGTTGGCGTAGGCAGAGAGGACATATCACCTAACTTTGCTATTTCTACAAACATCCTTCACACATCTTTAGACTCTTCCATATCCATAAAGCTTTTCGTACTGTTCTCGTAATTGTAAAAATCAATTTTTCGTCATCGCTCGGAAACAGCGATCGAGTAAATGGATACATCCCTTTTAACAAATTTGGATATTTCAAACTATTTGCTAAGAACCTGTTTTCAAACCTGGAGGTCGCGGGGTCAATTTCCGTTGGTACCGATTTTTTTTCATTCTGGTTTTCAGTTCAGGATTACTTCGCATATTTCTAGTTGGTTGAAAGATATTGGAATATGGCAATAAATTCATCAGGTTTTAGTAATAAAATACAAAAGCAATAATCGAGTAAGATTATCACGATTTATAGTAGACTCAGTTAAAATTGTTGAAATATTCTGTTTTAAAAATTGACGTTCTGAAGATGGATGCCATTCTTAAGCCTCCATTTATGAAAATTGGGCATCCAACCTTAATGTTGATGAGAATAGAACGTGTTGCAAAATGTAAGCTTTTAATCACTTTTTAGATCATATATTTTCTTCCAAAAATATGACTTATTAATTTTTGAGGGCGCTGAAAAATGTGTAATTTATTCGTATGGTCTATTTCGTTATAAAGTTATTTTCGGTCCTAATATTTAAATTTATGAGTAGTGAATTATTTATATTAAATAAGTTTCTTATTTTCAGTGACACGTTTTCAAAAAGCGTGTTTTGCGCTTGTTTTATTTAATATTCGTGTAATAAAATACGTTTTCTTATCAAACACACTTCAAAAAGAACGATACAAACATACACTATATCTCACTCATTTGATAATGAAACGAGGCCGGTAAAAAAGTGGCAGTTAAATTGTCTGCGTTCGCTGATTGAGTAATGTCACGAACGTGTTAATTTTAAATTTAACGATTATCGTGCTAGTTTTAAGTGATAAAAATACTATGTAAATTAACACAGGTTCATAATGATTTTTAGAATTATCAGAATCAGTTATCAAGAAAAACCCATAAGAAAATCTCATTCGATGACGCATGAATATCATCTAAGGTTTCCACAGCAAAATGTATAAGATCATCGGACACTTTCAATACTCGCATTTTCCTTTTTTTTTCGAGGAGATTTATATATTATACAGAATTCTTGGTACTAAATGTAAAATATTGAATTAGGTATTAGAGATTATTAAAATATGATGAAATACACGGGAAATAATTCAATTACAGAAATACATAAACTGTTCAATGGCGTCCTGGAAAATTCCAGAATACCACAATAATGGCACACAAGTATAACGATACCAATATTTAAGAAAGGAAGTAAAAACAACCTTGAAACTATAGAGGAATCTCCCTTCTGAGTTATGTGCTGAAATTGTTAACAGCAATATTGAAAAATAAATTAGAACACACAATTCAAACAGGGAAGAACAGCAAGGGTTCAGGAGGAACATATCTACAACTGACGCAATTTTTGTCATAAGACAGATAAAAGAAAAATCTATAGAGTACAACAAGCCAGCCTTTGTGTGCTTCGTCGACTTGACTAAGGCGTTCGACAGAGTGCTGCTAAAAGACATTGTCGATATCCTGTTGGAAAAGGGTATATTGCCATCCATAATAAAAAAATACAAGATCTAAACACCAATGGCAAAACAAGAATTAAAGTGGATGGTGATCTCTCTAAGGAGATACCTACTGTAACAGGAATCAGACAGGGCGATATGCTCAGTCCATTTCTTTTCAATCTGATCATGGACAAGATCATAGAGGAGGTCGCATATCTTGATCTCGGATATAGGATGGGCAAAAAGCTCATCAGCGTGGTATGCTATGCTGACGACGCAACTATACTAACAGAAAGCAAAGACGATCTGCAACGAATGCTGTATAGGTTCTATCTTGCATCTGAGAGATATAACATGACGATATCCGTCGGCAAAACAAAATGTCTAACAATATCCAGACAGCCTCTTAGATGCAAATTGGTTGTGGATGATAAACCCATAGAACAGGTCATGAAGTTTAAATACCTGGGTGTGGAGATAATTATTTGCAACGATCTGTATAATGATGTCAAATAACAGACTAATAAAGCAGCAGTTATCTCCGGATGCCTGAGGAACACTGTTTGGGGCAATAAACACATGTTGGTGAAAAGCAAAGTCAGAATATACAAAACATGCATAAGACCTGTTATGACTTACGGAATCGAAGGAAGAGCAGACTCAGTAAGAACGAAACACCTCCTCAAAACAACACAAATGAAAACACTGCGCCCTATCGTAGGTAGAACCCTTAGAGATAGGATACCTAATAAGAAAACCCACAGAAGTTGTAATATTGAGGACATCGTGAGATGGAATAGGCAGAGAAGACGATTCTGGAGGGACCACGTTGAGAGGATGGACCCCGCGAGAATACCTAAGATTGTAATGCACGAGATTCCAGAGAGTCGTCGACCACTGGGACGTCCACCAAAAAGATGGAGAGAAAGTTGGACATCTTCGTCACAGGACCAAAACTGAAATCCTGTTTAAACAGATCGCAGAAGAAGAAGAAGAAATTATTAGAGAATAATGTTCATTTTTGGAGATAATATCCCTTAAATACTCAAATATTGCGGCTTCCTTATTTGATTGTTCCTTCACTTCGTTTTAGAGATTTGATGCTATGGCTGGAGATGTCGATACCTAACTATTTGAATAGCAAGTTCACATTTGTAAGACCTGTGATGGGTCGATCATGACATGTTATGTTGAGACCAGAGATATTCAGAAAATCTTACATCCGACAGACCTGCTAAACAGAAAATATTGTCTTATGGAGCAAAACAGATGGTAGTACTAACGTGACAATGTGAATTAGATGGGCAGAGACAAAATCCCATACATAGCGGTACACAAGATCCCGCAGAACATTGAATGCCAAAAAGGTCGTCTAAAAGGTAGATAGACAGCTAGTGCTCTACCTCCTAGGAATGAATTTCGTGCCATAATATGTATATCCAAGATTTATTGTACATTAAGAAAAAGGAGAATGATTAGTGCAAGTTAGGTACTTTATTTAATCATTACTTAAATATATAAGAGGTGCATGGCCGCGGCGCAACGCATTGGATATATATGCAGAAAGTTGTCGGTTCGAACCCTACGTTATGCTACTCCCGTCGAATAACACAGTTATTTTTCCGCCTAGTATTCGGAAGTATAACAATACCTTTGACTTCGATCATATCTATTCTTTAAAAAACAACATGCCAGTGTCTTCAGATCGTCGCACTTTGGGCGTGCTGTCGAATCCAGTACAATGGTGTGGTCGGTGAGTTTGCTGGTGCGCAAGAGATCACTTATTTAAAAAAAACCAACACCACGGAACAGCTTCACTTTTCAATTAAATTGTCATTGGAATGGCGATAGGATCCTCGACTACGAGACCCAGCAACGACGACATTAATATATAACGGATTAGGAGGTTATCCATCTGAAGAGAAAATACTTCTAACTTTTATTTCTATATCAATTTCACAAATCGATAACTATTCCCTCGACTCGATGATGTAGCATTGATTTGTTAGCTATACAATACTTCAATTTCCATATGGTATATTTATTTTCAATGAAGTAGGATATTTCAAAGCATGTTGCGAAAAAAGGTTCAGTAATCCTCTTTTCTGGTACCAAAGGTAATTGAACCACAAAACTCTAAGGCTGCGAGACATCCCTATTAGTAACAAACACACAGAAGTCGTTTGACTTTAATAATAAATACTGTCTTTGTATTAGATATTTATACTAAGAAAAAATACAAAGTTGGAAAGTATTTCTTCTTCAAACTGAATTATTGAATTAAAGAGATGAAAAATTATCTCATTGTTTCATTGCTCTTTCTCCCAGAGAAATATTATTTGAGTGACTTCATAACACAAACTGAAAGCGTTTGAAATTAACTTTGTGAATGCATTGAGAGCTGTAGTTGGCTCGGTAGGGGGCATATAATTAAATCCACGGGTATTGATGAGATCACGATAGTCGACATGTTATTGGAATATGAGTATATGTATATTATAGTAACCTTCTAGAGTTCCGACTGATTGCTAATGGGTAATGATGGGTGGATGGAGTCCACGTGGGATTATATCTATTTTCATTATCTATCATTGGGTTGAAGAGCCATAAGATACGTTGGTAGAATTCTATGTTACATCAATATTGAGGTTAACGAGTACTCCTGTTTTACCTTTAGTTGCAAATATCAATGCATCGAATATATTAAATGCCATTTATTAAACGTCATTCATTAATTTATTTTTTAGTTCCTTTGCACATTACAGGTTTCCTTAATTCATGCAAGGACCAACCATAACAAGTACAAAAAAGTACGTAATAAACAATTCAAAATTTTAAAAGACTTATTTGATAAGGACAAGAGTAAAAATGTATCTTATCTCGCCGAAAATTTTCAGCTTCTTTCCAATCATGGATTAGCGCTACGCTCAAACAGAGATTGTTTATTGGCCTTTCCAGTTCACCGCTCCTCTTTCTTTACGCCATCCTTTACTGTCTATGCAGTGAGACTCTGGAATCAGTAAAAACCAATATAAGACTCGCTCCGTCCTTGGCATGGTTTAAGAAGCGACTGAAAAAACTCTTAATTTCTAGTCAGTAAAATAACGTGTTTCATTCCTGATTTTCCTTTCCTCTCCACCATCCCTTCCTTTCCTTTTGATTGATGATATCTCACTTTATATGAAAAATATTGTTTGGGTGATTGTCCGTCTTTGTGGGGTTCATGAGCATGGGCATGCTCACGTATGTGTTTATGGATTTCGTACTGATGGATAGTCATTTGAATGATTTATGCGACCATGTAACTTGCTTCATTTACTTTTGTCTGGTTGGTTGGAAGAGATTGCCGTCTGGCAATAAGCCCGCCCGATTGTATTGCAATAAAAGTGTTAAATAAATATATGTTACTCTAACACATTATGACAAAATATAGTAGGGTGGCTGATTTATGCGTTTTTGTGTATTTGTACTCATCACTTTGTCTTTTTTTTAAACTAGTTAAATTGTCATATGAATTTAAACTAGTCATATGATAAATGTAAGTAGTGGAATAACAAAATATAATATTTATAAATCAAATATTTTATTTAAAATATATTATTGTAATAAATATTTAAATCGAAAAGATTTCGACGTTTAACAAGTAATGTAGATATTTCTTTGAAAATGTGTTTCACCCTCGATGCTAAGAGAATTTTTAACATCACTTCATATAAAAAACGCTGTATGGAAAATATTTTATAAGAGCAACCAAATACATTTTCGGTGAATCCCAGGATCTCAAGCGATTTTTCCCGTCTCGCTCAGTGTTAAATAAAAGATGCGCTTCGATTACGGTCACCATGATGTATTTTGATTCTTCTAAATATTTTGGGATAATAGTTATATGAGAAGGGATATGGACGTAAAAACACGTTAACTATTCCATCATCTGAGAAAATATTATCTAAACTGTAGAATTCTTCAACTTGTTCTTATCTTTTTTATTACTCACCTATATATCGCATTAAATTTTCGTTTTACATTTTTCTATTAACATGATTTTGGATTTTGTAATATTTATTTTCAGATCTTTCTTATTATATCTTTCGTACAATTTGCTTTTAAACTGTAATTCATCTTTATTCTCCACTAACACGAGCATGTCATTAGTTTTCCGACCATAACGATCACCTAAAGAGCACTCCCTGACTAGCTATCTGGATTCGAAGAGTAAAATCAGTCCGAAAGTGAATTCACCAGGAATCGAACCTGGGATGCCCGCTTGCTTAGCGTGAATGCTAATCGCTAGAAAACGGTCGCCGGCAATATAAATTGCTATGTAAAAAGTGCTTTATTGATGTTCCTTTTATTATTATAATATTTTTTCATAAGTTTCATCCTATAATAAAAGTTGTATTGTATTATATAACACTTCCATTGTCTACAGTATAACCTGCCGAACTTATTACCATCTGACAATTTCTTCCAGCCAATTAGGAAGGTGTTGAAGAGGTCTTAAGTGAAAACTTTCTGGGTTTTAGTTAAAGTTTCTGGGTTCTAGCGAGATTTGAACCGGCAACCTCGGGATTGGGAGACAGGTGTCTTACCAACTGGCCACGGAGATCATTTACTAAGTAACGAAAAGTTGACTTAGTAAAAAGCTCTATTCACAAAATACTAGAATCGTCTCACATTGAATAATAGTGTTATGTTAACCCTATCTATATACACTGAGAAAACTCGCCTTCTATCCAAAGAAAGAATTTTAGAACGATACTTCGTCTGATTCCCCTCCTGAGGGTTATTCAGCTCTGAAGAAATTATCCCTTTTTCAGCTTCCGCAGTAAAGCCATCCATTATTCCAGGTCCTTGCAGGCCGCATGTGGGGATTAATTGGACGGTGGGTCTTATACACTATGGATGAAAATTTCAAATTCAAAAGCCATCTCACCAGAATCAAAATGGGATTGCTTAGCGAGAAAAAAACGGGATTATTTCAAATTCAAACTTCACTCTCATAGGATTTCAATATTATATTTTTGTAATGAAATTTATATATGTTTTGTCTTTATTAGTTAACGTTGAAATAATTTAAATAATAAAGGGAAAATGCACATTAATTAATTTATTATATTTATTCTCTTGAAAAAAACAGATAAATAATCCATAGATATACTATGACCCGAATTCAAAGTCAGACCTTAATGCTTAATACTAAATCGTTAGTGTTAAATTTCGTTCATATTTGCAGTAGGTTATCTAAACAAGGAAGTTGCATGGTTTCAACATCCCACTTTAAAGTTTGGAATGTTTGAGGTCTAACTCTGAATATAAATGACAAACTTTTCTTTAGAAAGAAAATTTTCAATTTAGGCTGGACCATAAATTTAGACCTAAAACTTGAAGATATTTAAAAGAAAAAAAAAACAACGATAGAAAGAATCATTCAATTTTATCATGATCGCATATTCTCATTCATATTGAAGTGGAAAGTTGGAGAACATAAGTGTCCGTAGCTTTATTAATTTAGTGTTAGAACCACTTGAAAGGGCACACATTTGTCTGTCGTAGTACTTTTTGGTAATACTCCCGCGTAACAATAATCTTTTAGAGGCGAACCATAATCGGAACTCTTTTTTAACATAAAAAAATCAAACTGTTTTAATTGTGTACTTAAAGATGTATTGTACTATATTTTTAAGTTGTCTTAAATATGAAATAAACCTCATATTGATAATAATCTTGTGAATTAATATTAAAAAAAAAATTCAAGGAAAAAAATAAAATAGTACAAAATTTTCCCATCTTAAAAAAAACTTAAATTAAGTGCTACCAAAAGTTTAGACTATTCTTGAACGACCCTTGCGATTAGGCTTTACATGTGCCATAAATAGTAAAAACCCGATGTGAGGGAGGGGGGGGGGGCATGGTAAATGTTTTTCAGCCCAAACCTTCACAGAAATTATTACACAGAAAAAACATAGAGAAAAACATAACTTTTAAGTTTTTATTTGTATAACGTCTAAGGCATAGTAAGAACATTAAAGCAATGTTTGTTCGTTGTGTAGGTGGAATATCTTTCAGACAAGCAAGAGCACATAACTTGGTTCAAAATTTGTGAAAGTTAAAACAATATTTTAAAATAATAAATGATTTTCATATTTCAACAATTCTTTTTAATTTTATTCAAAGTGCTTCATTTTTTTTTACAATTCATCTTTTCAGTGTCCAATTTAATATTTAAAAACTTTATTAATCATAAAATACTCTTAGAAAAAACTCAAAGGGAAAGAATAAAAAAACAATCAAACAGAATAAAATTATTTTCACGGAGTAGTACAGGGGGGCCCATCACTCACGTTCCAGTTTCAAATATTTTTTTTTAGATAATTTGAAAGGTATCCTTTAGTTTTATTTTAGAAAATTTAACAACACAGAAACGAACGAATATGGTCGAACTTTATTTTGTAAAGCAATAATTAATTAATCGAACAGACAGAGATTTTCCAGCAAGATTGACGAATGTGAGATTAATTGTAGGATCAATAGTTGATATGCCTGGAGCCGGAAGACCACGTTCTATTCACACTAATGAGAGTATTTAAATAATACAAAGGAGTGTTGCTGATATTTAAGCAACTCTAATCAGACAATGTTCAGCTCATCTTGGAAAGTCTCGAATGACCCTGCAAAAAATCTTAAGAAACGATTTGCACTTCTTACCGTATAAAATTCAATTGGTGCAAGAATTGAAGCAAATATCCACTATTATGCCTTGAATAGCAGCATTAAAGCGCGACTTACGAGTGACATTGTTAGTGAATGAAATTTTTCTGTCGGATTACAAAGCTTCTCAGTTCAGGGCCGCTGTATTATTGTATAATATGTATGCAAAACAAACGGTAAGTTAGTCCAAGAGATTTTTACCGACCTATTATTGGTCGATCTGATGTGATTATTTATTGTATATTTTCATTTGATTTAATTTTGTATAAGTCAAGTCACCTCATTATGACGAAATGGGTCAAATTCTGAAAGAGGGAAGAATGAAAAGCATTTATAATATGAAAGTATACATGACGAGCTATATGGACGTGGCAGAAACCAGAGACGCATGCCAGGATAAATTGAAATCGAAATCTGTTCCATTTGACTACCCCAACTCTGATATTGATGTAATATCTTAAAATGTTGTATTCACACGCACTTTAAATTTAATTGTTTATAGTTTGAATCATCTTAAAAAATATTAACCGTAAGTATACGATACCAGTTTCTATCTAAGATAAGAGCCAATTTAAAGACCGAAAATACTAATCTCATGTTTTGCTTTAATTTTACAAACACTTAAACACAGTCAAATATGTATTACTAGTAACAAAACAATACTTAAAACGACTTCCAAATTACCACACTAATCCACAAAAACACAGAAACGGTTAAAAGAATCTTTATCTCAATAAGGCAACTAAAATTGTCACATTACTCCAAAGAACACAGAAATTTACTAAGGTCATTCAAAATTGCCACATGAATCCATAAAAAACACAGAAATGGCTAAAATAATATTTATCTAAATAAGGCAACTCAAATTGTCACATTACTCCACAGAACATAGAAATGTACTAAGGTTATACAAAATTGCCACATGAATCCATAAAAAAACACAGAAATGGCTAAAATAATATTTATCTAAATAAGGCAACTCAAATTGTCACATTACTCCACAGAACACAAAAATTTACTCAGGTCATTCAAAATTGCCACATGAATCCATAAAAATACAGAAACGACTAAAATAATATTAATCTCACTCAGGCCATTCAAATTGCCACATGCCCCTACAAAAACACAGAAACGGCTAACAGAACCTTTATCTCATTCATGTCATTAAAATGTCCACGTGACTCCACAAAAACACAGAAATGGCAAACAGAACCCTTAATTCACTCAGCCCATTCATAATGACCAGATGAATTCATAAAAACACAGAAACGACTAACAGAGCCCTTAACTCAATCAGGCAATTCCAAATTGCCACAAAAAATGCCCTTCACTAGGCCGTTTAAAAACGCGATTCGACAAATTTTCAGTATTTTCTTCCAAATGAAGTTATCAATCACAGAGCTATCAACTGAAAAGATATCCAAGTTTAAGAATGTTCAAAACTTGAACAGTGCAGAAGTGTTATTTTTTTGGAATCACAATGTAAATTGTTTATATAGTACTTCTGTGAGACTTTTTTAAGTAGTTAATTTTTTTTAAATTTTATTAATTCATAGTTTTATTGAGATGTTTGCCAAACTGCAAAGTATAATAATTTATCAGTTGATTTCTCCATAACATTTACCATAAAATTTATAAAAAAACAGATGTTTGTTTTATTTCTAGAAATTCGTTTACATGGATCTCAACAAGCTAATCAATTTCCTTGTTTATCCTTGATAACAATGCTACAAGTCTGAAATGAGCTGTTTCATCAAAATTATCTTGTTTGAATATTAGTTTTATAATATACATTTTTAAATCACCTGGGTATGTTTTCATTTTCAACACATAAAATTAATATTTGAGCCAGGATCTAACACTCAACTTGTTTTATTGTTTGTAATATTTTTAAACTATTAATAAGATTAGGCTCGATTATTGACTCAGCGGGTCCTTGAGGAGAGTCTGCTCCTTATACGACGCTATTAATATTGTCATTTTATTATTATTTTAAGTATTTTCAAAAAATAATATCCATAGTTTAGTTAGTAAGACTGTCTTCCAGCCCAGGGGTTGCGAATTCGATTCCCGTTGGAGCCTCAATTTTTTTTAAATATTACAATATGCTGTTCACTTAAGGCCTAACAATATCTTTCTGCTTGGTTGGAAGAGATTATTACATGGCAATACGCTTGCCAAGTTTTACTGTATACAATAAAAGTGTATACAGTGTTCTTTTTTATAAGGTTATTTTCAATATGGTTGATATCTGCGATATACTATATTGGCTTATATTCGTTTTCACACTCCTTCTAGAAACACACTGAACCTTTTACGAATTAATGATGTAAATCATCAATCATGAAATACAAGAACTGGACTACTCCATGCATGGTTTCGTACATATTTCAAATCTAGATGCTGTTGAGTTCAGAAGGGCCCTTCTCCTTTATTTCGTCATTCTAAGGTCTTCACTGTGAGAATGTTTATTCCATTTTATCTGAATTGTTTTTTTTTGTAATTATTTAATACATTTTGTATTTCCATTGATTGTATTTACAATACGTAGCAATACTTTAACTACCAAAAAATGTGTTAACATAGCCTGAATTACTGTTTTACACGAGAAATGAAACATTTCAAGCACTTTCTTGAATCAATAGTTGCCTTAGACGGCAACAAATGCGGAGTGAGCCCCATGGAAATTAGTATCACTATGGATTCCTTTTACATTAGTAATTTCTTTATACATGATTGCTTTCCCGGTTTTTGGCTCACTTTCAGATCTTTGTTATCCATTTACGACCAGTACTGACTTAAATTTAAGGGGCACTTCAAACATAAATCATTTTCTTATAATTAGATTTTCTATTACATGCGGGAACACCTGTAGTGGCTGCTCTGTCAGCGTTCCTCCGCTGATGAAATATTTTTGTATTGAAAGAAACAACACGCGATCTGACCATCCAACCCTATAAAATAATAAACTTTTCTTGTTTTTCTTTTACATTCTTCGTCTAATATTGACTTATTTATCATTCTGGGAACATTTGCATGTTGCGTGATTCAAATATATCATCACCTTGTTAAATATGGAATCAATAATGTTTTCCTGTTTTTCCATTAAATGTGAGTGTTTTACGTCTCCACGTCTTTTTTTCATTTCTATAATATTATATGGATACAATCAATAGCGAGGTCCCGATAATGTGACGCTATACAATTATATGTGTATTTTTAAAAGTTAAATTTTATTTATTTATTATATTTTTTATTTGATACACGTTAAATTCGATTACATTAAATAACAAGAATAAAAAGATAAAGTCAGTGTATGACATAATGACAAAAGGAATAATGTTACTCCTGCTTTCCTGTGAAGTGACTCCGTTATGCCTACAAAGTTTATTTATTAAGAAATTCAATCCTCAATTTATCTACCGAGATATGAAGGATATCGGAAAATGTATTCAACAATGTCATACCCTGTAAGAGTGATTTTTACAGCTCATGTCAAGAATATGGCACCGAACACAATATTTATTCACAATGGCGTAAATAATTGTTCGGTGTATTAAATAAAGATAAAAGCTGGTTTCCGAGTTTTACAACATCAGTAAAGAACAACATAAAATAAACAGTGAACTGGGAAAACCAATAAAAATAATTATGTTTGAGTGAAGCGCAAGGCTATGGTCGGAAAGACGCTGAATATTAGCAACAAGATGAAAGGGGGTGGCAGGATTGGAAGAATATCAAACATAAGTGACAATATGTGAATTTTGCATCTATTTCTTACGTCCAACTGGTTCAGTTCCGTTTGATACGAAGTGACATGATCGTACTTTCTCAGGTCAATAATAAATCTCAGACAAACATTTTGAAGACGCTGTAATTTGTCTAACTGTTCCTCCATAATATCCAAATAACTGGTGACCTCGTGGTCTAAAATCAGAAAGAGCAGAGATTGAACGAGGGAAATTTTGGTTTTAGTGGGCAGGAATCTTTGCAACACTTTAAGGGAATAAAGAAGAACTTAGGATAACCTCATTTATTTGGGCAACTAACACTCCTAGGTGTTTAACTATTACACTCGTTGTAATTGTGTAACACACTAGGTAGTCAAATAAACAAAATAACATTATTTTATGAAAGATTTCGGCTTTACCTTTGTGAAACTCCACACTAGAATACGTGATGATAAATTAATTTATAAGCTCACCAATTTAAGTGAATTAATTTAATTACTGGAATAACAAATTAATTTCTTACTCGGAATAATATATTATTAAACATGCCTGAAGTAAGAAATGATTTATGATCAACTGAAAATTGAACCTGGCATACAAGATTAAGGAACTCGTATTTAATACCACTCGATTACCATTTATGATGTATTTATTGACAAATCAAAGACAGTATTTTATCTAAAGATCAGAAAGATCTATTTTCCTTGTCTTCTTGGTAAGCGATAAACGGGAAGAAACTTTTTTCATTTGAGTCGAATTTATATTTTTATGAATAATATTTGCAATTTTCAGTACAGGAAAAATTTGAAACTCTATTAACGAATCTCAAATACAAATCTCTCCAAATATATCAAATATTTAACACGTCCTACGTTTCATAAATTTGAATGAAATTCTTTCAACCATTAAAACTATATTAATTTTTTCTCAACCCCCTCCAAGCTTCATGAAAATTATATTTAATTATCACACCATTAATATTGTTGGACTCCTCCTGACAGGGTGAAAAAATAGTTGAATGTGGGAAGGTATTCCGTCATTATAATTATTGGAAGTATTCGTAATTCATGAAGCAATTAGTCGGAAAAACATTTAAAGCAAAAAAGTCAAACTTCTCACTTAAATACTTACAGAGTTCAAATTGAGCCATTAAATAGTGGGCGAGGCCGGCGGAGACGAAAACTCAGAACCCTGTTGAAGGCTTCAGGGTGAGAGTCTATTAAGGGGCATGTAAAAAAGTATTTAAATAGACCATAATTACTTTGTTACTCTAATCTTGAGACCAGATATTCTATTATATTAATTGGTGATCTCCGTGACTTAGTAAGTAAGATGTTTGACTTCCGCTCGATGGTTGTGAGTTTGATTCCTGATTGAACCCGAAAAAAAAAGGTTCTAGTCAAGAAAAGAGTTCACCTGGCAGCAATTCTCATCAAAGTTAGATGTGTGCTAATGTTGTTGCATTTACACATGCGGGATATCATTACCCATTGGCGTAACTAACCGCAAGTAACGTGTTTACTTAAGTGGTTCTAAGCCCGAAGGTTCGATGAATGGGGCCGAATACAATGTTTTTTTCTCAGTAACGTCTTTAACATATCCGAATCACCAATTAAGATTTATTGAAGACATAGATTTAACCATCTTAGGAACAAAAACGGTGTCTAGTCAGACCATACCAGGAAGCCTAACAAATATCATGAAATATTCTGGTGGGCTTTATTCTGTGATTTAAACGGTGTGTGAAAAACGTCTACCAGCAATATTTGCTTTGCTTATAGATAAAAGTATGACAAGCACATGTCTCGAAAGGATTTCACTGGAAGCTCTTGCCAGTATCACATCAAATATTGTTTTTTATAAGGATATTCTCAATATTGTTATCCGCGATATATTGACTCATATTGGTTTTAACATTACTGCTAGAAACAGGAATGTTAAAACCAATATGAGTGTCAATAGAAATTTTCTAACGAAAATTGCGCGCTGTAAATCATAAATTGTGAAATACAATTAGATTACTTCATATCTGATTTGGCGAATATTTTTAATATCTTATATTGCAGATGTTAAGTTTAAAAGGATCTTACTCCGGTAATTCTTCAATCTAAGGTTTGGATTGTAGAACTATTTATTCAATTGCGTCTTAATTTTTTCGTGTTGTAATTTAATAAATTTTGTTGATTTTACTATATATGAATACTTTTTTCTTTCATTGTTTTCATATTATACGCTGATAAATTCTGAACAAAATTTTGAATATGCCATTTTATAACATAATAGATTGTATTGTGTAAATCCAAAGAAAGTGGCAAGTATTATTTGGATTAGTTATATTCCCTCAAAGATACAATATGTTCGAAGTTCTGGCTTCTTAATACAATGTTTCACTTCCCGTATGCGGTACTGAAATAATCCCACTTAATTTAATTTTCAATTGTGGAATATGATATGAATAGTAAATATACGTTTACAGGATGAATAAGGATGATTTCATTTTAATATTCCTTGAAAATGTGAAAATGATTTATATAACGTCATATCGGGAGTGGACTTTCCTCCAAGGTGTAATTGGGATTCGAACCCACTACTATAGACATATTATAAAATAAATGCATACAAGCTAAGTGTAAACATATAAAGGCGGTGGTTGCGGCCATAAGATAAGGTTCTTCACTGCATCTGAATCTGTGTAGAAAAACACATTTGGTTAGAAACCCATAAATAACTTATTTATTTATTAAACACTCCATTGCAAAGAATCTATTAGGCTTATTGCCAGATGATAATCTCCTCCAACCAACTAGAGAAAAGTTAATAAAGGAAATTGTATGGTCGCAAAACATATTTCAATGATTATTCATTTTTATGAAATTTATGAACATATAGTGAGATATCAACAATCAAAGGAAGGGATGGGGAGAGAAAAGAAAAATCAGGAATGCATCACGTTCTATTACTGACAAGTATTTAAGAGTTTTTCAGTCGCTTCTTTAAGCATGCCAAGGACGGAGCGAGTCTAGCATTGGTTTTAACTAAGAGTACGTCCAGTCTCACTGCATGGACAGTAAAGGAAAATATAAAAAAAGAGTGATGGACTGGGAAAGCATATAAATAATATATGTTTGAGCGTCGCGCTAGCCTATGATCGAAATAAGAGGGGGCGAGATAAAAGACGCTATAATTTATTCAGCTTTTTCTCCGTAATATCAAAATATCAAATGTCCGTATAGTCTAAAATCAGAAAAAACAGAGATTGGTCGAGTAATGTGTTTTTGTAGACAGAAATCTTAGAAAAAATTACCAAAGGAAGGCGAACTACGAAAAAAAACCTTCGTAAATTTTCCTATATGGTATGGTAACACATTCGGTTTTAGGTGGAGTATAGTATGTAGAGTTCATATATAATAACTAATTCTGATGAGAACACGTAAATGCGGACTATTTGACGCCACAAGACTAGCATAGACAAAATCCTTGTCAATGGCTCACACTATTTTCATTGTTTCGGAACAATTGATTTATTCAATAAAGACAAAATTGAACTCAAAGTTCTACTTTTCTCCGAGTCAATAAATCTCAGATACATCTCTAAAATATAACAGACTGAAGTTAAGAAATTTATGATTTTTTTTCAATCATAGCTCTTTACACATCTCAATTTAAGAGACCATTCTGTGATGGATATCAAAACGAGATAACGTCCCTGTTTCTATTTTAATATAGATAATGATTTTTAATTTTCAACTCATCCTGTAGACACCCCGAGGTTAATCCGCCTAAATATCTAACTTTCAATGAGATGAAACACTAGTAACAAATTAGATATAAATTAATTTTGATCCTAGATTTGTGGTGAAGATCCACACCCCCATGTCTTACAGGAATAATACAAGTAAATATAATACAATACGCATATTTCTGGAATAGAGATAAGGACTTCTCTATTAATGTAAAACAATCTCAAATTATGAAATGTTAAGTAAACCGCTCTTCTTTGGTTCATATAACAAGTCCTTAACATGATTATTTAGGGTTTATTTAGTACGTACATACAAACATACCATCGCGCAGTTTCCCTGTTAAGATAGAGCGCAAGACTTTCCTATTCTTCTACAAATCCTCTGATTCTCTGACTTTTAACATAATTTCAAAAATTCATTCAATTGATCCAACCATACTTTATTTGATCTTTCTCTATTGCGCCTCCTTGTTATATTTGCACTGTATTGGCTTGATAGTCTTTCTACAGTCATTCGTTCCACATGTCCAGACCATCTCAGTGTGCTCTCCTTCATCTTACTTAATATTAGACTTAAATTCATGTCAATCCCTAATCACTTTAATCTGTATTTTGTCATACATTGTCACTCTATGTATTCTTCTCAGTTTACACATATCTACATTATTTATTAACTATTTTTTCCGTATTCAAATTTCACTCCCGTAAATCAAAAATCGTACTAAAATATTGTTGTGGACTATCATCTTTGCAAGTTTTTGAAACTGGTGTATTAGAATTCAGCATTATTAAGATCTGTTATAATGATGGCCCACAACAGTCAATTACGGGCAATATTGATATATAATTACGAAACGTGTACATGGAAATGTTGAGTAAATACAGTAAAAATACATGCACCGTGAAAACTGGTGTATTAGAATTCAGCATTATTAAGATCTGTTACAATGATGGTCCACAACAGTCAATTACGGGCAATATTGATATATAGTTACGAAACGTGTACATGGAAATGTTGAGTAAATACAATGAAAATACATGCACCGTGAAAACTGGTGTATTAGAATTCAGCATTATTAAGATCTGTTATAATGATGGCCCACAACAGTCAATTACGGGCAATAATGATATATAGTTACGAAACGTGTACATGGAAATGTTGAGTAAATACAGTGAAAATACATGCACCGTGAAAACTGGTGGATTAGAATTCAGCATTATTAAGATCTGTTATAATGATGGCCCACAACAGTCAATTACGGGCAATATTGATATATAATTACGAAACGTGTACATGGAAATGTTGAGTAAATACAGTGAAAATACATGCACCGTGAAAACTGGTGTATTAGAATTCAGCATTATTAAGATCTGTTATAATGATGGCCCACAACAGTCAATTACGGGCAATAATGATATATAGTTACGAAACGTGTACATGGAAATGTTGAGTAAATACAGTGAAAATACATGCACCGTGAAAACTGGTGTATTAGAATTCAGCATTATTAAGATCTGTTATAATGATGCCCACAACAGTCAATTACGGGCAATAATGATATATAGTTACGAAACGTGTACATGGAAATGTTGAGTAAATACAGTGAAATTTGTTTTGTTCAATTGTGAAGAAAATTGCATGTTCTTTTGGTTTAAATCATGTGCCAAGAAAGTCAATCATTCAGCGTGTAATGAATGATTTTAAAAATTTGCACACTGGGAGATAAAACAAAGTCTGGGCGATAAGGTAGCCAACGTATGTCAGAAAAGATTGATGCAATGAGGCAGAGTGTTGGTGAACGTCCGTGCACCTCTCATCGACGCCGTGCACAATAATTGGGAATGTCTCCATCATGCCTGTTAAAATTATTAAAAATATTTGAATTTTTATCCCTATGAAATTCAATTGACACAAGAGCTATAGAAAAATGGCCATAAACGGCGGCGAGATTAGAGTGCTCGGGTTTTACAGGTCGGTATAGACGACCACTATTTGTGGTAAAAAATCATCACGAGCGACGAGGCACATTTCGAAGTGGCTGGCTTTGCAAATAAACAGAATAGCCACTATTGGGGCCGTCAAAATCCTCAATTGATACACCAACTACCATTACACCCTCGTAGAGTGACTGTATGATGCCCAATTTGGGCCGGCGGCATCACTGGGCTATATTTATTTGAGGATGCTAGAGGCAATGCTGTAACAGTTACTGGTGATCGCTATCATGACAAGTTGGTAAACTTTCTTGTGCCCGAATTGGATCAATTGGGCCTACATCATGTGTGGTTCCAACAGGACGGTGCCACATCACACACAGCTCGTGCTACGATGCAACTTTTGCGAGAAACTTTTCCCGACCGAATAATGTCAAAAAGTGGTGACATCGACTGGTCCCCACGATCCCCTGATTTGACCGCCCCCTATTATTTCATATGAAAGTACTTGAAAGGAAAGGTGTGCACCAACAAACCAACCACAATCCCGATGCTTAAGAACATTATTCGAAAAGAAATTGCTGAAATAACACCACAAGTCTGCGAGAATGTTATGAAAAATATGCTTGAAAGAGCTCGCGTTTGCGCCACTGCCAGAGGCGGCCCCTTGACCGACATAATATTCCATAGATAATGGTAAAAACCATATAATCAATAAGTTAAATAGAAAATTATAAAATTGAGTTTCATGTAAAAGTTATTAAAAAAAACTCTGGCCTGGAGCATAAAACGCACCCGGTATATTGTTTATGAATTTTTTAAAGGTGATTAATCATTTGAATATTTTTTGCGACCATGTATCTTCCTTTTATTTACTTTTGTCTGGTTGGTAGTAAGAGATTGCCATTTGGCATTAAGCCTACTAGATTATTTTGCAAATAATTGTTAAATATATAAATAAATAAATATCTTTTGCTGCGTCTTAACTTTGTTCTCCACGCTGGAAGCTGGCAATAATCATGGCTGGTACAATTTTGTTTGCAGCTGCTTTGAACAATATCTCAGGACCATTGTGGAACCTCTCTCCTAGGTTCTTGAGCCAGGAGTTCCTTCTTCAAACACATAATTTTCCTCGAACCTACCCCTGTTATATGACTTAGATGATTTCATGTTTGTTTTTTCTCACGAAATGCTTAAAGTTTTCTAATCTTCTCCTCTAAATGCAAAGAAGTACATCTCTGTCGTTTTTTCATGTAGCATATTATCCTGTAGCACCACATTTCAAATGATTCTACTTGTTTTATCTTGACTTGGGTTGATATCCAAAATCTCCACGACATAGACTATTTTCATTAATGTATATTTTTTGTTCATTGTGTTCAAAAATCTATTTTTATTTATTCGGTATTTTTATCAAAATTGAACACGTCTGAACCAATTTGCAGTTAGAGGTATTTGCTAGATTACTCATCTGTAATACGATATTCCCGTGGGAGTGTGGTCAGCTCGGATGGTCATTAAATCTGACGTATGTTACCTTCTCTTATTACATTCATCGGGATGCGTGATGAGCAGTTTATTTTACGAAATTAATTTCCAGAAGAATCGTCTATAATATTGTATATTATACTATAGTTCCAGGAACATATATTTAATAATAAGTTATTCTAAGAATGAGCTTTTAGTTTAATTTAAAGATTGAACACGAATATTTGAGGAATTAAAGAAGAAGTATTAACAAGCACTTGAAGACAACCCTTTTTGGGAGTATAATCAAAACTTATGGAAGCACATGAGCACTTAATACACACCACACCTTAAGTCATTAGATATCGATAGATCTAAAAAGGTTTCTATGTAGTTCTTCTTCCATTGGTAAGTTTTCTGCTGTTTTCTTACCAAATATGTTTTTCTTAACATATACAGATGCGGAGAAGTATTAATCTATTGGCCGCAGCCACTACTTTTCTATCCTTTTAATCCATAATATTTTCAATTGACAATAATAGTGGGTTCGAGTTAAAGCACCCTTGAGGAGAGTTTGCTTTCTAAATGGTGCTATGTAAACTATCCATTTATTTTTTTGACAACTTCCATAGCTTAGTTGTTACATTCTAGACTGCCACCAGAGTTTCGGGTTCGCTTTCCGATGGTACCAAAAAAAAGGAATTGTATGGTAAAAGAGTTCGTCCAATAACAATACTCGTACGCGCGGAGCGGTTGTATTGCCGACACATATATTTCTGTTTCATTACTATGATAGATTATTTGCATTTATTATTTGTTACACGTCTTATGTGTTTGCTAAGTCTTGTTGAAACGTTTGACTTTGTTTGATCAATGTATATGAGGAATATACACAGAGTTACTTACGTAGTAACTCAAGTAACACTAAGCACTGATATCAGTTGCAACAATATTTTCTTAGTATATCAGCCCTGCGGAAGAACTAGCCGGATGTGGATAGCGCCCGATTGACGCGTCGAGCATAAAAAATGCTAATACGCGATAATAACTGCAAGTTATCAGTTAATACATAATTAAGTGCTATATTTTTATATCTTTAATTGTTATATATTCTTTTTAATTCGGCAATTCGCCCAAACTAGGATGATTTGTGCCACCAAAGTAAATACGAGTACATTATAAAATTATATGAGTCAATATATATTATATTGTTAAATTTAATACGAAAAATATCACTATCAGTTGTAAAAGTTTTTTTGGAGCGTTGTACCGCTCGGTTTACCTTATGATGCCAACGTTTCGAAAATGTAGCAGTTTACATCTTCAGAGCTGGTTTGCAGACCACTACATTATAAATGGATTCGCGCCGGATACTGTCTGACCTATATTTTTATTTATTCATCAATAAAATGTCTCTTAAAGCCACTAAATACAGTGAGTGAGTGCTTCATGTATAAAAAAATGAATGAATTCAAAACAATAATATTAAAAAATAAGTGTAAATTAACGATCATTACGAAAATATTAAACAATTTGTATGTATAAAAGTTCACATGTCAACACAAACAAACATTCACAAATTCAACTATATAAAGTCATTAACACAATACCGGGCCGTCCAAAGGTGGACAGCCGCACTATACCAAGCCGAGTGTCACTATTTTGTCGTTTGTGTGGAAAGGAGAATATATAGGCATACAAATAAAGCAAACGCATAAAAAAAAATCAATATGTGTATAGTAAAAGTGCATCTAAAAGTCAAAATCGTCCCCACAATACTCAATATCTCAAGATGCCTAATACTCGGATACAACTTTCCAAGTTCCAAAAAAAAATTACATAAAAGACCGATCAATGAAGAACAAATCAAAAACTTAATTTAAAAAAATGGAATTTGACAGTTGCAACTTCACAAAGCATCTACTAGCATAGATAAAAATATATGAGAAAAAAAATTGCTCCTTAAAACTCTCGAGGCAAGTGCGAGATTACGATATCAAGAAATTTGAGAACTATTTTAGATAGCTGAGGTAATCTCTTATGAAGGGACGATTTTTTCTTATATGTAATTTGATTACCTGACTTACACTGCTGCTCGCTCTTCGGGATCCGGGCTCGGGCTGTGACCCTTCGTAGTTACCAGAGGACGCCCCCTGGTAGCGTCCCGACTGGTAGCCTCCTTGGCCTCCATATGGAGAAGAGCGCCCTCGGGAACCTGAAATTAGAAAAACCCTGTAATTTCTTTGGTGCTATATGATATACTAATTGAACGTATTTACGCAAAAATAATCCAGCATTTAAAAAATACTTTTGGGTTAATTTGAAGTATCGAATAAGCATACTTTAATCCTCTAAGGTGTGGGCTGAAAACATGTGATGTCCTCGCGGCCGGGCTCACCCTATATTGGTGGGGTGTACCTTGACCGGGGGGATGTTATGAGATGAGCCCAGACCTTCTGATAGTTTCTCTTAAATGTATTTTCTGCTATTTATCTTGAGATATATGTGCAATTTTGGAATGGATTTATATGTGTTCATACTATGTTGATTTCAATCATATATATTAATTTATTTATTTTATTCAAAATTATGTCGGTGGAATAAAAAGAAAGTCAAGTCAAGATAGAGAATCGTCAAGATATTTTTTCATTGGTATGTTGAACACATTATCGTTTCATCTCAGCTCTTTTTTCAAAATGATTGGAGACTTATTTCTAAACTACTTATTTAAATATACTTTAAATAAAATTTATTTCTTACAGATATATTTTTGACATAAATTTTATTATTACCCAATCATTCAACTATAGTATATTGTTAACCATACACATGTGCCAGTGCATCATAATAACCACTAAACAATTTTTTAAACTACTTAAATTAAAAATACCCAAACTAAACCAAAGTCTATATCCCATAATCATCCTCATCACACCATGTCCCCATTGAGAGAGGTGTAGAGAACAAATCTCTACTTGATTTTATCCTGACACACATGTTTTGCTACTGTCACGTTCATATACCTCAAAATAAATATTCTCCTATTAAAAAAGAGTTTCCACTCTTTTAAAAATTGATTCATTTGGTCACGCCACGTTTTTCTTGGTCTTCCTAAACTTCTTGTATATTGTGTACTAATCTTATAAATTATTTTTGTAAATCTGTCACCACTCACCCTGTCTTTGTAGTCAAACACTCACAATGTTATATTTCTCATTTTAAGCACTCCATTTTCTTTCAATTCATATTTTTATCTAATGTCCTTATTCTCATTAACTTAGTTTTTACACATATTCTACTCATAGATCTCATTTCTATTGCATAGCCTTTATAAACGAGTATTATGGGAAGCTAATATGATATACCTACTCATATAATATATTCGAATGCGAACATTAGAATTTAATCTATCCTTCACAATGTATTCAAGTAGAGAACTAAAATATTATATAATAATTATGTTTCCCTTTGTATGATATATTATATATCCCAATCTTGTTCCTATTTGTGAAGGATTCAACATGAGACCTTAACGTTGAATCAATCAATTCTTAATTTTGTCATGTTACATTCTATTGAGCGACTTCTGTGGTTCTTTTATTTAGAATATCGTGAATAATTTAGTTTTTCAATCAAAATGTCAGACAATTTAGGTTGGTTGTTCTCACTCCACAAATTTAAGGAACAACCTTCTGAAAAATATAACTTCACAGTACAATTTCTAAATACAATCAAATATTTAATCTAATTAGTAGGGATACCGAGAAACTAATTAAGAGAAATAGATGAACTCCATGGCCTAGTTGCTAAAACGCCTGCCTTCCAGTCTGAAGATCACGGATTCGGTTGCCACTGAGCCCGATTTAAAAAAAATGTTCGTCTGATTTTCACTTAAAGCCTTTTTAAGATATTTCTGGTAGATTGGAAGAGATAACTATATAGCAGTAAGCCCATTATGAAGTTCTGTTTACACTAAAGTGTAATACGTGTATTTACCTAACGTAGGAAGATGTGGTGGGCTTGGATCCAAATCAATCCGAATGAGGGCATTTTGTAGTGCCACTATGTTTCCAAAGAGATTGTTTGAATTTAAATTGTCTTCTAATTATTATTAATGAATTTTGTACCAAAGTACGGCCTTCTATTGAAAACTCTTTCGAGAAAAAGCGTAGTATTATTTTGATAATTAATACTTTAGTGAAAAAGCATAAAAGTTTTGCTACAGTATCATTTATTAACATTCCTATGCCAGTTGATTTGATGGATTTGACAAACACTTTTAATCTTTCCCTTCCTGTGCTAAAAAAATTCACGCGTTCCGGTGCTGTATATTCAATATACGAGTAAAAATCGTACATCAATACACATGTAAAAATGAGCGATTTAAAATCGGAAAAATAAGAATATTCATAGCCACGCTTAAATTAATTAAATTTGAAGTCAAAAGTGATAATAATAAATTTAATTGCTGAAAACATGAAAAAAAACATCGACCGACGTTCACAAAACGGGCGAAGCGACCACCTCAAATGGATGCCCGAAAGCTACTGAAGCGAGAGAAGTGAGCGAACTGAGATTCTATTTCTCGCGTTCCCATATACCGAAGAAGAGTGAGAGTGAGACGTGAATAGCATCGCTTCCTCACCCATAGCGGTTTTTAGAATGAATATAGCTACGTTACACACTGGCACACGTTTGATTGTATTGGTGAACTTATTGAAAAGTGGCTGAGAAACAATATTGTCTTCGGCCCTGATAACCGAGCCTTCGGTTTAAGAGCCTTCGGAGTAGGTGCATAACTCACACTTTGTCATCGTTTGTCCTTGAATTATTACCCACGTAGAGAGCCACAACACACGCACATTGTTACGACCAGACGAACTCTGAAATCAGAACTGGATTTTTTTTTGGTTTAAATGAATTCTAAGCCACCCTAAGCAGAAGCTAAGCGTCCTACCAATAAGGCGACGACCTACGTAGTGTAGTTGATAAGGGTTCTTTCTGTCTTCTAGCCTAGGAGTAACGGCTTCGATTCTCGTTGAAATCCAGTTTGAAAAAAAAATAATCCTGTCCGGTTTTCAATTAAGACCTCCTTTATATCTTTCAAGTTGATTGGAAAATATTTCTACATGGCAATAAACTCACTAGGTCGTTTTATGTACAGATAAAGTTAAATAGAATAGAGGCGTCTTATCAAATAGATAACGAAGGTCGAATTAAGCGTAGTTTTAATTAATTATTTGTAGAAAATTTTGATCTGGAAATTGAACATAATCAAAGCAAAAAGTTATAAATCATTGATATTCGATTATTAAAAAATGTATTAAAAAAACGATAAAAGTGTTTTGTTTTCTTTTTTCTTAATTTTAACTATATTTCTCGTTTGCTTTGTTTTCATGGTGGGTAAATATTTCTCTTAAATTTGAATAAATTTAACAAATATTTGTTTAATTTTGCAGTGCACGGGAAATTGTGAAATCACTGTTTTATTAAATATTTGCCAAGTTTTAAAAAAATCGTATCAAATAAAAGATTTTAAATCGACGATATATTTTTCTTTTTGAAAACAGTTCGAAAAAACATATGAAAAAATAGGTTACCGAAGTAATTTTTTTTTTGAATAATCAAAATCTTTTTTATTTAATTTTTAATAATTAATAGCCTTTTGACTTTTCCAGTTCACCGTTATTCGTTTGGCTGCCTTTTTTACTGTCTGTACAGTCAGACTGCAATCAGTTACTAGTTAAAAATGAATTTAAAAAACGTTACTTCTACCTCCAATGACATAATGTGTATTTCCTGGTTTTTCATCATCCTTTTTTCAATATCTTTTTCCTTATATTGATGACTTGGGTATATAATTATTTTCTTCACATGCCCAATATAAATTGTCCACCTTTCACTCAAATCTAAACAAAACAAATTTATGATTGATTAGAAGAGAATGACACTTGTTAATTAACCCATCATATTGTAAAATATTTTTTTTTTTAAATAGATCACTTTATGGTGACATTTAATTATTTATATCATTGTTATTGATCGGCCAGTTTCTAAATCCATTAACTATCATTTTAAGGATGAACCAAGTCAGTTAATGTAAATAAGCATAATCAGTATAACGAATCACATGTCCTTCCTCTTCAAGCAGATCTTGTTACGTTGTGTAAAAATTGGTCTCTTATGATTTTGTCTTCCAGTTTTTTTTCCAGTTTTGAAATATTTGGAAAAACAGCTTTAAAAATGTTGTCCGAGTATTTTCATTTGAGCTACGATTTCTATTATGCTTTTATTTCTTTTTCCGATTTCTTATTCACCTTACAATAAACACTTTTTTATTTAAAAGTATTTCACTACATTTTTACCCGCTAGCAAGTTCGTTCTGCTTGATGAGTATCATAACCTCCAAGCATTGTCAGTGGAGAAGTTGTCAATCATCTTAAAAAATATTCCACATCAAATATTTCTTGAACTCGGCTCTGAAATTTTTCACATGAGTGTTTTGTCTGTAATATTTCTGAGTGACTTCTTTCAACGTGAAGATTTTTTTTATAAATGTGCTTCTTTTAATATGACAGTTTATTTTTTCATTATAAAGGCAAAAAAAAAATCGTAATTATTTCCTACGTTCTCTTAGTTTTTTTTAACAGAACAAATGAATATCATAAAAAACTTTGTAAAAATGTAGATTTTATTTAGGCATATCTTTCAGTTAAGATTTATTATGACATTTACTGGGAAATATGTCAAGAAATAAACTTTTTTATACAAGTGTATAAAAATATTCAAGTAAAAAAAATTATTTTTAAAAATATTTTTTTAGTTTTTAAAACCAAACAATACGTTTTATTCTGAAAATTATATTTTTTTAAAAAAAGCTGTCAAAATATTATCTTTGTTTACATATTTTTAATAACAAGTTTTACTGAAAATTTTCTAGAAAAAAAGCACTTTTTCGTATAATATTGTAATATTCAGAATTAAACATTTTTTTGGTTTTAAAAAATATTGTATTATTATTTTTTTAAGTTTTTACAGAAAACAATGTGTTTTATTCAAAATATTATAAAAGCTTTGGAAAATATAAATAATTTCTTTTTTGCTTGTTTTTCAGTAAAGGTCGTCTTGAATTTCAGGAAGGAAAATGCAGCCAATAAGTGAGCTAGAACACAAAGCGCCCGCTGCATCTTTCGTTTTTTTTTTTTAGTTTCACTGGGTAACTTGGGAGGCGTTAAAACAGGAATCGAAAACCCATGAATAAAGGTTTTTTTTTCTTGAGTTTTTCTCCTTTGATTATTTATTGATGAAGTTTTACCCTATTTTATACAATCTAGTAGCTCACCCTAATCTCATATGAATATTCTCACAGTTAGCAATCACGCCAGTAATCAAACACCCCAGGTTCAATTCCTGGTGGATTAATTTCCAGACTGTTTTACTCTAAGACCATTTGAAATCTTAATTTATGTTTTTCTGTAGCTGACATGCCACTTATTATTTCTTAAAGCTCTTTTAAGTTATTCAGATGGCGTTTTTGTTAGAGACAATGGTTAAGTTAGTCTGGAAATGTTCTTTAGGTGATCGTATTGGTCGGGAAACAACGCTATGTCAAATTATTTGAGATAGGCAGACATTTTTGCTAGCGACAATGGTTAAGTTAGTCTGGAAATGTTCTTGAGGTGGTCGTATTGGTCGGGAAACAACGCTTTGTCAAATTATTTGAGATAGGCAGATATTTTTGCTAGCGACAATGGTTAAGTTAGTCTGGAAATGTTCTTTTGGTGATCGTATTGGTCGGGAAACAACGCTATGTCAAATTATTTGAGATAGGCAGACATTTTTGCTAGCGACAATGGTTAAGTTAGTCTGGAAATGTTCTTGAGGTGGTCGTATTGGTCAGGAAACAACGCTATGTCAAATTATTTGAGATAGGCAGATATTTTTGCTAGCGACAATGGTTAAGTTAGTCTGGAAATGTTCTTGAGGTGGCCATATTGGTCGGGAAACAACGCTATGTCAAATTATTTGAGATAGGCAGACATTTTTGCTAGCGACAATGGTTAAGTTAGTCTGGAAATGTTCTTGAGGTGGTCGTATTGGTCAGGAAACAACGCTATGTCAAATTATTTGAGATAGGCAGACATTTTTGCTAGCGACAATGGTTAAGTTAGTCTGGAAATGTTCTTGAGGTGGTCGTATTGGTCGGGAAACAACGCTATGTCAAATTATTTGAGATAGGCAGACATTTTTGCTAGCGACAATGGTTAAGTTAGTCTGGAAATGTTCTTGAGGTGGTCGTATTGGTCGGAAAACAACGCTATGTCAAATTATTTGAGATAGGCAGACATTTTTGCTAGCGACAATGGTTAAGTTAGTCTGGAAATGTTCTTGAGGTGGTCGTATTGGTCGGGAAACAACGCTTTGTCAAATTATTTGAGATAGGCAGATATTTTTGCTAGCGACAATGGTTAAGTTAGTCTGGAAATGTTCTTTAGGTGATCGTATTGGTCGGGAAACAACGCTATGTCAAATTATTTGAGATAGGCAGACATTTTTGCTAGCGACAATGGTTAAGTTAGTCTGGAAATGTTCTTGAGGTGGTCGTATTGGTCAGGAAACAACGCTATGTCAAATTATCTGAGATAGGCAGACATTTTTAAGTACAATTATTGTTTACGTGTTAGTATAATTCATTCTACCGCATCCATCACTGAGTTGTTCCACTCTTTGAAGGATAAAAATATAAAATCTGTGAAGTAACACCCATTGCATTATATTTTACTCGCTTACATTCATCACGTGTTATATTTATTACATTTTTATTCAACACTAGAAAATGTATGTATTATGAAATATTTTTGGAATACAAACGTTAATTATACTCGTATAATTAAATGTATTATGTTTAATCTGATAATATCACTCAAGACCTCAAATAGGTCTTGGCCATGCACTTTTGTATGTTTTAAGAATACTTCCATGCGTTGGGTACTCATATTAATGTTTTTACGTTTTGTAACATCAGACTTTTTTTATATTCCAGCGCTCTCTAAATTATATTTTGTCTTATAAACATTTCAATATTCTGAATCAACCGAACATTGTATAAATAAATAATACATTAAATTTATTTTCTAAAACATAAAACTAATTTACTTAAAAATTTACACTTGGCTTTCATATTTTTCATGCATTAGCCCTTTTGTACGCATTTCTACTCCAAATTCATCAATACTGTGTCTAATTTAAGCCTTTTTACACGCCTAATATACGCGCATCGAATAGATTTTTGTTAGATAAAAGTGATTTAACTAAATTATAGATAATTAATTTATATGACGACCGCAGACCACAAGTGATCCACCTCTATTTAACAGGTTTCAATGCTTCCACTTTACGAACGTTACTTAATGGCCAATCTTTCTGTGCAAGTGTGTTTGCACGTGGAACTATAAAACGTGCCATTCAAGAAACTCAGCTTTCAACTGTGCTTCAATGTATTTATTTATTTGATCACTAAACTTTAAAACGCTGACAGTAAAAAAATAGCACAATATAAAAACATAATACATTAGTAAAAGGAAATCGTCTACTAATCACGATTTTCTATTAAAAATAATACAATAGTAAAACTACAATGTATACAGCGTCGTTGATATAGTAGACTCACCCCAAGAGCGCTGTTATTCGGGAATCAAACCCACTATTATTATTAAAGGTTTAAAAACATTGAAAAAAATAAAATAGGAATAAGGAAAAGAAGGTGGCAGTCGCGACATTAGAGCAGGTATTTATTCAACGTATATTTTTTATTTCTTCTTTAAAACAGTTGTATATTTTCACTGAAGCTTACCGAATTCAAAACGATTCAGCGATTATATAAACATTTCGAGTGTCCAAATTAAATTTCAGTAAAATGTTCACATATTTTTCATGCAGCACCTTATCAAAAGGCTTTACTTGGTCTATACAGAAAGCTTTTCCATAACAAACACATAGTTTTCGTGCGACTTTACGATCATGGAGTTGTGCTTTCTATGATCAGTTCATCGCTCTTTTTTTACTTCGTCCTTTACCCTCCATGAAATGGGACTCTAGAACTAGTTGGCAACTAATCTTAAGCACACTCTATCCTTGGCATATTTTAAAAAGCGATTGGATAAACTCTTAAGTCTATGATGTTTTTTTTTTGTTTCGCACGCGATTATACTTTTCTCTTCAGCATGTTTTCTTTTTTCCTTTGATTCATGATATCTTACATTTTTAATGTTGAATTTTGTACAAATTTATCATAATTTAAGTATTTTTGCGACCCTGAAGTCACACTAAACTTCCACCCGACAAGACGAAAGTATATGTGGAAGGTTCCTCGGTTACTTTTATCTAGTTGGTTGGAAAGATTGCAGTCTGATAATAAACTCACCAGAAGGCTTTACAGTGAAGTTTCAATTAATCAGTTTTATTGGTTGTCAAAAAAGAAATTTCGTATTAAGTCAAATTCAAACGCAAAATTTCTCCGAATTCTGGTGATCGGTGTTTTTCGATATTTCCTGTATGTAGCAATCTCTATTCTCAAAGGTTAATTTTCGATAAAAGCCTTGATTTTGTCGTCATTAGTGGCAATCGGCCTTCTAGAGCGGATACCATCTTTGAGTGTCATATGGAATGTTTTAAATAACATTTTACACACTCGATTGCTTACTACATTGTCCCCATACACATCATGTATTTTTTTCATGTCGTAATTTTCATTTGCGATACTAAAAAATCTTCAAGCATCGAAAGAACACCTTATTTTGTTCCACGACGCCAAAAATACACTCTAGCAATTTGGGTAAACAATGGCCGAAGAAATGTGCTAAACTATTACCTATCATAATAATACACATTCAGCATGGTAAGAATGAAGTTTGCAATAATGTTGTCTTAGCGACATATATCCGAGAAATACAAAACCACTTTCCGGATAACACATTACTTTTGATAAATCACATTTGGAGTTCCGAGACGATTGCCAGGTTAAATCTACCGCAACCTTCGTATATTTTCAAGCTCGTTTGCATTGTTATTTGAAGTGTCCCAAACGTCCCCGAGTTATTTGAAGTGTCCCAAACGTCCCCGAGTACAGTGGATCAAATATCAAACATATTTGATCCAATTGGAAAATGTTTACTTTTATAAACTTCAATTGAGCAATAATTGCTTGTTCTTATAAACATTTTCGAGATAAGAATATTTTCAACAAATATATAGCAGTACAAAATATTTTTAATATTAAGAAAGTCGTAAATGAACTCATGAAAGATAAAACTTTTCTTTTCTAAAAAGTTTAACAGTAATACACAGATAACAAAAGAAATCTCCCAAGGTTTATTCTCAATGCTAAAATCTCACTGTCATTAGATAAAATAACTATGCATTATCTAATTGTATCATATTCTTCTTTTCTATAATATAGTACAACTTGATTTATTTATTACTATGTATATATTTTTTGCAACTAACAAAATATATGTTCATAATAAACCATTTGAAATATTTTTTGTTACGTCTTAGCCATAGAACGCGTTTTGGATACGTTGATACATTTTTTTTCATTCCATCACACGGTCAGCTATAGGTAATCTGAAGAACAAATGGAGAGACAGGAACTTTACTAAGTCTACAAAGGAATAAATTGTAAGAATAATGTTTTTTTCCAATTTATTTCTTGACCTTTTACATCATGAGGTCATTTGACCTTTGAAATAAGATTAAAAAATTACACCAACCTTCCATTCGAAACTTATTAAAATATCGGATACTGTTTTAAATAATTGTAATTTATTTTTAACAAACACTGTTTATTCCACTTTTTTATGACGGTATAACCCTACCGGTTTCAAGGCTTTCACCTCATCTTCAGGGGAGCGCAAACAAGACTAAATGCTGTTCGGACTGGCACCGATATAGACACTTCAACGGTTGGAGGCGGGAGGGGTGAGGGGAAGGCTAGGTATAATTTCGGCCAAGAGCGGAGAGATTTTTGGGGAAATAATTATTCAACAGATGCTCTGATCGGTATACTGACTTAGAAATTTCTAGGGCCTCTAATCTGTCCAATTTATTTCCGTTGCCGCTAATATGTAAGAATTTGGCATCATCGATAGAAAAAGTATGATTCTCACGGTGACAATGATTAGCCATTTCAGAATAAATTAGAGGATTTGTTAAGGCAGATTGGTGTTCACAAAATCTCTTTTCAAAAGATCTTCCTGTCTTTCCTATATAGAAATTATCACAGTCAGCACATAAAAGTTTATACACACCGCTGTTGTTAAGTATTCCATTTTTGCCTTTCCCATTAAATAAGAGTTTCCGGAGATTAAAGTTGGTGTAAAAAGCTGGCTTTATGTGACTTGGAATATTTTTGGTTATTTCATTTGATATATTTTTTATAAATAGGACTTTGCTCCATTTATAGGTATTCTTATAGGTGTCGTTAAATATATAATCTTTTATAAGTTTCTTTTTTGTTTTGTTTTTTAAAAGTGAATCAATGAGGCTTCCAGGATAGCCATTATTTGTAGCAATTTTTTTGATGGTTATTAATTCCTTTTTAAAATTGTATTTTTCCTATATATAAGTATTTTTCCTATATATATCAAAGTTTTTAGGAGTAAGTTTAAGTTAACAAAAAATGTTTTGTGCTGGTTTAGGTATGCAGATGACATTCTTTGTGTTTGGACGGGTACCGATAGACAATTACACCATTTTCTTAAATATTTAAATTCTATAGAAAGTTTTATAAAATTTACATTAGAAACAGAACAGGACGGAAAATTAAATTTCTTGGACCTAACATTATCTCGGAAAAAAGGCACATTTGACTTTGATATATATAGGAAAAATACTTATTCAGACTCTATAATTCCAGCAACTTCTAACCATCCTAATAATCATTAATTCGCCGCCTTTAACTGTATGCTTCATAGATTGCTCAGTGTCCCATTAACCGACGACAATTTTAAAAAGGAATTAATAACCATAAAAAAAATTGCTACAAATAATGGCTATCCTGGAAGCCTCATTGATTCACTTTTAAAAAACAAAACAAAAAAGAAACTTATAAAAGATTATATATTTAACGACACCTATAAGAATACCTATAAATGGAGCAAAGTCCTATTTATAAAAAATATATCAAATGAAATAACCAAAAATATTCCAAGTCACATAAAGCCAGCTTTTTACACCAACTTTAATCTCCGGAAACTCTTATTTAATGGGAAAGGCAAAAATGGAATACTTAACAACAGCGGTGTGTATAAACTTTTATGTGCTGACTGTGATAATTTCTATATAGGAAAGACAGGAAGATCTTTTGAAAAGAGATTTTGTGAACACCAATCTGCCTTAACAAATCCTCTAATTTATTCTGAAATGGCTAATCATTGTCACCGTGAGAATCATACTTTTTCTATCGATGATGCCAAATTCTTACATATTAGCGGCAACGGAAATAAATTGGACAGATTAGAGGCCCTAGAAATTTCTAAGTCAGTATACCGATCAGAGCATCTGTTGAATAGTTATTTCCCCAAAATCTCCCCGCTCTTGGCCGAAATTATACCTAGCCTTCCCCTCACCCCTCTCGCCACCAACCGTTGAAGTGTCTATATCGGTGCCAGTCCGAACAGCATTTAGTCTTGTTTGCGCTCCCCTGAAGATGAGGTGAAAGCCTTGAAACCGGTAGGGTTATACCGTCATAAAAAAGTGGAATAAACAGTGTTTGTTAAAAATAAATTACAATATCTTTAAACCTCCACAACGTTAATGCCTTAACTATAAACAACATGTTTTAAATAATTAAAGAACTGATGAACTCTTATAAGACCATTATATACGTATTTAAAGGTAACTTTTACGAGTCCTCAAACAAAAAATTGACAGGGTTTAAAAAATGTGTGGAATAATCCTTCGCGTGATTTAACCGAAGTGTATCTATTTAACTGAAAAAGGCACAAATCTTTCATTTCACAGATTTTATTATAGATCACCTGCATAATAATTCTTTTTTTGAAATCATTGCGAATTTCTACATTTTTCATCTTCTTTTCCTGCTTTCGAAGTTATATCAGCTTTTTATTGTTTTTTTTTATTTATATTATTTTATTCGCTTATGCATGCACTAAAAAATACATAGGATGTCAATATGTGACGATTGAAAGGAGTAGGGACGAATGTGAACATAGCAAGGACGTGTTGAGTGAGATGAAGATTACTTTGAGGTGGTTTGGGCACGTGCAACGAATGAATAAAAAAAGACTTACAAACCAAGTAAAGAGTGCAAATATGAGTAGAAGACGTGGTAGAAAAAGATTTAGAAAAGTATTTTATTTGAAAAAAGAAACAGTAAAAGTAAGGGACGTCATATGAGCTGTATTAGAAGCTGTATGGATGTGGAAGAATAATTGTATCGGGATAGGAAAATCTGGTGCTATGTTATCTCTGTCTACCCCAGCAGGAAAATGGCGTGATGGTATATGTGTAAACAGCGGCGGCTGGTCTCAAGGTGCGTTGGTGCGCTGAATCGGAGAAATAATTCGCAATAATTATTTTATATACGAGTATATATATGCAAACATGACTTCCAAAAATGTTAAATATGTGTATAGATTAAATATGTATAAGAATACTGACAAATACTTATTTGTATTATAATACGAGTTTATTTAAGTGAAAATTCAAAAAAAGTTAAAGTAAAATTAAAGAAATATTCCTTTCAAATTGACCGGCCAAGATTGCCAATTCATACTGGAGTGATCTCGAATATGTACCGGACGGAAACACAGATTCATATAGGGCAGGCAGACATCGTGAGACTATTTCTCAATATTGCGAATTATTTCTCCGGTTCAGCGCACCAACGCACCTCGAGGCTCTCTATTTATTAATGAATTATTCGTCTTGCCCTTAGTTTCGGGTTCGAGTTGCAATCTCGCAGATCACATATGCCGATCTCTAGCCAACACTTGGCTTTGATCTAATAGGGTCTTAGGCTACCTTCCCTCAACCACTCACTCTGCATCTATGCTTTTCTGTAGTGATTGGTCTCTGTCCTTACAGAGTGACTTAAAATTTATAGTTTTTTTGGTTGATAAGACATCTGTCTTCCAATCCGGTGGCTGTGGGCTTGACCCACGCTGAAACCCAGATATTCTACATAATATTCCAGTCTGGTTTTTACGTCTTTCGTAGTTGGTACTATCAGAAACCGAACGCAATATCTGGAGATAGGGTTCGATTTCTGATGGTCATAAAAAAAAATACATTTATAAAAAAAGTCTCAGTCTGGTAACAATTCTCGCACGTGTTGAGTATATGTGCCAGTTTTGTTTCCTCTTCACGTGCGGCAATATTGCTAAAATATGCAACAACGAATCATGAGTTTCGTGCCCACTCTAGTGGTTCTTATCCCAACAACTCAATTACTAAAACTGAAAATTATATTGTCTCCCTGCCACACTCTATAATTTGACTGAACTCTCAGTCTCACTTAACGCCTTTCTGATTGGTAAAGTAAAGTATATTGCCGCATGGCAAAAAGTGTGCCTGATAATTCTATTTACAGTGAAAGATGAATATAAGACAATTTATTCTTATGATATTATCCAGATCTATTATATCT
Organism: Odontocerum albicorne; assembly: GCA_949825065.1. Classification (NCBI taxonomy): domain Eukaryota; kingdom Metazoa; phylum Arthropoda; class Insecta; order Trichoptera; family Odontoceridae; genus Odontocerum; species Odontocerum albicorne. The sequence goes on along the minus strand of OX463851.1, from coordinate 22,771,061 downwards.
ACTGTATTATTAAGTTCGTTAACTGAATACAATAATTTATTCTTATGATATTATCCAGATCTATTATATCTACTGTATTATTAAGTTCGTTAACTGAATACAACAATTAATGAAAATTGAACAGAAAATATGGATAAATATAATATCTTATGCATCGTAAAATTTAAAATATAATACATAATAAATACACCTCCTGAGAAATATCTCTCATATATTTATAAAACTTTTATTCAATTTCTCTCACAATCTAGTGCACGTTCTTTTGTGTCTTGAATTCAAGTCCGCTTCCGTCCAACTCCTGAATTGTTGATTATGCTCGCTTTTCGTAAGATAGATAGATTTTAAATTCAAGAAGGAATTTTTTTGAAGAGCTTTTATTGTGTTATTCAAGTTAATTTGGTTAATGAAAAAAAACTTGCCAATTGATGTAATTGTCATAAAATTAATGTTATAAATAGCTTTGTATTTTCTTTGAAAAGTGGTGAAGTCTGATTGTTGGTAATTGTGGATTGCCGGTTTCGAAACACTTTTTCATGCAGTTAAATGGATCATCATTTAAGATAAATAAATCTCAATAACAAAGTTAATGTTGATCTAGAGCATTAATTCCCAAAGTGAGCACTACCAGCCCCCACAGGAAGCGGGACTGCAATCCCCAGTGACAGTTAGCACTACCAGCCCCCACAGGAAGCGGGACTGCAATCCCCAGTGACAGTAGGAGGTGTTGAAGAGCAATTGAGTATACGTAGAGGATTTAGTGCGGTCATAAGTCTTTTGAATAGAAAGAGGAACAGACTGCAATATGTTGACTGCCAACATTCAATGATGCTGCTTACAAATATAAAGCATAATATTGATAAAATACCTATAAAACTGAAAGGAAAGGTGTACCAGGCTATTGTTAGACCCGCAATTATGTATGGTTCAGAATGCTGGGCTATGTACAGCTCCTACTCTAGGCAACTTGAAACAGCAGAAATGCAAATACTTAGGTGGTCGGCAGGAGTATCACTGAAAGATAAAATTAAGAGCTCACGCATTCGTGGTGGCCTGGGAGTCACTGACATAAATAGTAAGCGGGAAGAGCGACAGCTGAGATGGTACGGGCACATAAGACGGAGACCCCAGACAATACTGTAAACCAGGCAATGTCTGTGGATCTTCCTCGACAGCCGTTCAGAGGAAGACCAAAGAACTCCTGGATGAATCAATGCTCCAAAATCTTGCAGAGAAATGGCCTAGATGAAAGCGACACCCAGAACCGAAGAATATACAGCTTGAGAACGAGAAGAGCCGATCCCAAAAGCCTACCTAGGCAATGAGTTGGGACAGTGCCAGAAAGAAAAAGAAGAAAAAGATTGATAAGTTGGTACCACAACACCAGGCTTTTAATTTTATTGATATTAATTTCTAATAATAGTGAGCAATCTAGTGTGTTCCAAGTTGTTTTATTTCTAAACTAATTTGTTGAATTTCAAAAATTACATGCAAATTACTATTTTGGTGTAATAAAAAAAATACAGACACAGGGGACATTAACAATTTATTATTAGTTGAGATAGAAAGTTTTCCCAAGTAGGGTTGAAAAATAATATCTTAGAAAAGAGGGTGGTGAGCTTTAAAAGTTAAGCAAAATGCTCTAGAGCCTAGACAATTATTAATACTGTTGTTTTCGTATATCTTTTGTATTACGAGTATATTACCGAATGTTTGAATGGATTTTATATTGTTTAGCTCGATTACTCTTGAACCAAAAAACTCATTTTGGGGCTAGAATTTCCAACGTGTACGTCATTCCACAAGATTTGGAATCATCATCAAGCATTATGGAACAATACGAGTATCCTTACTTTATTGACTTAAGCTGAATAGTTATAATAAAATGCTTCATGCCCGATCAATTAGAACTATTAAAATATAGTGGTTAATTATTAATTTATTAAGCATTCATTTATTGCGTCAGATAAAAAAAACTTTCTTTAATTCACATACCAATAATTTACTATAAAAAAAATTACATAAAAAAAAGCTTGGCTGTTTTAGCATTCCTTTTTATTTTCAAGCAATAGTTTCCTTAATTTATGTTCGTAACCCTCATCTTGAATGGTGCGGAGGTTTCACACTTAGATTATTCTTTTTCATTTACCTCCGCCACCATAAGTACATTTTTCAAGTTTTTTTTTTGGTAATTATGATCAATTTAGTTTTAATTTTTGTTGTTGTTATACAACGTGAATAGTGCAATTTTAAAAACAATGCCCCTTAAGAGCACAAAAAGTATGAATTCTAAATTTAAAGAAAATTACAGATTCAACATTTTTAGAGTGAAAAAGTTTGACGTGACTTAAGATACTTTCGAAATGCAAAAAGTACTTAATATTAATTAAGAATAGCCAACTAATACATCACTGCTTTGTAGCCCAAATAACTTCAAAGGTGCTAACAAGAATATAACAGGTGAGAAGATAAAAACCTTAGAAAAGTTAATATTTCTAAATAAATACAAATCTATGCTAAATAAACAACAATGCATGGAGCTCTCTAATATAAAAACTAGCCAAGAAATAAGTTAAATAACAAGAAATAATTTTTTAAAAATTCACGATAAAATTCCACTAGTTTATAATGTTTTTTGGTGTTGCTGCTGAGTTGACTAAAATTATGACTATTGTTCCAAAGGCGTTGTACAGCCTCCTCGGGGTGATGTTAAAATACATTACTAAATAAATGAAACATGCAAGACGCACCTCAGCCCTCGGACTCGCGACCACAACGTCAAACCCCCACGACAGAACCAGACACGAGTAACGTGTGCGCCTCCTACAGGGTAATTTTGAATACATCTTTTTGTGTTGTCAATATTTTTCTAAAATTCCAATCTAGACGTGGTTTAAATGTGTATTCCGTCAATTCTATTGATGTTGTTTGGGTGTTTATAATAAATTTCCTATTTGACGACCTAAGTTACCTAGTTCGTACGACACCTGTCTCCTTGTCCGGAGATTGTGGGTTAAATTCTCGCTGGAATCCAGATTTAAAAAAAAAGATTTCACTCTGGTTTTCACTTAAGGCATTAATAACATTTTTTTGGTTGATTAGAAGAAGTTATCACATAGCAATATGTCCGCCAGGTTGTGCTGTGTATAATGTAAGTATAATACAAGTATTCGTGCCCCATTCGTAAATTAGTTGACTTGTTACGTAGTAAACAGTAAAATACATTACAAAAAAAGTTTTGTTGCCACGAATAAAAAAATATTTAGAAATCAACATGATGACACAATATTATGTTAGTTGGGAAATGAAGATCGTACGAATGAGTGAACTTTTAATTTATTTATTGAAACGAAATCTTTAAAAGAGTTTTGTTAAAATAAAAAAAAATATCGTGGTGTTTTTCTTTCGTGTGTTTTAATTAAATCAATGTTACAGCACACCGCCAAGTTTAAGTTTCAAGCTGAAAGCTCTCGCTTCGACATTATACTGAAATTTAATTATTTTACTGTAATCTCAGAGTTATCCTATTTTATATGGTAGTGGTCAAGAACATTTGACTGAAAACATTTATTCTTTCAAAAAATTATATTCCCTTTTTATGACAATTTGTTTTTATGTTTAAGAAATTTATCTTGTTTTCTCTTCATTCTTGTGTAGAAAGACTATTAAAATGCTAATCAAGACTCGATCTTTTAGGCGGGATCAGAAATTGTTGAGTATTCGTTGTAATCAGTTTTTATAAAAGATTGAAACATTATTATTATAAAAGAATTGAAAAGAATATATTACATTGTTCAGGATTTACTTTTGCCATCCCCTATGATTTCTACCATTTTACCTCTCCGATGAAGTTCCATGAGTATTTGGTAACATATTATAAAAAACTTAAAAACCAGTGTTTTTTTTAACTTAATTTATTCATAAAAATAATATCTTAAAATGGTTTTCCCCTCAAATTTAGCTACTCCCAGCAACTGAGTAAAAATAAATTGGTTACGTTCATTAAGAATATAATATACTATATCTACTCGTCATCGTCGTTGCTGGGCCTCGTAATCGAGGATCCTCTCGCCATTCCAACGTCAAGTCAGTTGGAAAGCGAAACTGTGCCGTGATGATTTCGTTTATTTCTTCTTTTTTCTCTCCTCTTTAAGTGAGTGAGCTGTTGCACACCAGCAAACTCACCAACCACATTAGTTTACTGAATCCGATGGTACACTTGAAGTGAGACGATCGGAGCACACCGACATGTTTCCCTTTTTTTTTAAATAATATGTGATCGAAGTCATGGTATCCTCATACCCCCGAATAAAAGGCGGAAAAAAGTCCTGTGTTGTGCCGAGGAGATTTCGTTTATTTCTTCTTTTTTTTTTTCTTCTTTAAGTGAGTGAGCTCTTGCACACCAGCAAATTCACCGGCCACATTGGTGTACTGGATCTGATGGCATACCTGAAGTGAGACGATCGTAGCACACCGGCATGTTTTTTTTTCCTTTTTTTTTTGAAATAATAGATATGATCGAAGTCATAGGTATCCTTATACCCCCGAATACAAGGCGGAAAAAATGCATGTGTCATTCGAGGGGAGTAACACGGGGTTCGAACCTTTGACCTTCCGCACGAAAGTCCAGTGCGTTACCGCGCGGCCATGCACCATATCTACTAGAATCATACTCACAGTAAGTTCTCGCTTTGGAGATATCAAAGTAAACAATGTTTATCGAATATGAATACAATTCTTATATCTTTATTTAATAAGATACTATAAACTTTTTTCACACTCTGCAAATGGAGGGAAACGCGTTTTATAATGAGTGTTCTCATATTGGTTGGTATTCATTAACCTGTTCACCGCGTTAAAAATCAAATTCCACGAATCCTGTGCGCGGCACAATTTCAGCGTTTTTTAATTTCTAAGTTTAAACACATATTTTGTTTAGAACCACTGATATTTGATTACAACACCAAGTAAACATGACACTTAAGTAATTTTCTGATAATAAATAATAGTCATTACTCTTAAGGAGACTCATTTAATAAAGGAGATAAACTTAACATTACGTAAAATAAACAAAGGAATGCTACGATCAAATCGATGCTTCATGACACTCACCCAATCAAATGCATATAGCACTAGTAATGTTTATTTACGTAAGAGAGACTTAGTAATGTTTATTTACGTAAGAGAGACTCATCGCAGGACTCGATCCGCGAGACAGGTCGTTAATGCTGGAAATATTGAGAAACCAAAAAAAATCGGCGCTCTGTTTATTCAACAATATCTCATAAACTAATATATTATTTGACAAGGTTTTCAGAGATGTCGCTAGAATAAAGATTATTTTTAATTTAAGTTCAATTTTTATTTCGGTTTTGTGTCATTTTTTTAAAGTATTTGTGATTGGAAACTTGGATTGTCGTCAGATCACAGGCGTTTGTGCTCCCCGCGGGGAACAGGTTAAAAGTAGATCTTCATAAAATGTCGGATACGCATCATTTAGCGAGTATTCAAATAATATTACGTGTGATCCAACGTTTCCTTGATGAGGCAACATTTGCACGATTGATTGGAATAAATCTTAACCTTTGTAATACCCGCACATCCGTCATTTATTTGCATGCCACTTTTAAATTAAAGTATCACACACATTTATTTAAATACAGTTTTATCAAAATAATATTTTTCAGCAAAATATTATAGCACTAAACAAAAGAATAACTTTTATTTCGCATTCAAAATCTCTATCCACGCGTTAATGCTTTTTAAGGGCAACTTACTAATGAATTAATAAAATTTACTCTTTTGACAAGAGTGAGAAAAAATAACATATATGTGTACATAACATCACGCCATTTCCCTGTTGTAGTAGGCAAATAAGAGTGACTGCCAGATTTTCCCATTGTCCCTTCTACGTCTCATAAATTTTTCATACAACTCTTATAATTTCTCAGCCCTTTTAACATCCCCTTCTTTCGAAATATCATTCCCTTGATACAACGATACTTTCTTTGGTCTTCCTTTAATATGCTTTGCATTCACATTTGAATTATATATTTGTTTTGTTAATCTTTCCTATTCATTCGTTCTAAGTGCTCAAGCCATCTTAGAATGCTCTTCTTCATTTTATTTAAAGCATCAGTTGTAAGTTCTTATTCATTCCTAACCACTTCAGTCTATATTCTGTCAGTGCACGCATTTTAAGAGCATTTTTTCGGCTTCTTTCAGTCTCTACCAGACCCCCCCCCCCTCCCCCGGTTGTACTTTCACCCATCAAATTTAGTACTAGAATACTGCACCTGCATCCAAGCAGATTTTGATACTGCCCGGTTCGAGTATACATGATTTAGTGATAAATTGACTTTTTCCTATTGCTCCACGCCATTCAATATCTCTCATAAGTTTTCCTCATCCACTATCGGAAAAAATACTACCTAATTAGCAATAAATACGCCTTTACCTTTTTTTATCTTTCATTGATTAACGATACGTCGTATTTACTTTTCCGGAAAATATAATTGTACTTAATGAAAAAAAACAAAAAATATTTAAAATTCGGGAAATTAAAGGGTTTACGAATAAAAACTGAAAAGATATGTCTAATGAATCATGTGATCAAAAATGACAACTAAAATATCCAAAACATGTTTTTTTTTTATAAAAAAACCTAATTTGATTAATTTACTACAATATTTAACAGAAAACGAATTAAATAAAAGCAAGCTGTAAGATAAACTAAAGTTTTGTGTAAAAATGTTATATTCATTTAAGGCGTGTTTAATCAACCTCTCTTAAAATTTTTAAGGCAATTGTATGTTTATGTAAAAAGTTTTTTCAAAGAAAATTAATCAATTTAGATGCCATTTCACATTTTTTACAAAGATACAACCTTATGAATTTTTTTACTAAGGTTTAAACTAAATTTAAAAAAGTACATTATTTAGTATAATGTATAACCTGGTGAATTTATTGCTATGTGGTGATCTCTTCCAACCAACCAGAAATATTTTAATGAGGCTTTAAGTGAAAGCCAGAATGGAACCCTTTTAAATTACACTAGGCCCCAACGGAAATCGAAAAAGTAACTCCCGGGTCTGAAGACAGACGTACTACTAACTTGGCCATGGAAGTCTTATCAGGTTGTTATATAAGTGGAAGATATAAGGGCATAAATACCCATAAAGGATAACTCTGTTTTTATTTCTAAGCAATATTTGTGCGCTGTTAGAACTTGTGTGATTATTTTTTATTTAAAACTGAATTAAAAAATGAAATAGACACATTAAATACTCGATATTTTTGTTCATAAAATATTAAGGTATGATCATATGATAGTTGAATGAAATAAAAAATACGTATGTATTTTATGGGTTTGGTTATGATAGCTTTAATGCGTCCCAATGGGAAAAAATCCACATTCTACATGTTTTCATACTCGTATATTTGAGTAAAAATAATTGTGCGTTTCTCAGGTTCGCATATATTTTTTCAAAACTCAATTCAAGAATGAAATAAACACATTGTTAATCGATATTTTTATTCTTAAAGTATTAAAGAATGCTCACATAATAGATTAATGAAATGAGAAATACAAGTATGTGCTTTATGGTTTTAGTTATAGCTTTTATACGTTCAAATAAAAAAAAATGTTTAGAAAATAATTTGAGGAGCATTCACCTATACTGTCCATCAACCGGAATGTAGTTAAAATAATTGTAAATGAATAATTAAGAAATATAGAAAAAAAAGAATGCATGGATTAGGAGACATGGCAAGATGGAGAAGACAGAGAATATGATATGTTTTTGGAGTGATTTTTTGTCCGCCAGATAAGACACCTAAAGCGATGAAGGAATTGCTGGCAGTCCATATTCCGGAAATAATGAAAAAAATAAAGCAGATCAAGAAAATTCTACAAGAAGAATATAATGATCGCGAAACGGAACATTTTTATATTTCGGAAAATCAAGAATCGTATCCAAAACTTCAAGGTGGAAGCCAAGCGCTATACCACGAGGTCACAGATTTAAAAAAATACTTAAAAAAAAATTGTTGTCGATCCCTATCCAAGGGAACACTAATGATGAAAATATTAATATTATTTTAAGCGAAGCATGACGCATTTTACAATTAAGAAATAAATCCACCCAAACAAGTTGCCTTTCATCCCACGTCGAGCGACTACACTTCCATGTTTCCCTGCCGCAGTACCAGATTAGGAACAAGCTGTTAATTTAATTGATTCACTCCGGCTTATTCCTCGTATCTTACAAAATCACGATCGTTTTACATGGATATTTTAACAGCTCCGGAATATCTTACATTGCTTTTATTAAATTGTATACTTGCCAACATCTGCGTAATAAATTATAATAGGCCCATTTGCAGAATCATTTAACAAAAACTTCATTAAATCTCCATGAAATGGGCCATTTAAATATTACATGATGTACCCAGTATAATGAATTCATCATTCTAGGCCAGGTAGTAATTTAATAGCATCAGTTAATTCGTCTAGTTGTTTTTCTGACAATTATTGACTACATAATAATATTTATTGATTAAAACACTTTTTTTGAAACCCACGACTAAGGTCCAAAAGTTTACAGCGTGAACACACAGGCCACGTTGGCCACATAGTCATGGTGAGGTTACTGTCAAAAAATGATACGACCTCCCCTTAATATAAAACCATGTCAACTAGAACAAATAGAAGACGTGTTGTTTCGTTATTTTCTAAAGTGTTAAAAGTTTATTATCGAGCGGTAATTCAGTTTTTTTCAAGAGAAGGGAAAAACCCGGCAGATATTAAACAACACTTAGATACTGTCTTTGGGAAATTTAAAATTTTCTTCCTCTGGAAAAAGCATTTTACAACCCTGGGAGCTTTAATTTTATTAGTGTTGATATTTATTTTAAAAAGTCGGTTGAGCTGAAATGCGTTTAATTTGGTCATATTTCCTTTGATATATGATTTACGAATTGAATGTATTTATTCAAAAAATATTAAACTAAAATTCAACTTACTTTGAAATATAATATTATGGTGAATGTGATAGGTATATTTAACATTTAAGCTCAAATATAATATTTAAATATAAAGTACACATTTCCCTAACTTGATTTATTCGTTATAAGAGTGAGCTCCGTGGCCTCATTGGTAAGATGAATGTCTTCCGATTCGGGGGCCGCAGGTTCCATTCCCGTTGGAATCCAGATTCTTAAAAAAAGGTTTGCCTCTTCTTTTGGCTACCGACCACCAAAACATCTTGGTTGATTGGAAGATGTCGCTTGATGGCAAGAAATCCATCAGGTAATACAAAAATACAATAATTAGTTCTCATTTAATACAAACATACTATCCCGCCGTTTCCCTGTCATGGTAGGTAAAGAGGACAGATCGCCAGACTTTCCTACCGCAACACACATCTTTCGTCTCTTCTATATCCATACACTGTCTCCTACAACTACAATTTCTCTGACTTTTAAATATGCTTCTTTCAAAATATCACTCATTTAATAAAACTATATTTTACTTAGTCTTTCCCTACCACGCCTTCCAATCATATAACCATGTATATTTGTTTTGTTAGCCTTTCTTCATTTATTCGTTTTGCATGCCTAAACCATCTCAGAATGTTATTCTTGATCTTACTTACTCGTAGCCTTATGTTCACATTCATTCCAGATTACTTCATCTCGTACTCTCTTATACATAGCCATTCCGTATAATATCCTCAGTGCGTGCACTTGTATAGCTTTTATTCGTATTTATTCGGTATTTTTTGTACGGTTTCACTTCTAATCATCATAGTTGAGTTCATCATACTGCTATAGACCACCACCTTGCCAGATTTTGATACTGTTTGGTTCAAAAATATTTATATTTTAGTACCCAATTGACTTTATTTCATCCGAGAAAATACTGACTAAATAGCATAACTCCATAACGTGCTTTAATCTTTCATTACTCATCCAGTATTACAAATAAAAATAAAGAGAAACGATTTTGTCAGGTGGATCATTTTTTATACAAACGTCAAAAATAAGGAGAAGACAAGTAGAGATAGAGACGGGCATAATCCTGGTGTCCTTCCTCGAAGTGATGTGATGAAGGTACAAAAAGGTTATTTGCTTCCCAGTCTTTACGGTCACTGAAGATAAACAAAAGAAAATTGCCTAAATTTGACCAGTCCCAGGGGTCACATTTTCGAGATTATACTCTTTTTCTCACCTTAAATCCTCGATACGGATACTTGTTTATCGTATCGGCTTACACCAAATTTCATGTATTCATTTTTTTTTGGTCTTCTTCGTGTGCTCACTCAACAAAGGCATCACTGCAAAGTCAGCCAATTCGTCTTTTCATTGCCGTTTGCTGTCAATTATAAGACCTTCGAAAGTGGCGAGAAATGCTCCGGACGGGAATAAAAGGTTATCCGTGATACTGAAGAGTAGAAATCTCAGACGAGGCTCCCAGACCATCTTAAAAGTACCGTGTCTGTATTTTACTTTGGGACAGAGAACTAGTCTACATATTTCCTGGAAGAAGTTAAATTTTCGCATTCTTGTTTGAGACTTGCTTGATCCAGAACGCAATAAGCCTGTTCTGAAGCAGCTGCCTTACATCTACCATGTATAAATATTTTCATTCGAAGCCTTGAAATGTTCCACCAACCTATAGAGTACGAGTATATGGTTGTACCTAAAGAGGATATGGTTGTACCGGACATGTGATGCGCATGGGTGATCATAGGCTCTCAAAACGCGTCTTGTGCGGGAAAGTAGTGAGCAAGGGAAGAGTTGGTGGGCATAGAAAATGCTATAAGAACAGTCTGCGAGAATCGCTGACTGTGTGCGGGGCGCCTGATGACTAGAAGCAGAGAGGAGCAGCTCAAGATTGACATTGGAGTTGACAGAGGGAATTATCGACTACGAAGCCCAGCAACGACGATGGTATTTATTTTAATAATACATTTAAAATATCGATATACAAGTATGTGTATTTCAAATAAATTCGCGTTTTGAAAATCTTATACGATCTGATTTATATTTTCACAAAATGAACGAATCATCCATAATTATAAAAATTTATTTGATTTTTATATATCGTACACCTTAAAATGTTATTTCAGATTATTAATCTGTTTTCTTCTACGTTATTCCTGGGATGTGGGCTACCAGCTACCTATCCAACTCTTTGGAGGCATACTTGGTAATAGACTTTCTATGAGGTAACCATAAGAACTAATAAGGGGAATTCGAGTCTCATCTATTCTATAAACGCGATTCCAATAATAACGTCTTCTCTGCCCTTCCCTTCCCATCTTATGATATTTTTTTGTTTCTTGAGTTCTTCTTATTTTTGTATTCTTTTCTCTAAGTGTTTTAGGTTAAATTTATGAAATGTACTTATTCAAAAATGCCCCAGTCTATTATTTTATGTGAAGATCTTAATTAAACCATCTCGTTAGTTGGAATAATTTGTAAAATATCAGTAAACGTAAGATATTGTTTAATGTCTTAAGTGTTTTTCAATACAATACAATAAAACATTATTTAAAACAACACTTATTTAAAAATGCCTTTTCGAGTCTCCTCAATTTTTTAACATATTCTCCCTCTCTCTCGCTCCAATATAAACGTATTCACAATAATAGTTAATTGAATATTTTGTTTTACATAAAACTATAAATTACCTCAACCACTAAATTTGTTTTCTTTTCAAAACAAATTTAGCCTCTGAAAAATTAAGAAATTTAGGCAGATTTCAATGGCGTGTTACTTTCAAGATCCAATAACAAATTTCTGAAAACATTTCCTGGCTACATTCATTTGTGAAAATTAAAAGCGCACGATACAAAATTAAGGGAATCATTCAGCTCTGTATTATTGATTCTCAAATATTTATTGACGGCGATTATTAATAAGTACAGGGTGGTGAAGGCTCGCTTTAATTTTATTTAATGTTGTGTTTTATTCAACAGTTGCAAAATATTTTATTGAATGAGGTATGAAAAATGGTGCAACATAACTGAGCGCTAATTTTAGTTCCCAATGTCCAGCCTGTTTTTACATATTTTCTTTATCTTCAATGTGAATATACTCGTACAAATGAAACAATAATCTAATTCAGATTAGGACCTATTAAGAGATATTTATAGCATATAATGTAAAAAAAATACTATAAAACATCTTCGTTAACAAGATACTTCGTGGTTCTTTACTATCCATGGTGTAAAATGCTAACTAACATAAGACTCGTTCCGATATTGACGTGTTTCAAACAGTGATGGCAAAAATTATTCTATTTCCCTCCAGAGACGTAGCGTATTTCCTAGTTCCGCTATTATCCTATCTCAATATCCTCTCCTATCTCCTGGCCCCAGATATTATCCTTCTCAATATTCTCTCCTATCTCCTGGCCCCAGATATTATCCTTCTCAATATTCTCTCCTATCTCCTGGCCCCAGATATTATCCTTCTCAATATTCTCTCCTATCTCCTGGCCCCAGATATTATCCTTCTCAATATTCTCTCCTATCTCCTGGACACAAATAATAAAATATGTTGTTAGATTTGATTCGTTAAAAGATTCCTGTTTGTATTTAATCTTACAATTCTCACTTTGAGCATTTTATTTTATTTTATTTGTATAAAGCTCTAATATAAATCTTTCACCAGATGCTGGAAATAAAATTGTTGAACATTTTTTGGTTAGTTTGAATAGATTGCCCTTTGAGAATTAACCTACCAAACGATAAATTGTGCAATTAAGTGTTTATGTAAATAATAAAAAATCTAAATTAGATAAGTGTTGCAAATAAACGTTGAAATTAATCTGAAAGTGAATGAAGACTTGAGATGATCATCTAAAAATAGCTATCCGTAAAAAAATCTTTAATAAAAATAAATGAATGGTTTCAACACATTTTATTTTAGAACTTGACCGAATTGAAAGCTTAACCACGATGTAGTTAGAAATAATTGGTACAGAAAAGTAGGGCTTCAGAAAAATTACTCTTGTAGATCAACGTAAACACGAGTTACCCTAATTTTGTGGAATCCCCAGAGAGTCATTTTCCTCATTTGGGATACAAGGCCTTAAATACCAACTCCATGTGTATAGAAAGTTTTTGATCATTTCGTAATATTTAAAAGGTGGACAAATTTTACGCTGTAGGCCAAAAGAAAAAAATTAACTTACTTTTCATCAATTATATCATCAATATCATTATCAATATCATTAGCATTATCAATATCATTATCAACCAAATACATTAAATTGCATGGGTGAGGTATAGAACTTAAAAGGCAAGCTACATATGTTAGTATACGATCGGGTTCTTTTTGAAATTGCACTCACCTATTTTAAGGTATTTTTACATTATCCTTTTTACATGAATAAATAAATGCCTCATAACCTTTGACGAGAATAATGTGTAACAGCACAAAGTGAGGGATAAAGCTACATGTCTTTGGTGCCACTAGAGATTCCTATGTAAACTAATCATGAATAAATTATGCCCCATTACCCTTGATGAGAATAATAGATGACACAGCACAAAGTGAAGGATAAAGCTACATGTCGTTGGTACCACCAGAGATTCCTATGTAAACCAATCATAAATAAATTATGCCCCATTATCCTTGATGAGAATAAAAGATGACACAGCGCAAAGTGAGGGATAAAACTACATGTCGTTGGTGCCACTAGAGATTCCTATGTAAACTAATCATGAATAAATTATGCCCCATTACCCTTGATGAGAATAATAGATGACACATGTCGTTGGTGCCACCGGAGATGCCTATGTAAACCAATATGTGATATGTATATCCTATTGCATACAGGGCAAGGAGCTGCATGATCAAAATATAGTAAGGTCCAAATTTACAAAGCATGTGTGAGATCAATCTTGACTAATAATCATAATGAAATTGTCTACAGCAGATACAACAAAAAGTATTCTTAGAACTAATGATATGAAAACTCTCAAAGCCATTGCATAAAAACACTTAGAGAAAAAGTCAGAAACGCTCGTTTCTGAGAAATATATGACGTAGAAAATATTGTGAAATGAGGTAGAAACCGGAAAAGATACTGACGAAGTCGTGTGAAAAGAATGAATAATGCAAGAGTTCCCTACGTAATATTGTATGAAATACCCGTTGGCAGTCCTTCCCTTGGAAGATTTCAAAAATATGAAAAGATAACTGGGAGTTAACATGTCAAAAGAGGGAGTCCTGATGACAACTGACCACAGATATATCTTAAGAGAAAGAGGAAAAAAAGTATAGGGACTCCATATTGTTTTTTGTACCTTCAACATACGCCAGCTTCCCGCTATACATAGTTTTCTCAATATCAAAGAATTTTGCCATGTCAATATTTTTTTTTATTTATTTTTTTATTTTCTCAAAACAAGCTTATCTCAACTACATTGAAAAATACAAGAAATGTTAACATTAAAAAAAAATTAAAAATATTTAAAACAAAAAAATATATATAAAATAAAAAATAAAATATATGCATACATACGAGTATATACACACAAACATACACATATATTCAGTCACTTAAATACGTTGATGAGTGCTTTCTAACGCGCTCAATCTTAGAATAAAATCAACTTTTGCTTTTGGTAATGGGATATGAAATATGTCAACATCCGAAGCAGTCCCGTTCAAAAGAGTTAGGGCTTTTCCAACAGGCATAGCGGCTGGAAGACCCGTTGCAACAGGCATAATATTAACAATAAAATGACAATTTTCGTAGCGCCGTTTAAATAACAGACTCCGCAAGGGCGACACTGTATTCAGATATTTTTTAATTTTATTCATTGATGCCTATTAAATTTCTTTTATATGTACAAGTTATACAATTATCTAATATCAAATGCATCTTGGGTTGTATCTGCCCCGTGGAAATGGGTTTTTCATGGCTTTGGTCTTATTCAAACTTCTTTTCATTTGCATGTAACTTAGTATCAGAAATCGTCCCCTTTGAAACTTAGCATCAGAAATCGTTCTATAATACTACAGGTCTCACACTTCATTAATAGAATGTTTGGCATTTTGAAATTATTATTTTGTAGAAAATCGTGTGAAATCTACTATGATATATCGACTCTCAACTAAAGGATGATATTCGCAACGGGTAACTCCACTCAACGTTATCAATTCCACTGGGGTCGATCTGCCTCTATCATCACTTTGGTAATAATAGGTTTGACTTTCATCAGTGCGTTCTGGGTTCGGTTCACGATTGTATCGAGAAAAAGGTTTCAGTTTAGTAAAGAGTAAGTCAATTTTGGTTACCTTTCTGATTGTGGTAGTATTACTAATATAATATATGCAATGACGGGCAGTGAGTAACATGCCTATTCCAGTGGGTGTTTTAACTTTAAAGCTTGAATAACGAGGTCAAATATAATATTTTCTATTTACTTATATGACAAGTAATTGAATATACATACTTAATGAAAAATCAGTAATTTAAATCGGACACTCTCTATTTATATGGATCTGGGTTTGTTGCCTTTTATTTGTCGTTGTCTCCCAATGCTATTTCCTAGCTAAACGTTGTCTTACAATGCTATTTCCTAGCTAAGCGTTGTCTTCTAGTGCTATTTCCTAACTAAGCAATTAAAATTTTACGTAATTTTTCCGAGGATTCATATTTATTGATATTATTATTTTGTTTATATGGTCATACATGGTGCGTCTAGTGGACTTTTTGATATTATTATTTTGTTTATATGGTCATACATGGTGCATCTAGTGGACTTTTTGATATTATTATTTTGTTTATATGGTCATACATGGTGCATCTAGTGGACTTTTTGATATTATTATTTTGTTTATATGGTCATACATGGTGCATCTAGTGGACTTTTTGCTTTAATTGACTATTAAAAAGCTGACGATTCCTCCATATAAATCTCGTTCTACGAAGTGAATACGGCTCTTAGCAAAGATGGCACGAAGAAATCACCTGCTTTGGTCTACTTGGAGAGACTTGAATATACCTCGAGTAAGGGTCGCTAGATGCAAGGTGAACATGCAAATACGGAGTTTATAGAATGAAAGTAGCATTGAATGTGATTGTGGGGCTACACACGACAAAAACACATGCTTGTCCGAACATCAGAACTATATGCTCCGGACAAAACCCGATTGAGGCAAATTATAGGGTGATTACTGCTGCCATCTATTGGAGACAGGTGGCATTATATAACCATTGATGATTCAGTCACGGAAATGAATGAATACGTCATTCATGATAGATTTAAGCAAAAATATATTTTTATAAAATTAAGTAAAAATGACTAATCTCTTAACAATAATGACAAGACCAGAATAAAGGATATCGTTTAAGAATAAAAAAGGGAATGAAAGGAAAATTAAAATGAAAGGGTATTATGAACGTGATTTAGAATGGCGGATATGTGAATTAAAATGGATCTGATAAAATGTATAAATAGTTATATATTTTTATATGTTATTATTTATCATCTATATCATATACCA
Organism: Odontocerum albicorne; assembly: GCA_949825065.1. Lineage (NCBI taxonomy): Eukaryota > Metazoa > Arthropoda > Insecta > Trichoptera > Odontoceridae > Odontocerum > Odontocerum albicorne. The sequence continues at coordinate 22,754,534 of OX463851.1, read as the reverse complement.
TTATAATTTATGAAATTCTTCTTAAATTGATTTCTTTGTGATGAATACCTACTCAACATTTTTTTACATTTTCATCATTTAAAAACATTCGGTTTTCTAAAGCTCTCATTTTTAAATAACATTTTTCAGTAAGCGAGTTCAAAGTGAATTTTTTTAAATAAATTAAAATGTCATAAAAATGCGAAATCGGAAAGCTAGATCAAACCACCTAATTAATTAAAAGACTCAAAACGTTACGTTAAAGAAGTAAAGGATAAAAAAACTGAATCATATATTTTTAAAATGCTCTAAAAAAATGCTAAATATCCATCAGTTCCTTACCACCGTATCTACCCTTTCAATCGCCACCCGCATGATGCGAAAGGCATGCGTGTGATTTATTACGAAATCCCGTGTCGAAATCGCATCTTCGTGCCAGATAATGGCAGCTCTGAAACTGCGAAGGAAATTGCGTCCAAGGCCACACCATACACCTGTTCCGGCCTTAGCCCTGGGGAGGTGTGATCAAACTATTCATTCCTCCAAACTCCCCACACATTGTGACGATAATTGCTCTGAACTTAAAATCGCAACAATTTAGGGCAATTATGTTATATTCACAAGAGCTTTTAAACCATTCTTAAAACTTGTGTTGTTTAATACGATATCAATTTTATAAGTGAATTTAACTATAATCACTATAACGTAAGTTTCCTTCAACTATGTAGCTAGATAAAACGAAAGATGGCATCAATGTATTTGATTATACGACGTCTTCCGTAGCTTAGTTGCTAGACACCTGTCTTTCATCCTGGTTGTCTGTTGGTATCTTAATTAAATAAAAAAGGTTAAGAAAGTGGATACATTCAAATTGTAGGACTGAAATAGCATTTCTAAGAGTTTACGAAATACGTTTCACTCAGCTATCAGTCTGGAAATAATCTGCAATATATGACAGTTTTATCACAATATTTTTGTTGATACCCATTAAATTAACATACATAAAACCCAAAAAATGGATATTTACAATTTGTTCGTGTCATTAAACTTCATTCAAGTAACTTCTTCCTTGTCGTTAAAAAGTTATAATGTTCCATAATCTTTTGTTGTTAAAAATTGCTGACATTTTATTTTAATGATTGAAGGGGATAATACATAATGCACCACTCAATATTTAATTATATTTATGAAATATTAATTTTTCCATAAAAAAAACGATTCCCCGAAAAGTGCCCGAAATCCCATAAAATACGCGAGAAACATATTTTGGGCAGTCGCGCCGTCACATTTAATTCCTGAAGTATAGAGAGGGCTCATACTGATAATGATCTTTAAATAAATTTATCCCGAGACTTTGCAAATATGTCCAGGGGTGTTAATAAGACACCACTCAAAGTGAACTTTTTCTCACGTTTTTATATTAATGGAATCTATGTTAAGTCATGTCATTTAGACTTGAACATTCGAATAAGAATTTCAAGTTTAAAACAGCATATTTTTCATTTTCAAATGTAAAGAAAGTATCTTTCGCTAAAATAAATAGAAATTTCGCGTTTCAACTTAGTGTCAAAGAAAAAACGGAAATTCTCTTTTAAATGTTATTACCAAAACATGCAAACAAAAAAAGAAAATGTAAACAACCAAATATCTAAGAAGCAGTCTTTTAAAACCACAGCTTTTTTTAAATAATTTGATGATGAAGTATTTAACAAAAAAAATTACTATGATGTTACCGCAACAATAATTTATTTTATTTCTTAAAAAAATCTCACTTGTAATAGACTGCATATGAAGGAATATTTTAAATGGGTAAAATATTGTGCAATTGTTAATATCTCTCAATTTTTTTCTCTCTCACAGTTGGGTGCTGTGGTTTGTCATCCATGATGCACCCTCAGGAGTAGCCCGATTAATCTCTTCCAGTCTTCCCGGGAATGAAATATTGGACACTCCTCCACGATGTGTCCGACAGTCTCGACTATTTTTCAAGAGCACAACATGTAATCTATGAAAACCCACCTACACTAACTAGATATGTGCACTGTAACCGTGACCACACATAATACGAATCAGGGAACATTACAACCTTAGTGGCACATTGTGAATGAGGCTTTAAATAAACTAATAATATTCAGCAATCGACACTATTGAGTTTCCAAGATCCCTGGTATCTATTAAGTCATGATGATTAATATATATTTCCATTGTACATAATGGTAGAGAAATTAAATTGATTAAATCACTCTGGGAGACGGGATATGCTGGAAGATTATTAACCCCCATCCTTTTGCAAATTGATCAAATAGGTTCAGTATTGGTAAAACATAGAATATGCTTCCTTGGGATTGTCAAAAGGTTTATGATGTAGAGACCTTCAAATGAATACATTTTTAAACTAACACGAGTCCATACAAACTATCACGCCGTATTCCTGTTAGGGATAAGCAGAAAGGACGGAGCACAAACATTTCATATCACGACATATTTCCTTCGCCTTCTCTACGTCCATACATATTATCATACTACTTCTTCTTTTACCAGATTAGCTTCAGCCCGATTGGCTACTCTAACCTTGTGGTGACCAGAGATAGATTTAAAGCTTTCTTATTTTTTTTTGTAAAAAAATGTTGACTCCTTTAATTTTTTAAGCAATAAAGATAAGTCAATTTTTAATTAAATTTGCCCATTTACAATCTATGTTCTTAATACTTGACCTTGAGTCAGTGCTACTCCTATTCCTTTCACGCCATCAGAATCCCCCCCCCCCCTTGAGGGAATCTGATTCGTTCCTAGAGACAGTGTGGGGGGAGGTTGTACGAGTACAAATGCCCCCAAAAAAGCTCCTCCTTTTTCTTATACTTCTTAACTTTCTTTCAAAATTTCATTATCTTGATCCATCCATACTTTTCTCGGTCGTCCTCTACCATGATACTACTTATGCTTTTTGAGAGATACTCAAATGAAATGGAACTACTGGTTACTTTGCACGGATTTCTCCTGTTACACAAAGAGGATTCGGTCGCTAAACGGCGCTATAGCATTAGAATTAATATTTGGATAAATTTAATACATAAAAGTGAAAGAAAAATTGTAATTTAATGAAATATAAGCCATTATTATACAATCATGTTGCATGCCCTGTGTTACTCCCCTCAAATAAGAGTTTTTCCGACTAATAAAAATCCTCGCTTCTCATTTTTTCCCTCATAACCCATTGTGAATTATCTAACTCCAATATAAGCTGTTTTTTTACAGTTATTAAAGTTATAATTGATTGTTAGCAGTGCTACGTAACAAAGCAATGACCTAACTATTGCAGACAGAAATTAGAATTACAAACATGAATTTCTTCAGAAAAAAACCATAACTGAAACTCTTTTTAAATAAAACACAACCCGAAATAATGAAGGAAGGACCAGCTATTGCACTGTGTATTCACTGAATAACAAAGTATATCTGAGGTAAAAACTATAGATAAATTGAAGCAGGAACACATTCAATGTTGACAGAGAAGAAATTCCAATAACTATTGTTTTCATACTTAGATACCATCACGTCGCTTCCCTGCTGGTGTAGGCAGATATATCAGAACGTCAGACTTTCGTATCTCGACAAACATATTTCGCTTCTTTCAGATTCATAGACCTTCTTATGTCTCCTACGATTTATCTTACTTTTTACTTTTCTTCTTTCTGAATACCATTCACTTAATCCAATAATACCTTCCTTGGACTTCCTCGACCCCAGCTTCCACTTACATTTCACTATATATATTATTTGTTTTGTCAGTCATTCATCGTTAATTTATTTTATGTATCCGAAACAATATCAGAGTGTTCTTCTTCATCTTTCTTAGAACATCAGTCTTAAGTTGACATTAGTCCTCAATGACTTCATTCCGTATTCAGTCATACTCGTACATTGTAATCCCATGTGCACGCATTTCTGCTGCATTCATACGAATTCTTTCAGTATTTTCCACGTCCAGGTTTCCCTTTCATAAATCAATGTTGGTAATTAATACTGTTGTAGACTATCATTTTAGCGAATTTCGAAATTGTCCAGTTTGATTATGGGTGTTTAAGTGCCCCATCGATTTTCTTTCCTATCGCTATACGCCGTTTATATCCATCATAAATCTTCCATCATCTGAGTCAAACTTTGACTTGCTCTAATATTTCATTTTTATTAATTTATTATTTATTTATTTTATTTATTTATTTTATTTATTTATTATTACACATGACAAGAAATATACATCATCTGTGAAAAAACAACAGGTAATTTAATTTGGACATACAATTTTAATGGATCTGGGTTTGTTGCCTTTCATTTGTCGTATCCCCAGTAAACTAGGCTTTTGCCTGTATCTCACTTAGGATATTTAGCATGAAAAAATAAATCGATACTTCTTTCCGATTTTTGATTACACAAAAATAAAACCCCGTTGCACGTTCTCATCAACCTGACAAACAGTGCCACTCAATTACAACTGGAAACATCATGCGAAATTAATCTCCTCACACATCATCACTCCAGAAAAACCAAGAATATTCATCCTACAATATACCATACACAATCATAAGAATAAAAATAAAAAACATACAAAAACAACAAAATTTAACACAACAAGAAGAAACCCACACTCACGAGCCCACACAAATCTTTTCCACACGTCATTCATCCTGAAAGCCCAAGTACTCAAAATCCTGTCGCAATAACAACCATGCTCCGATCGACTGTCTGAATGGTTTTCCTACCTTTGCCTTTATTGAATTCGGCACGCCATTGTATGTCATGGGAGCCAAATAAGCATGTTTCCTTTGGGCAAAAGAGGTGTTAACTCTAGGGATGGTGAACATTTCATTAGTTGCCATGCGTGTCATGTGTCTGCTGAGTCTGCATCATCCCTTCCTCTCGATGGTAGTGCCAGAGAATGGATTTGAGATGCAAATTGGCTATGTTCAGGACCTGATACTCTCTGAAAAGCTCCGCTGTGGGATACCGGGCAGGAAGTTTTTTAATTATTTTCACAATCAATTTTTGGGAAACCTGCAATATGTGTTTTTGGGTTAAGGTGCATCCCCCCCAAACTGATATACCGTAAGAAAGTGCTAACTGACATAAGGCCAAGTATATACTTTTAAGAATATTTTCACTGAGCACATTTCGAATCATACGGAATATGTATCCTAGTTTTCTGATTTTTGTGCTCAAAGTGTTAATATGGACCTCCCAACGAAGGAACTAATCAGCATAAACTCCAAGGTACTTTATACTATCAACCCTTTCCAAAGAAACACAACTACAGTCAGCCATGGGTGAACAAGTGTGCAGTGTTATGTATTTATTTGTAGGTGCTTAAGTTCTTGTAGATATGCTAAATGTGATGTATTTAGTTTTTTGGGAATTTAGAGCCAATAAATTTGAGTTTATCCATTCTTTAACTACACGTAATTCTTCGTTAGCCTTTGAGAATACATCATCCCATGTTCGGTCTTCGAATAGAGAACCGTGTCTTCCGCAAAAGTAATAATCTTACTCCTGATAGAAAGATTACACAACTGATTGACATATATCAGGAACAATATAGGTCCCAGAACCACTACCTTGGGGTACTCCGAATCTCACAAAAAGAGGCTCACCGAATACACCATCACCCAATTTGACTCTCTGAGTTAAGTATGAAGAGAACCAACTAGAAGAGCGTTGGTCACCCATATATCGCATTGGTCACCCAACATTACTCACCCATATATCGCATTTACTTTTACTTTCACACTTTTATATCATCATGCCTTAGGATATCGCAACATTTTTCTCAAATCTTTGTCTTTAGAAATCCATCTCTCATACTCTATATTTTTTTCTCATATTCCGCTAATACTACCATGTCATCATAATTCGCAAATTTTCCCATTCGACATTTGTATGCCATCCATTGACGTCTGAAATACCTTCACATATGATGCTTTGCTAATATAAAAACAACCAGGGTGACATAATGCATCCTTGTTTTACCCCTTTTATATCTTAATTTTCTGTAAAGAAGCAAGAAACAAAAATAGACATATAGTAGATAAGCTAACCTGGTTATAGAAGTAGGTGTTTGAGATGCTTGATACTTTAAAGCTTTTGCACGAGTTTAAAAGGAGAGGAATGCGCTACTTTTTTTACATGACTTAAAGATTTATAGTCCATTGTCACGTTTGTTGTTTTTTCTTGTATACGAGGCGTTTCCAGAAAGTAAGTGTACTGAGTCTCTCACGACCGGATGGATTTTATTTTCGACATGTTGGCTACACTTCCGTGTAGCCTGACCCTTCCCCTCCGCAACGAGACCGGTTCGAGGTCAGTACGTTGAGAAGTGTCGACGCGACAACACGTTTTGTGAAAAATGTCAACCCGATCTCCCGCCAAGTGCGAAATTTTGTAAAAAGGCAAGAGTTTTTGAGGCGCTGCAAACTCCATGGAGATGAAATTCTCCGCTCCATCGTTACTGGAGATGAAACTTGGGTTGCACACTACACGCCTGAAACCAAAAGGCAGTCTCAACATGCGTCACACCTCTTCACCCTCCGCCAAAAGGTTCAAAACCACAATTTCAGCCAAGAAAATCATGGCATCCGTGTTTTGGGACTGTCAAGGCATAATTTTAATTGAATATATGCCTCAAGGGGAGACCATCAACTTTGCAAGATACTGTGAGACCCTAAAAAAATTGCGGAGGGCGATTCAGAACAAGAGGAGAGGCATGCTGACAAAGGGAGTCTGCCTGCTGCATGACAATGCCAGACTACACACGGCCAACGCCACAAAGGAACTGCTCGCCTCGTTTAAATGGGATGTCTTGAACCATCCCGCGCATTCCCCTGACCTAGCACCTTCAGATTACTATCTCTTTACCTCCCTGAAGCTGTACATGGGTGGAAAAAGGTTTTCAACAGACGAGGAGCTAAAGGAGGAGGTGAAGAAGTGGACGGAGGAGTCGGCGGGAAACTACTTCGAGGAAGGCATCAAAAAGTTGATACCCCGCTTCACTACCTGCATTGAGAGGAATGGCGACTATGTCGAAAAATACCTTACATATGTACTACGGTAACCACGTAATTTTTTTTGTTTAAATAAAAAAAAATGTAACCTACAAAAATTCAGTACACTTACTTTCTGTATATGCCTCGTATTTTGGTGCATATATTCCAGAGGCTTCCAAATTTACTTGGCCTACCACTCCTTTTCAGATAAAAATACTTAGCGCCACCCTGGAAATCTACCTTCTGTAAGCGAACAAACATAAAGATACAGTGAGAAATTTGCGTTCTTTAATTTATCTATATTTCTACCTATGTCCTACAACATAGCAGAGAAAAATGTTGTAAATTAGACACCTTGAGTTTTAAATTATACAATTATTTTTAAATTAAAAAATAATAATATTCGCATTACACTGATTCGTAATCCGTAAAGATCGAAGGTAGGTATCGAAATTGAATATATTTTTTCAATACTTATTGCACTTGCACTATTGTTAACTGCTTGTCACACGATTTAAAAACAATCTAAATTAGATTTCATACATGTTGCTTATTTATAGTATCGTATAGTAAGAAAGTTTTTTCACGAATATATTCCTTCCGATGCATGTTGGACTTCCCGACAATGCGCGACACGCTCGCCTGCCAACAATTGCTCATTAAGACCTGTTGGCGGAATTGACCTGTAATCAGTTATAACTTACATTTGTGTGATTGTTTGGAAAATAAAGTAATCACAACGACTTGAACTTTGTTACATAACAGATGAAATATGTACGAACAGTTTTTTTCCAAATTTTGTTGTCTTCTCTTCTTTCTTTACGCTTCCACCGCCCTTTTATTTATATAGAACGCCTCCCAATTGCATCCGAGACTACAACCGCCCTCCAGGATCATTCCTCCAAGGAGCGTTATCGCCCACCTTGGGAAGCACTGATGTGCCCCATTTTACAGATTTTAAAAAGTAACCTTCTCACAAGTCAAAAATACAACATACTTAGTTTTTTTCGTTAGGAACACAAATTGCAAATAACGAATACGTAATCAAAATAAGGAGTGGGACATGGTGGAAAGATTTGCTTGGTTGAAATGTAAAATAACAATACCATGTTGAGCAAATATCGATAAATGGACGAAACGTGATTCTAAGTAGAGAACAAAGTGTATTTCGAAGATTTCAGGAATATCCACTTCAATATAAGTTGGGATCCTAACGACGCACGAGTAGAATCGAATTTTTCATTGAAATCGATCGAAATTAATTAGAGAAAAGGACAGTTATATATAAAACCGTTTAGAGAGCACTCTCCTCAAGGGTGCTCTTACTCATAAATCGAACCCACGATTATCGACACATTAAAAATATTACAAAAAAAAAAACAAATTGAGTGTAAGGATGTGAAGGTGGTGGCTGCGTTTATTACATTAGAAACTTCCCGCATCCGCGTGTGTTAAAAAAGTATATTTGGTAAGACAGCCGCAGAAAACTTACCAATGGAAGAAGAACTTCAAAGATCTTCCGATAAGTGGAACCAGCACATACGGCTTTAGATGGAGTGACATATAATCATTAATTTTGATAAGACTTTCCAAAAAGTGTTATTTTCATGTTTCTCCTAAAGCTGCACACGCCACCCATATCTCTTACACTTTGAGACAGACAAAGATCGGTCCAATTGAAATATTACTTGAGAAAACAAATGTTAACAAATAAAGATCAGTAATTTATAAAAAGATACGCAATATTAATATGACAAAAAAAGCATATTAAAATGACGAAAATACATCGTTGTATTGTATTGTATCACACTTTCGTTGTATACAGTACAACCTGGCGGGCTTATTGCCATGTGACAATATCTTCCAACCAATCAGAAAGACGCAAAAGACGCCTTAAGTGGAAACCAGACTGGAATCCTTTTTTTTATCTGGGTTCCAACGGGAATCGATCCCGCAACCGCCTAGCTAGGAGACAAGCGTCTTACCAACTAGGCCACGGAGGTTGATTGTCGTAGTTGAGATTGTTATCGACTAAAACAATCTTACTTTTTTTCACTCAATTTCGAATACATATCTTCTCAATTAGATATTTGTTAAATACCGTATTCATCGTAATCGATATTAGTTTTGTTTCTATGGTTATGTACAAATTTGTACTGTTACTTATTTAATTCATTTAAATTTTAAGCCTTAATGTGAATGCCAGAAGCTTGGAATGTTGTATTAATTTACTATATTGACTTAATTACTATAAGAATGTTTCACATGTTTTTCATAAAATACCATTGACGACCACAACGCTTGTCTCCCAACCTTGGCGTTGCGGGTTCGATTCCCGTTGGAACTCAGATTTAAAGGATTCTAGTCTAGTTTTCACTATATGCTTCTTTAACATATTTCTGGTTGGCAAGAAGATATTGTCACATTGCAATAAACTCGCTTGTTTATGCTGTTACAATTAAAGTGAAATACAATACATTTAGCAAAATTCTTGAATTATAAATAAAAAATAATATCAAACGCATTAAATTGGACTGAAATAAAAAAATCATTAAACGAAATAAATCTTAGAAAAAGAAATTGTTTTGGAATTTTGTCTGAGAATTTTCTAAGAAATTTGAAGAAAATTTAATTTCTTCTTTTAGAACAGAACAATTTTCATTTATAATGTTCTTAAATACCTCTTTCAGCGGTCAAAGACACCAATTTTTTCACAAACATATTTAGTCTGACGAGAATGTACTAATTTTATATTTCTGTTATAATTATTATAATTTTATGTTATTATATAACCAAATTGAATTGAATGAAATGTGATGCCATAAAATATACTACATAAGGCAGAGACTTTGACACTTCTTAAAATTCTGAAAATCATTGAATAAAATTGAATCAATATTAATTTACTTATTTAACACTTTATTGTACAGTGTAAATTACAGAGCACTGGTCTAGTGGTGTCAAAAATAGTTATGCTGCATTTGAAGTTTTCAGTGAAAGTACTGACAACTAGCTAGGTTGTTTGAACTATTAGGTTTTAAGCCACTTTATAAGTATGTGCTGAGAGTAATTTCTCTTCTCTCGTAACGTTGAACCTTAAGTCCGTCGTCACAATTATTTTTACACTCGAGTGCCACCACAGGACTAGAAGCTTGTTGAGGTAGTCATAAAAAATAAAGAAGATTTTGATCTTCTAATGTAGCTCACGCAAAATATGGACTTATTTTTGCTCTCCATAACAGCGTGAGTGGTAAAAGGTTTGAACTGAACTGTATAGTGTACAATGTGGCCAGTTTATTTCCAAATAGTAATCTCATCCAACCGACCATACAATGGATTTTGAATTACTTTACCAACCATACAATAGATACTAAGGTGGATGATTCATATTATTGATGTTGAGAAAGAAAACTACAATACCAAAATAAAGACAAAAGAAAACAAATACAAATTGATCAAGGTCATCGATAGTCAAGTAAAGGCTGGAAAACCACGAAAAACACGCTTTGTTAATGAAGGGATATGTGTTTTTTTAATAACGTCAATGATAGGGCAAGTCATACTAAGCTGGTAACTAGTTCCAGAATCTTACAGCGTAGACAGTAAAATACGATGTGATAAATGAAGAACGGTTAACTGGATAAGTCAAAAGTAAGTGAGTTTGAGTACAGTCTGCGATTCAAAAGTCGCTGGAAAATGTTGACGAGGTATGATAGAGTGACGGGGCAATAAGGAAAATACATAAAAGTGATAATACGTGAGCATTTCGACGATGTTTTATATCCAATCAGTTCAGAGATGGAAGATAATGTTTGATATGTTCGTATTTTCTCAGATTTAATGTGACACGTACACGAATATTCCGATTTTTTTGGAGTTTGTTCAGCTTTTCTTCCATTATATCCAGTTAACGTTCACATTGGTCACATTTTGGCTTTATTAGATACATGTTTCTGTTACATTTTAAGGAAGTGAAAGCAAAAAAAGATCCTACAGCTTACCTCGTTTAACGGTTCTTGCAATAAGAGAATAGCATCTCATTTTATTCCAAAGTTTTTAACTGTTTTACTCAATTTAGTGGTGGTCCCATCTAATATTATAGGTATGGTTTCCAGGGTAAAATTTGTTAAGAAGTTGTGAGCTGATAATGCTTACTTTGAATTTATAAGAAGATCATGGTCCTTAGTTCACTCGGAGATCAACCGAAGATCAGAATTTAATGTACTTAGTTTTGCGTAAAAACAAGAAGGGTCACGGATATATACTTTCAAGTAGGTATAAAGGTGTTAAGTTAATTGAAGGGATGGTAAAATTGCGTTGATGAATATTGAAAAGAAGATTAATGAAATAATACTTTCTACCTGCAGATATTTCAGTCCAATTAGAGATCTACTTTTAAAATGTTCAGGATTGTTGTCTTCCAGCCGGCAATGAGAAGGTCAAATATGTACCAAGAAATTATTGAACTTAGTAATTTTGAAGGTATAAATTAAATCCTGGACACATCGCTTAACTGTTTGGAGCTTATTGCTTTTCCCACATTATCAATGATCTTAACAGTTCCGATACAACGAATAAAATATATCCAGGCCTAGATCCGGATTGTAATAGAACAAATAGTTTTTATTGCACGAGGGGATAGTTGCGTTGTATTTAAACTATTCTTGGTATCTTGTTAGAGTATATCGGTAGGATGGATAAAGACCTGGTCTTTATGGGGTACTGGTGATGCAATTTTGGTAATCAGAATTAGGGATGATCCTGGTAGACAGGGATGAATTAATTATCTGTGTGATTGTTGGAAGAATTAAATCAATAAAGGAACGAAAAAATATCTAAGATAAAATACACGATGAGAATTTCTAAAAGCGTCGATTATTACAAGTTCTATAACTATTTAAAAAAAACTAGTAAACTTACTTCCCGCCCCGTCATCGCTGGATCTCCTTGTATATCCTGGCGGCTCCTGGAAGGTGAGGGTCAGGCTACCCCTTGGTCCTCGCCCCTCCCCACCTACGCTATCCCGCGGACTTCGGCTACCTCCTTCTTGCATGATCCCTCCTCCAATACTCCCTCTTGGGCTTCTGCCAATATCCTGAGCCAATGCTCCTCCTATACTCCCTCTCGGGCTTCGGCCAGCAATATCATTTGAGGAACTTGCAGAAATAAATCCTCTTCCACTCAAATCATTGAGTATACCTCCTGCAATACTACCTCTTGGACTTCTACTGCCATCACAGTAACTTCTTGGACTTATTCTAGGACTTTCTCCGCCTAAACTGCCTCGAGGACTTCTGTTCATTTCCACTTGTGATGGAGTAAGAGAGTGTCTTGGACTTCTACTCACTTCCGGAACGAGAGAATTTCTGTGCTGGTTCCATGTAGTTGAGTCAGGAACCAAACTGTTTCTCGGACTTCTGGCCGTGTCTGGCACCAAACTATTTCTAGGACTTTTGTTCAAGTCTAAAGGACTCAAGCTTAATCTTGATCCATGTCCGATGTCTGCAGTAAGACTGTGTCTAGGACTTCTGTCAAACCCAGGACACAGACTGTTTCTTGGACTTAGCGCACTTTCTGGAACTAAAGAGTTTCTGTGGCTCCTGTTAGCATCTTCAGGTATAAGGGAATTTCTCGAACTTCTGTTAAAGTCGGGAGCGAGGCTGTGTCTAGGACTTTTATTAAAACTTGGAATATCTGGGCAAAGACTATTTCTTGGGCTTCTATCAAGGATTGGAATAGGGAGTAAGCTATCGTCAGTCTCTGGTGTTCCTGGACTAATGTCGAGGTTAGGAGCTAAGCTGTGTCTTGGGCTTCTAGCTCTTGGACTTTTGGGTATCTGAAGAGTTTCAGAAGAAGAAGTGACAGCTACGCTGGCTCTCCTAGCCGGAGATATGGAAGGAGATGCGGCAGGGCGGTTGGGGCGGCCCTGTGGAGATGAGGCCGCGCTACGAGATGCCCTGCGCCGGCGAGAAGAAGAACTTCTGGCTATCATATTGCACACGAGAAACTAACAGAAGTAAATGGATCCCAAAATCACTCTTTTATTTAATTAATTTTATTTTTAATTAACAACAAACTCACAGCACTAGCACATTTATTTTCTTACAAACATTTTTTATCCACTGAACACATTTCACTGTTTTTTTAAAGTAAATATTAAAACTTAAACTAAAAGTATTGCACTTTTAGATTCACATTTTTTTTAATTTGTTGTACGTTATCACAACCGGAGAAGTTTTACTATTTTTTCATTCCATTTGTAGAACGATATTCTTGAAATTAGTCATTGAAATTTTAGCTTCTCTCACACATTTTTCTCGCAGTCTTCTTAAATCTGGAAAAAGAAAAAAAAAACATTATTATTTACGTTTGTAAGCAGCAAAAGTAGAAAATGAGGGGAAAGTGAATGTATGTGAAAATTTGATTTATTCATGAATATATTTAAGTTTTCTAACAGCGGGCTTTTTATCTCACAATACTTGGCCTACTAGCCACGTGTAAAAAAGTATTCAAGATTATAAGCCAACAGGCAAACGTAATGTTTTAATGTGACGTTCCTGAGTTACTTATATAAAGCATACTCATACATATGTATACATACCATCACGGGATTTCCCTGTCAGAGTGAGCAGAGCGGCAGACTTTCCTATCTTGACACACACCCTTCACCTCTTCCTCATCGTATGTTCATTATCATATAGCTCTTACAATATCTCTTACTTCTCCCTTTTTCTTCTTTAAAAATATAATTCCCTTGATCTAACCGTGCTTTTCTTTAGCACGCTTTCCATTCTCACTTCCACCGGTTTTTAAAAGCATATTCATTTATTCGTTCCACGTGTCAAAACTATCTCAGATTGCTCTTCTTCATTTTGCTAAATACATCAGCCTTAAGTTCACATTCATCTCCCTTCACTTTATTCCGTATTGAGGCATACATTGTCACCCCATGTATTATATTGTGGCATACATTGTCACCCTATGTATTATTCTAAGTACACAAACCTCTGCAATATTTATTCGACTCTTTTAAGTATTTTTTAGTGTTAACGTTTCACTTCCATACATCTTCAAATTGGTACCAAAATATTGTTGTGAACTTTGATACTGTCCGGTTCTCATATATATTTTAAGTCACTTTGTTTCTCATCGCTACATGCTGTTAAATATCACTTGTTACTCTTTAATCATCTGAGAAAATACTTCTTAAATAATAGAATTCAACTTGTTCCAATATTTCATTGGTCTCCTATATACTGCAATCCCTTTTTCTTTCACACTTTTCTATTACCCAATATTTTCCAACATTCATTCTTCGATTTTTCTCGTCGCGTTTTTCATTCAATTTGTTTATCAAACTATGTAAGTCATCTTCACTATCCGCTTATACTACCATGTTATCTGCACACAGCGATCTACACATATTTATCATTTATATGGTACCTATGGATCTCTGTAGTTCCTTCAGATTTGAACATGTTGATATTATACAACCTCAAGACTTAATAACAATATATTAACAAAATATTTTACAAAACTTCAAATGTAACGATAAACTTTGATAGAAATCTTTCGGTACATGTTACTATACATCTTTACTTCTGCCTCATCTACACACCTCGTCGTGCATTACACTTTATTGTAAAGACTTTTCACTCCGTCATTCTTTAGAATCTAATCCATTTGGTCATGTCACATGCTTTAGGTTTTTCTAAACTTCTCATACGTCTTTTCAAATCTTTTAAAATTCATTATTTTTACTTAATGCTTCTTTCTGTATCTCAAGGACTGCATTTTCTTTCAATACGCATTATTTTCTTATATCCTAATCTATCACATGTTGTTTTCCACACTTAAGGTTACAAAATACCTTCATAGTATTAGGACACAGTATTTAATAAGTTTTTTTTGTTTTTAAATAAAATTATAAATTATTATTTGATATTAACTTTATTAGATATAATTCGAGATGTAATAGTAGTAGTAATTTTAACTGTTTTGTATAACACAGAGTCAAGATAGAAATGAAACTGTAAGAATGATATAACGAGACAAAGGAGGTGTCCGAAGAATCAGAAAAAAATTCCTTTGTCTTTTTTACAAAAAAAAGACTTCCCGGTCTTCCAAACAATGGCAACGAAAGCACAATAAATTCCTTAGGAACATTCAGGGAAAACACGACGAGACAGTATTTAGTAGGAGTGTTTGATCCAAAAGAAATGGAACGTCATTCATGGAGCTGGATAACTTTTTATATTAAATAACAGTTTCATTTCAAATGACGTTGTGAAGTTTTTTACAAAATATGGTAAGTCCATATTTTTGATATTCGTAGCTAGTAACTGATGTTAATAAAACGAGATCGCACGATGAACTCCGTGACAAAGTTAGTAAGACGATTGACTTCCACACGGGAGTTTCGGGTTCTATTTACAATCTTAGTAAAATAAAAGAGGGTCCCTGTCTGGTAAAACAATACTCGCACGCACTGAATATGTCTGTGAATGTTGTTGCCTCTTCACGTGCGATGGTGCTCCCAACATGTGTAATGACGCGCCTGTTCCAGTGGTTCTTAACTCAACGATTCGATAACTGGGATCAAAGATAAAAAATACTGAATTATCAATCCCGATATGTTGAAAAGTACCATACAAATTAAGCGAATCGAAATGCATTGTGGTATCGACTACACGAGTAAAAGAAAAACTGAAATGGAAAAACTCTCAGAAGTTCCATTGACAACAAATGCGTCTTCTTCCCGTTTTTTGTCTCTCTTAAATATATGTACTTGTACACTGCACAGCACCTAAAACCCAATATTTTACTATCTCATATCAGAGATCTTTAAAGGTTTATATTCCCTTGGTAAGTTTTCTATGGGTTCCTTACCTAATATGTTTTTTTCCGAATATATATTGATGCGGGAAAGTACCTTATCTAATGGTCGTAGCCACCACCTTTGAGAAAATAAACTCTACTCTAATATATTAATTTTGTTATATTTTTAATCTGCCAATAATAGTGGGTTCGAATTCCGAGTTAGAGTGCCTTTGAGGAGAGTCTGCTCTCTAAACAATGTCCTATGAATATTATTAAATATTCCCATACAATATCATTCGAGGAATATTTGTATTTCAGATCATAAATAATAAATAAATAAGCCGTTTAATAAAAAAAGTCAACGCTGAAAACATCTTTTGTGTTTTTTGTGTTTATCAGAGCGAATAATATCGCTCCATGCCCTGGACCTCATTAAAATATGTTTTAATGGCCTGCCCTGTGACGTCAGGCCTCTTTGCGACGCAACTCACGGCTCTTTATACAAAACATTTGCATTTCCTGCCCTGCTTCTACGGCTGGCTTGCCTTGAAGGTACAGGTGTAGACTAGGGTAGCATCAATTAAAAAATAGTTGTATTGTTATTTTTGACTCGCTTGAAATTATCTTAAAAATGTACTTATTATTTATTAACTCAACAGTTGTACAATTTTATAAGAACATGCGGCAATGTGACCAGAAGGCTTAGCGAGCATTAAAATGTGACACATTTGGCAAAATAGGTGTTTAAAAAATAAGGGGTTTTCTCTCTCAAGAAGCATTGTCAGGTGGGGCAGTTTCACAATTCTGGTGAAATTGCGTGAGGATTCTTGCATTAGACGGAAACCATAAATGATGACAATCTACGTCTTCATAGTAACTGTAATCAATTTAGCGATTTTTAAACTTTGCAGTAGTTTTTTCATATCAACTAAGTTCACTACAATACATTTATTCATACGTATTGTACTCCCTCGCATATCCGATGATTTCTTTGGCTTAGTCGGTAAGACGCCTGTTATCTAACGCAGGGGATAAGGGTTCGATTCCCGTTCACATCACATTTGTTAAAAAAAGGTTCACATCTGGTTTTCACTTCAGGCCGCTTTCATTGTTTTTACTCCTTGGTTTGAATATATTGCCACAGGGCAATAAAGCATGTGATGTGTACATAGAAAGTATGATACAATATACCAAAATTTGATATTCCCTATTGATGAGACGGAATGCTGAATAACGGGGCTGGAAGACATTATTAAATTTGGTCCTATTGATCAGACTTCGGATTGTAAAACGTTGAAATAGTCAAGTATCTCGTAAGTTTTTTTGTAAAACTATCGCACACAGAAAAATAATAAGAAAGTTTTCACTGCTAAGTACACCTTTTTTAATAGATATAAAAATTTGTTATTTTTTAGTGATATGAAAAACATCATAATAACAAAAAAGTCGTTATACTCGAATGAAAACAAGCAGCCTGAGAATAATAAAAATTCTTAAGGATTATTTAAAAAAAATTCAATATGGAAAATTAAAAAAAATTGATGATTAAAATATTTTATCGTCAAATTATATAAAATCGTTAGTGCTTACGCCTATAAGAATATGTGTTGTCACATTTACAGTTTAAAATTTAAGTTTTGATTATTAATGTCATAGTAACGTCTTAGATTTTTTAATATTGTTGTCTTCAAATGAGTAAATTATTGTCATATGTTTTTATCAAATAAAAATGAATGAATCCAAACGATGGAAGAACAAAACGCACGAAATACACGTATATGCGCAACTATCGGAGCCGACAGCGAGAGACACAAACATCAGAGGAAGTCAAATAGTGTCACACTGCACATGCTCAGCAAATGTGAAATTTTCGACAAAAGCAACAACAGCAAGAGTCTGAAGAGGAAGTCCATGAACGTCGCATTGCGGTATCCCCACTGCAACGCAAAGCTCATTGTGAAAACACCACGTCAATTTCCTCAAATTTTGATAAAATTTTTGAACAATCCAAGTTTTCCGGGCTACCTAAACTTTAAAACATGCATTCGTTTTTGAAACTTTTTCAGCGGTTTTATTTTTCAACTTTTCATCTCAATGTGTCAATTTACATCCTGGAACTTTTCACTCGGTACAGCATGTTGATGAATATAATTTTTATCATTTTCCCTACAGTACACTCCTGTTGTTTGAAATATTTTATAACACCTGAACAAAAAAATATCCTAAAAAAGATGGATGAATTTTTTTTCATTATTCAGAATATCAATGAACCCTTATCCATCATCTTTAATTCAAATAAATCTAAATACATTCGTTTTGCATCTTTTTCACAAATCAATTTTTACCAGATAAATAAAACAGGGCAAAAAGAAGACTTGTAAAATGGAAACCAAAGGAAAAATATATATTTAAATACTCGGTTGATGATTAATATACCAACATAATTTTTTTTCGCAATTCGGAGGTAGTTTAGAAGAAATCTACAAGTCGTTTTTATTGTAATATTATACTGTTTGTTTTAGGATATCATATACTCGTATATTCGAGTATATGATAACACATTTGGAGATATTAATCATAAGTACAGTGGTGTCACTGGTGTTTGATAATTAAATCGTTTTATTTGGCGAGGGCAGGTTTATTAGTGAGATGGCGAGGATGGATGCATTTTTTGGAGTACTATTACTGGCATTTATATATTGTAATGAGTTGTAAAATCATAATGGTTTAGAATCCAAAGTATTTGGGTTTGAACACAAAGAGACAACGTCTAAAATCCATCCGCTCGGGACACTTAGGCCAGTGTAGACTTTTAAGAAGCAGTGTAATACGACATTATTTGTAAACACCATAGATTAGCCAAGCAGTTGCATCAGAGTCTATAAATTTGCAAATCCGGTAAACAACAATAAATATAATAACAATAATTCAGACGCAATACCACAAATGAATAATTATTGACTGCTTTGCCTTAAAATCCTAAATCTGGAATTCCAGTACTGTTTAAGTGTGGATAATTTTAATGCGACTGGCGTTCAATGTGATTTGCGAAAAAATATTTTTTTCATGAAATATACCTTACCTTGGATTTGGTATTGTAAGACAGCTGTGACAGATAATACAATTGTTTTAAAATTTCTAAAATAAAAATGTACGAGTATTTATCATGAAATCCCCGTAAATCGAACAAGAAGTATCAAAATATAAACCATCAACGATAATCATATTAAATCAAAACGATTATTAAAATGGTAACAAATAAAACTTGTTTTCTTGTTGATAAAATCACTCCCTGTGTTGATATAAATATTGAATGCAGTAGTATGCGGAAAACAGAAATAGCCTATCGATCAAAGGTTAAGATAAAAATGCGACAGGCTTTCACCTCTGACCTCAGCCCCAACTGGCGCAGTAGGCCACAAGATCGAAGACCTTTGCCCCTTTCGAATCACGCGAAGCTTAAATTTAGTTGTCAATTGAATAAAATCCCCTCTTGACATTTTCTTATTTGTGAAAGATTGACATCCCCTAGCAATTGCCAATGATAAACCCTACTTTTTGGAGAATAGTAAAAATAATAATATAATGACAATCATTTTAGCGTGGCTAAGAGAACAAACTCTTATTCAGATATTTGTTTTGTTTAAAAGAACACTCACAGGAAATTGAAGAAGATTTTTACACAAAATATGTATTTTTTAAATAATACCAAGGATTAAAATCCCAATTAACAGTGTTCATCTCATGTCAACTGATCGGTAAAAAAAATACTTATCATATATTATACAATATACATATATGGAAAAAATAAAACTCATTCCTTAGTCAATTCAGCCACCATCCTTATGAACTCGGACAGTGTTGAACCAAATACATCCACATTCCTTAGTCTATTCAGCCACCATCCTGTTGAACTCGGACAGTGTTAAACCAAATACATGCACATTCGAGTCAGCTGCCGCATCATACTCTCAGTGTATTCTTGCTACTGAATTATAGATACCATTGTTACTTTTAAAAGTAGCTACACTGAACAAAGCAGGTAATTTAAGAGAGGGAGAGGGAATACTTAAATTTTATACATATATAATACATATGTAAGTATTCACTCTTTACTTACTTTATAAATAAAATAGAAATTTCCTTGCAACAGAAATTGGACCAATATCAATAAATAATAATCATTTTTTGCATTATATCAATTATTGTTTTATATTTCATTATTGCACTATGCCAGTATTTCTTAACCTTTTCGAAATCACGGACCACTTTTGATTATAAGAAAAATTTGCGGAGCACCAAAATCATCAAGGTTATAAAACTAACAATAAAAAATGGATGAACATTACATTTATTCATAAATAAAAATTACAGATTACAAAAAATAGGAATGTAGGAAATTGCGCCGCGCCTCGGCTGCGTTGCCATCAGCAATTCGCATTCAACTGCAATTCGCCAAACTTTGATCAAATGTTTCATATTTGATGGAACATTTGTAACATCCTCGCGTAGCACCGGTTAAGAACCATTATGGAGTAATTGTTGTTGTTTGTTGCATGCTATGGAGTAATTGTTGTTGTTTTTTTAAATACATACGAGTAGTTTAGACCATTTACTATACAGAAGAAGATATTTTGAAGTGCTTGATCGGGAGACAACGTTGTCTTCGACGAGCTTTTGGGTTTAGAAGCATTGTAGTAGGCACGTCACACGTGTTTGGTTTGAGATCATGGTGATTTGGGGGGGGGGGGGGGGGGTAAGATTTCTCGCGAATATCAACAAATTTATTTGATCACACTGAGACCCATATGATTTTTTTTTTAGATCTATCACGAATTAAATCCGATGCCATGAGGTGATAAACCCATAAAGTTGTACTAAATACAATAAAAGTGTCACAGACCAAAAAACAAACTGAAAAGTGTATAAAATATAATCATTTTCATTACAAGGTGTGTGTTTATAGACGAAGCAGCGAAATGGAAATATGTGTATATTATTTATAGTCATGGCATTAACATTGAGGAGGTTTAAAGACATTATAATTTGTTTTATCAAATACTGTTTATTCCACTTTTTGTAACGGTAAAACCCGACATGTTTCAAGGCTTTCACCTCAACATCAGGGGAGCACAAGCAAGACTCTTGTTTGTGCTCCTCTGATGATGAGGTGAAAGCCTTGAAACCGGTAAGGTTATACCGTTACAAAAAGTGGAATAAACTGTGTTTGATAAAACAAATTGCAACGAAATATATGTCCCTAGATATAAGAAGTGGAAAGCTGTTCTTACTGACAACCATAATTGGGACATAACGTGATGTGTTGTATTGTATTATATATGGTGGCAAATCTAAAATTGGGAGAACTGCCATTTTTAATTTGCGGTGTTTTTCAGCTGTTAAATATATAATATTTAAAATGGACATTCGTCATCTACATAACCTATAAATTAATCATGCAGCGGTATATACACGATTGCATACTAAATACGTTTTATCTCATGCAGCAGTATATGGTATACATGATTGCATCGAAGCGTACTACTCGTACACTCGTGTATACCATCTGCACACAATATTCCACATACGTTCCCATTGACATTTCTGTGACACCTGACTTCTGTAGTTATTTCACACATGAATCTTTATAAATATTGAACAACCACGGTGACATAACGCACCCTTGCTTTACCCATTTCGAAATATTAAACCATTCAGTCAAGGTGCCATTCACAATAATACATAATCTTCTTTCAGCGTAAAATGACGCAATAACACGTGTTAGTTTATGTTCAACACCATATTCACTTAATATTTTCCATAGTTTGTCCCTTATTGACTGATTAAATCTAAGTTCCGACAGCATTGAGACCAAAGTCTCAAGACAATCGACTGGTTAAATATGTAATAGAATTTCGTGTAGCAGATTTATTTAGCACTATTTTAGCATAGTAAAGAGCATATTATGGAGTATATCGTATAAGAATTTATTATAATTAGCTTATGAGCTTCACGAAGACAAATTCAGATTTAATATGGTCTGAGATTAAAACCCATTTGGAACTGAATCCGCTAAAATCGAACCTGGAACTCCCACTTAGTCAGCGTTCATCTTAACCGTTAAACTACTGTCGCCAACATAATATTGTAACGATGATAAAAATGAAGAAGGAGAATTTTATTTGTACGAAATTCCATTATTTTTTTATTATAAGTGTAATATTATATTATAGCGAGCAGATTTCCGTTTTATAGTCCAAATATTGAAACAACAATGGCTGAGCGCGATATTCACAAATGTATACAAGAACTCGAATATTGGATGGTGTCCAAGACATTGAATGAATATACACACTTGCTAGTGGCTGTCAAGGACTAACTATAAATCTTAGGAACTCTAATGCGTTTATTATCATCAGGAATTCCTGCAAATACAGGAGTCATAATCGCATCCTACATCAATTAAACCAGTAATCCTCAAAGGGGTGAGGGGGGGGCATCAAGAGGCGTGAAGAGCAGCAGGGAGTGGTACAAACGGAACGAAATGCTGATCACTAAAATTTTCTACTCATAAGTGTAGTCTATTATATCGATACTCGTTGTAGTGTAGATACCTGTGACATAGTGCTTAGACTTACTGTCTGTTAAGTCAAGGGTTTCGGTTTCAAATGCCAGTAGACTTAAATTTGTATTATTTGTGCACTTATTAGACAGGTTTTTTTGCGTAGTCATTGTCTAACACACTTAGAGTGCTCTTGATGTAACAAATATTACAAAACAGCACTAGATACATTGTTTAATCTTACAGGAGCCTTATAGATGATTTACAGAACTTAAGGAGCGAAAAAAGAAAAAAAAATTAAGAATCATTGAACTAAGCTATTAGATTTTAAATTGCGAAAAGATTTCAAAGTTTAATTTTTTTACGAACTAATAAAAGTTCCACTCTTCTTTCTATACTTTAGAGTTCGGGTGAACGATCTTCAATCGGACAAATTTGAATACAAAAAGGCGTTTGCCAGGGATGCGTCTTATTCCCTGAAGTGTTTTAACCTTTATTAAGATAGTGCTAGAAAACTGGGATGAAGGTTTATCGATAAGAGAAAAAATAATCTCGAGTCGAAAATTCGCAGATAACAACATAATCATTTTAAACACAAGTTCACAAGACCCACTAAATAAATTAAGCTGGAAGGGTGTCTGAAAGTGTGTTTCGAACTGCGATGCAATAATGGTGACATCTATGGCCTAGTTGGTAAGTCGCCTATCTTTCAGCCCAGAAGTTGCGGGTTTGATTGTCGTCGGACCCCCCGATTTTTTTAAAAAGCAACATGACAATTAGCCTAAAGGTTGTATTGTACGTTTCGAACGTGTCGAACAATAACATAAACTTTTTCGCAACGGATACATTGCACTATTACTTAACCAAAGAAATAAAGCCTCTCATACAATATTCAATTGTATTGTACGTAACGAACGTGTCCTACAATAACATAAACTTTTTGTCGTAACTAATGTATTGGACTGTCGCTTAATCAAACAAATGGTGGCCCTCATATCATTTTTCACTTTAGAATGTACTACATTAATGATAAAAAAAAAAGTATTTTCTATTACGAACAGCCTACTTTCAATAAATAAATATATGTTGTAAGAAAATACTCATATAATTGCATAATGACTTTAATTTGGTGGCACAAATCATCTTAGTTTGGGTGAATTTAAAGAAAAAATAACTCTCAAGTTAAATCCATTATTAAATAAATGCTAAAAATTCTCCATGAATTGAAAATCAGACGTCAAAATACGTAGTAAATTAATTACTCTTCAGATTTTTGGCGCTCCTAGCGAAAAATGTCAGACATAATATTGATAAATTGGAATTCCTTTTAAGATTTTGGGATTTTTATTTAGAAATATTGCTAAGAAACAGTTTTATGCATTTTTTTAAGACCTTAAAAAAATGCATAAAACTGTTTCTTAGCAATATTTCTAAATACGTTCACGAAATTAATTTATAGTACGTGGGGTCGATTCTTTGTCCATTCTGTTCACGATGTTCAATATACTTTTTATTGTTTTGATCATATTATTTTTATCAGATTTCATAGTTTTCTTTCATTTCATATAAATAATTAAAAAATGATGTCCGAGGCATAGTAGGTAAGACACTTTATTTACCAAAAAAAAAAAATAGTCTAGCAAGAGTTTGTCAGGCAAAACGTTATCAACGCGTGCGAGTGTGATTTATTGTCTCTTCGCGTATGGTAGTGTTACCAACACGTGTACTAACGAACAACGAGTTCCATGCCAACTCCAGTGGTTTTCAATCCGAAGACAATGTGGCCAACTCTTTAGCTACTCTCTTGTCCTTTTGCCCCGTTGTATTTTTTGCGGCTGTCTGAATCAACCCACAAATCACATTGTGTGGTACTGCGATGGCAATTGAATCAATCATTTCCGAAGGATCTCCACTCAGCCGCAGCGGTATATGCACGAATATATACGTTTTACATACGATTGCAGAACGCTTTGAAATGATTAAAAATTAATATAAAAATGGTGAATACATCAGCAATGCGTTTTGTAAAATTCGTATAAATATATTATACGTTTGAAAGCTTTAAAATGGCGGCAAATTTAAAATAAGAGTTCTTGTTGCGCAAGCCTATATAAAACTTTAGTTAATTACATAGCGACCTGGCGGGCTAATTGCTAAGTGACAAAATTTTCCAGCCATCTAAATTTTTTAAATGTGGATATCAATGGGAATCGAACCATACACCCTCCACGTTGAACGAAAGGCATCTAACAATTAAGGCCAACGAGGTCGTTATGATGTGTTAAGGTTGTCACGGAGACGATTATAATAAAACAAAGTGCTCTTTAGATGACATTTTATTTCAAAACAGTGCTGTTATTTATTTATGTCTTATTATTGTTAAATAAATCTCATGTGAACATTAAAATTAACTTTGTCAATATATTTACCTAAAACATTAAATTGAATGTAAGAAAATTATATATTTTTGTACTTGGCGAAATGTGATAAGAGAATTTATTGTAAATAAAATAAATACAATTTATATTTTAAATGATTAAAAACTTCATGATGTTTAATTTCCTCTAATTAACAAAAATGATTTATTTTTCTCAACGACTTTGTTGAGGTATTTTTGTATTCGATTATTATTTATGTTTAAAATAGACACCAAAAGTAAGTCCGTATTCATAAAGTGATCAGTAATAAATAATAAATTAATTAGAAATTTCACAGATACAAATCAAAGTTAATATCTGTCCTATTTATGATATATTTTGACATCATTCAAACGTCTACATAAAACTGCAGCCCTTTGTAATATATTTTGTTACCAGCTTTTATAAATAATTCTCACACGCCAAACTGCAGCAAAACTCCGTATTTCAGTGCAATGCACTCTGTATTTACGGGCATACAGTGAGCATGCACTTTATTTGTAGCAATTGACTGCACTGCCCTCAATGCAAGAACTTAACACAACCTTTTGTGCACCAGGCACATGAAACACGATAGAATATGTATTTAACCAATACCTTAGTTCACAGGTATATTTTATTTATACTTCGGTTCATAGGTCATACACAGATTCAAAAGTAATGAACGCATTTAAAAAAAAATTATATGTACAGGTATAGTGGTAAGGTTAATGTGCTCGACTTCTACACAGAAGGTAGTCGTTTTTAGCCTACTCTATATACGAGTAGCTACCCTGGAATAAGATAAATTGTTTTCTGATATTTTAATTATCTCTTCAATATACACGAATTGGTGATTCAGACGGACAGACGTATTGGATAGCGTGGACCTCCACGTTATTATCGGAAACAAAATAAGTCCCCATCCAGCGCGATCTACACTAGAAGATCGAAATTTTCTTTATTTTTATGGGCGTAACGTTACATAGTAATGAAGAAAGAAGTGCCCAAAGGGACTCCTTCTCCGGTGGTGCAGACCTGAGTGTGAAAAAATAGTGGTAACGATAGATTTATGGCCCGACATCATGGGAAAAGGAATAAACTTGTAGCGCAAAAATATTTTTTTTCTTAAAAAGTGACTTAAGGCCTGGAGTTCAAACTGCCCAGCAAGTTGCCAGTATTTTCATAGAAAATTGCGAATGCAGCAAAACTATACTTTAACACCACTAGATTGGAGTAGCCAATCGGTCTGAAAATGAACCGAATGACATACGAAAGGCTGAGTGGAGATGTTTCGGAAATTATTGATTCGATTACCATCGCAGTACCACAAAATGTGATATGCGGGTTGATTCAGACAGCCGCAAAAACATACAGCAGGGCAAAAGGACAAGATATCATCAAGAGTTGTTCACATTGTTTTCGGATTGAAAACCACTGGAGTAGGCACGCAACTCGTTGTTCGTTATTGCACGTGTGGATAATACTACCACACGCGAAGATACAATAAATAACACTCGCATGCGTTCATAACGACAAACCTTTGCCTGACAAACTCTTTTGCTAGACTGAAACCATTTTTTAAATTTTTTTGGCAAATCAAGCGTCTTACTAACTATTCATCGGACGTCGTTTTTTAATTATTTATATGAAATTAAAGAAAATTCTGAAATCTGTTAAAAATAATATGATCAAAACAATAAAAAGGATATTGAACATCGTGAACAGAATAGACAAAGAATCTACCCCACGTACTATAAATTAATGTCGTGAACGTATTTAGAAATATTGCTTGGAAACAGTTGAATGCATTTTTTCTATTTTGTTTGTTTCATTAATGTCTAGCCCCAAAATCCTAAAAGGAATGCCAATTTATCAATATAATGTATGCCATTTTTGCTAGGAGCGCCAGAAATCTGAAGAGTAACTAATTTACTACGTATGTTGACGACTGATTTTCGATTTATGGAAAAACATTAGCATTTATGTAATATTGATTTTAACTTCAGAGTTATTTTTCTTTAAATAGGCAATTCACCCAAACTGGGAGGATTTGTGCCCCCAAATTAAAGTCATTGTGCAATTATATGAGTGTTCTCTTAGTACATATATTTTTTATTGATAGTGAGTTGTTGGTAATAAAAAATACTTTTTTTATCATTTATGTAATACATTCTAAAGATGAAAATGGTATGAGGAGCTCCATTTGTTTGGTTAAGTGACAGTGCAATGCATCAGTTGCGACAAAAAGTTTATGTTATTGTAGGACACGTTCGTTACATAGAATAAAATTGAAAATGGTATGAGAGGCGTCATTTCTTTGGTTAACCCTTTCCGGTCCACAAAAAAAAAATGTTCCATCAGGTCCACAAAAGATTTACAGAATTACAGGGTAAAACAATACATCCAGGTTATTTTTAATAAAACTATATTTATGTTCACAAGGTTGTTTTTAATAAAACTATATTTATGTTCACAAGAAAAAAAAATTTGGAAGAGATTTCCACATCGCAATAAACTCGCCAGGTTAAAAAAAAAAAAAAAAAAAAAAATGTCGAATGTCATTCGACATAGGACTCACTGGAATAAAGTCGATGTCGAATGACATTCGACATAGGACCGGAAAGGGTTAAGTGACAGTCTAATGTATCCATTGCGACAAACAGTTTATGTTATTGTAGGACACCTTCGTTACGTACAATACAATTGAATATTGTATGAGAGGCTTTATTTGTTTGGTTAAGTAATAGTGCAATGTATACGTTGCGACAAAAAGTGTATATTATTGTACGATACGTTCGTTACATACAATACAACCTTACAGGCTAATTGTCATGTTGTTGTTTTTTTTAAATCGGGGAGTCTGCCGAAAATCAAACCCGCAACCCCCGGGCTGGAAGATAGGCGACTTACGAACTAGGCCATAGATGTCACCATTATTGTTTCGCAGTTCGAAACACACTTTCAGGCACCTTTCCAGCTTAATTTATTTAGTGGGTCGTGTGAAATGTATCAATTCTGCGGCTATAAATTCTAAATCAAAGTGCTCTTGATGAGATATTATAAAATGAAACAAAGCTATGTTATATGTTTGTTGATGCTGAGAATTTATTTTCTTCGAAGAACTTTTTAATTTAGATTTATTGTGACATTTTTATAATTGATTCAGTTGACAATTTAAAAAATCAATAAATTGTTGTTTTTCTTTACCATTAATTTATTTTATTGATGCTCTTGTAATAGCATATTTGGCTTTAACAATGAAGCAACAAAGCATCGTAGTGTAAGTTGAAAGAATGATGAGCGATTATATTATACTAGTCAGAAGTGCAAGGTCTGCGTTGAAGAGATATATCGTTGAAAACATGTCTGGATCAAGTGAACCAGGTTTTAAAAAAGGCAACAGTTATGTGACTGGGTAGAAACTGATGAAGACATGTTCTCTCTACCTGTCTATCAAAAGACACGACGTGATGATATACTCGTATATGAACAATCGTTTCCTTTTAATGCTCTAAAAAATTACTTAAAGTTATGGAAAAATAATCATGTTAACTAAATTCTGATTATTATATCTGTCAAAAAACTAAAGCCAGGCCCATAAAATGATTCCAACACTTTTGCAATGTAGATATTATGAATATATCACATATTTGTGCGATCAGCCAAAATCATAACAGTTATATTCCATTATCTACGACCAGAGTCGCTCCGTGATGCCAAATTTCAGATAACGATGGTCTGGGCCAAGCCCTGGTGCCAAATCGGACATGTGATGGGCTACTGCAAGGCGTGCATGCCAAATATGGCACATAAAGGGGATTTTCAATATTGGATGCCCTTTGATAACCCAGTTTCCATTGCATTGAAAAAGCAAGCTCATTTTTTAATATATCATGTATGAACTGGCCTACTTTACCCAAATAAATTCTCAGGTAGAGTTTATATAATTCTGTTAAATTATTTCTAAAACAAAACATTTGTTTGGAACAAATTAAATCTAAGCAAAACAATCCGCAAAACTAATGCAAACAAAACACTCAAAGATAGAGTTAGATACTCCTGTAGAAATATGTGAAGTAGAGGATTTTATATTATAGGGTACAAACCTTAGAAGACACTAGTTAGGTTACGTGGAAAGGATGAATAACACAAAGGTGCTGTTCTCTAAATTGCGCTATATAAATTATCATAATATTAATTATAGTATTATTTCCCTACAATCCTAAGCATTAAATACCCGCCGCAAGACCACCAAAATAATGAAAAAATAGTTGGAAGTGAACATCTTAATAGAGGCAATCCTAGTAATAAAAGGCTATAGGTCTTACTTAAAAAAAAAAGAAACTTCTTTTTTTCAATCCACGATGCTCATTTAGTAAAACTTTATCTTACGGTACATACATTTTGAGATTTTCCGTTTGTTTGGAAGAAATTTGTATACTACATTAAACCCACAACATTATACTACAATAATTATTATCGCCATTTATTACTTCACGTTATCACTTCACATTCTCTCACGTTAGATAGAGGCTGCAAATCATTCTACCATGAAATCGGTGATTGGAATAGGTTGGACAACCAATAACAAAACAGAAAAATAACTAGTTTTATTACCGGACTCCATATTTAGCATGCTTGAATAGCCAAGATACCTCCTGGGACATCGTTTTTGGCTGTTTTCGGACACTTTCGACGTAAAAGCTTTCTTTCATCTTAATGTATATTGGTGCTTAATATCTACTGGGAAAAAATTCTTAAAGCATTCTTGAATTAGTTAGTATAAAAAATAATGCCATGTAAATTTATGTTTTTTTAAATAATAAAATAAACAACACGTTATGAATAAACTATTTGCAATATTTCAAAAGTTTACATTGTGTTTCAAATCGTATACCAAGATTTTTTTAATCCTATCAATGTGCCATAAAAGTCATCAATAAAATGCTCAGATACAACATAAAAATGACGACCTCCATGGTCTGATTGGTAAGAAGCGGGTATCTACCCGGGGTTTTAAGGTTCAACTCCCTTTGGTACCAAAATAATTAAAAATATAATGGATCCCAGTCTGATGAGTTCGTCTGGTAACAACATACGCATTCGCTAGACATATGCGAATGTTTCTTGTCAACGTGCGATAGTGTTTTAAACACGTACGATGGCAAGCTTTGAATTACTTGCCTGTCCAAATCTTAACACGAAAGCTCTTTTATCCAAGCCGAAGACAAATTTGTCTCCCGGCAACGCTCTTCAACATAACTACAACATTAATTGAAATATGTCAATGGGTAACATTCGAATGAATTAATTAACATAAAAGTAACATCAAATACATCTGTACTTGAAGTGTCCTTGAAAATATAGAATTTTTATTTATATGTAATATACGAGTATTTCGTATTTCTCGTATTTCACAAACTGTTTCATGTTTTTTTCTCCCACTGTTTTGTTTTCTTAGGAAAAATCAAATTTAGTTTTAACTAATGCCTTTTTCTCTCTCGCCCATATTTTGTTGACAATCCTATTTTCTATTTTCCAAGGGGAAGCTTGTTACTAATAAATAATGCAAAGCCTTTCCCTTACATCTGTAAACACGATATTCGTTTCCCATGCCTTTTGTAATATTTTTAAATCTTGAACAATAATGCGAAAAAAGTAAAGCGTGTTTTTTAAGTATGCGAGTACAACTGATAAGTAAGTTCTAGTGGTTGTCAAAAACTCTTGTATTCTGGTTTCAAATTCTAGCGTGTTTCAAACTATGTTTCTGCAAAATCCTATCTACTCGCAATAAGGCTCAAATTCATAGTCCAAACTTATTTATTTAACACTTTTATTGCAAATACAATCTGGCGGGTTTATTGCCAAGCGGCAATCTCTTCCAGCCAACCAGACAAAAGTAAATGAAGCAAGTTACGTGGTCGCATAAATCATTCAAATGACTATCCATCCCCACGAAATCCATAAACATATACGTGAGCACATGCCCACGAACCCCACAAAGACGGGCAATTCCCCGAACATTCTTTTTCATATACAGTGAGATATCATCAATCAAAAGGAAAGAAAGGGATGGTGGAGAGGAAAGGAAAGAAAAATCAGGCATGCAACACGTTATTTTACTGACTAGAAATGAAGAGTTTTTTTCAGTCACTTCTTAAAGCATGCCAAGGATGGAGCGAGTCTTATATTGGTTTGTATCTGATTCCAGAGTTTCATTGCATGGACAGTAAAGGACGACGTAAAGAAAGAGGAGCGTTGAACTGGAAAGACCAATAAACAATCTTAATACTTTATTCTAATTTAAAGATAGATACACAGCGCATAAACAAGTTTGTGATTAGTTTTCGTGGTTGTTGAAAACTCTAGAATTCTAGATTTCTGGTGTATTTCAAATAGGGTTATTACTTAATCTTATTTACTCGCAATAAGCCCCGAATTCACAGTCCAACCTTAAAACTTAAAAGTAAATGACAACCTTAACGTTTTACGAGTTGGACTTTAAAAGTCATGAGTTTAAATTCAGAATTAAACTTCTTATGCCACAAACTTAAAAATGAGGAAATTAAATTGTGTGATTTAATTACGAGTATTTAAAGATGCTTCGACGAATTCGTACGAAATTCAACATGATTTTTTTTTCTTCAGTTTAAAAAAAACTTAAGATTAAATATTTAATGTTAAGGTTGGATTATGTACTATATAAGGGTATAATTCTTCAATTGAGCTGTAATTTAACTATTCCAGATAGCAGAATATCTCATATCACTTAAATCGATTTGTCACTTGTCTCCTCACAGTTGCGATCCCAGCTTCTCTCCACTTCCACCCTTTTAAGATCTTGCTGCACAGTGTTTAAAAGCTCTATCATTGTTTTCAAAGCAGCTTTCTCCGTTTTGTAGATGTTTTTTTGTCCATATCGACCGAGATTTCTCAAATTGTAATTATTTTGCTTTTTATTGGCTGTATCAATAATATTTGAGTCTTGGCTAGATCTTTGAGAGTATTCATCGCATAATATCTTCCATTGTTTTCGGTTTTCAAAATCTGCAGGTTGATCTTTGAGCGCAGGGAAGCACACTTCGGACTATGTATTTACCGGTGCTATAATTAATTGATTTGTATTTTCGTAGTATTCGATTGTAACTAAATCGAAATTATGTTACTCTTTCGCTTAACTTTAAATTACCGTTATAAATATTATATAAACAGTTCACTACACTTAAAGTCAAATGTGTTACTATAACATATCAGAAGATCTTCAAAGGGTTCTTTGTTGTTTGTCTTCCATGTATACAAAATAATTTGAAAGAAAATCTGAAAATAATTTTCTTGCACAACATGTGGTTGTACGCAATTTAAATATATTGTAATTAACTTCACAAAGGGTTTATGAAAGATAGAAATGTGAAAACTAATCTGCTGTTTTGATAGTCCACAACAGTCCTGTAGTACCAACTTTGATTTGTGGGAGTAAAAAGTGGGCGCGGAGAAAGACTAAAAAGAGCCGAATCAATGTTATAGAAAGACGTCGACTGAGTCAAGTACATGATTCGATCAAGAATGACAGAATATGGAATGAAGTGGTTAGATATAAACGTGAACTTAAATCCGATATAGTAAATACTCTAAGATAATATGGGCATGATAAATAACGAAATACTTACAAAACGACAATACAAAAATAAATGGAAAGCATGGTTGGAGAAAACTATAGAAAGTATGGTTGAATCATGTGAACGATATTATGAAAGAAACAAATGGCAAAAGACTTTATATGAGTGTATGGGCGAAGAGGAGACAAAATATGTATTTCGCAATAGAGAATCCGACAGGGAAATAGAAATAGAACGATGAAGTTTTTGTACGAGTATGTACGGGTATGTATTGTATATTAATTTGATAATGATGACTGAGCCGAGCCGCCTCAGTTTTTTGAATTTGAAATAATCTCCTTCTGAAAATCTTCCTTTTATCTTTAATGCACAGTTCTGCATGCACTATTAAATTTAACAGGTCCATGAATACAGAACGCTCTGTTGGAAAACTTGTAGTTGTTTATATTTAATCTATTTAGCCTTATGTCATATCTAACATGGAAGCTCAGCAGAGTTTTTATGAACGCTACTCTCAGCTTTGTTTAAAAGTTAAGCAGCCTTCCTCTAAAATAAACTGTGAAATCTACATCACAAATCTACATCATTGGGTTGATCCTATTTAAAATGGTTGGTTATCCTCGTATTCTTGCATTCCTCTCCATTTCTCATTGTGCCGCGTAGGAAATCCATAAATTTGTCAGGACATGGAAAGAGATTTATTTCTTATATGCACTACAATAAGAGATTTTATTCCATCTGTACGGGAGGAAAAATATTTTTAAATTTTACCATTTAGAATTTACTCAAGGGAAAGTAATGATGTTTAAAATGTCATATCATTATTTATTGCCAAGGTAGGTAAAAACAAAAAGGATTCAATACTGCGTTTTTTATACTTGTTTCAATAAAAAAACAATTATTTAGTAATATTTTACCTCATTTTTTCGTCTCATCGTAGTTTCGGGTTCGATTTCCGATTATACGTATCATACATACATATAAACTATTCCGCCATTTCCCTGTTGCAGTAGGCAGATATGAAAGAGCGCCAGGCCTTCCCATATCAATACACAACTTTCGCCTCACCTTCATCCATCGACTTATCATACGACTCTTACGATTTTTTTGAGTTTCTACGTTTCCTTCTTCCAAAATATTATTCATTTGATCCAGTCATACTGTCCTTGGTCTTCTTCTACCACAGATTCCAATCGCATTTTAACTTAATCTTTATTTTTTTCATTAATTTTTTTTACATGTACAAACCATCTCAAAATGCTCTTCTTCATCTTTTTCAACACATCAACCTTAAGTCACATTCATCCCTAATCACTTCATTCCGTGTTCTATCATATATTATTACCCCATGTACTCTTCTCAGTGCACGCATTTCTATAGCATTTATTCAATTCCTTTCAGTCGTTTTCAAAGTCCACGCTTCACTCTCATACATCTTAGTTGTCATTAAAATACTGTTATAGACTATCATCTTAGCAGATTAAGATTCGAGTATGGGTGTTTAAGTACCCATGAACTTGACTCTAGATGGTACCCGAACAAATATTCGATTATGTGTGTTTAAGTACCCTTAGATTCGAGTATGTGTGTTTAGTCTTTCTCCACGCCCACGTTTTACTCCCACAAATCAAAGTTGGTACTACAAGACTGTTGTGGACTATCAAAACAACAGATTAGTTTTCACATTTCTATCTTTCATAAACCCTTTGTGAAGTTAATTACAATATATTTAAATTGCACACAACCACATGTTGTGTGCTCAAGTCTTATCCGTCCGCCGCAATCCAATCAATTGCGAGTCGCTGCCCGCTGCCCGCCTAAATTGGTTTTGTCATCAAGTGCCATCCCCGAGTCTGGCTCTGTCTACGACGACATTTGACTTTAAAATAAGCTTTTTCTCTTGTTATTTCACTGGAAGGTGTATTAATATTAAAATCAAACGCCTAAATACCACTGAGAATTAGTTAAGTAGTATTTTTTTATAATATTTTTCGTGTTTTTTCATTCACTATAAATATTATATCAGATGGACTTCAGAGATAAGTGACTAATGCAAGTTTCAATTTTAAATATATTTCAACATTTCTGTTTCGAAAAAACCGGATGCATTATAAATAGATTTCGCTTTGGTCGGCTCAATCCTGTTCTTTTGTTTGATGCATATACCATATATAGGGACGAAACTACCTTATCTCTCTATTGGTAGGGGTGCATAGACAACTGATGACAAATTAAATTACGTATTTGCTCTAGTATTAAAAAAATCACGGACCCCAATAAGAGAAGTTAACTATTAGAGTCAATGGAGAATGGAGAGACTTGAAGTAAATGTAAGAGTAGAAGACATACACCACACTCTTTAGAGAGGTTTGTAGAAGACGACGCAGAATGTAGACAAACCATAATGGTAGAGTGAACCAAAATGATCAAAGTACTTCATATTCACGACCTCTCTTCCAAATATGAAGCGGACAAGTTATTTTATTATCAATATTTGATGCCACATAAAATCAAATATTGGCTATCATTTATAAGAGTATTGTTATTAAATGCATGCTTAATATTGAGCGTCTTAGTTTCCGCTGTATGTGTATGTGGAACTTGGTGCACATTTTATCTTCATTCTTGTATAAAGAGGATCAATTTCACATCTCCATTTGGTTCATCCATCTTGTATGAGATCTTCTTCTTGGTCGTTTTCTCTTGACTGTCCCCGTGATTATCAGCTTCTCAAAACTTGTTCTCTCTGGCATTATATCCAAAGTATGTTAAGATCATTTTCTTGCATTCTGTCGAAAGTCTTTCTGTCATCTCTAATTATTGAATAAAAGATACGTTGGTGCACCTTGTAATCAATAAGATACGAAATATCCGTCTTTAATACTACATTATAGGAGTACCTGGTCATTATTTCTTGTCAAACTTCCTTAGTTAGACAAGGAACAATAAGTTGATTATCACTTTTACTGTTATATGTTTCAGTTATAGTTAAAATATTCTTAGTTTGTACTAGTAATGTGCTGGTTAGAACCAATGGAATAAATCAGTGAAGATATATGATATTTGTATAAAAGTCTAGACTCTAGAGTAATACTACATTTTCAAACTATATTAATGATTAGTTACAAAGGTAAATTTATAGGTATGTGTAGAGTGCACAGAAGTCAAAACTTGAGTGACCAATAGACCCCTAAATTACAAGAAACCAAAGACCTTCGAGCCACTTGTTTGTAAATATTTGCTATGAACATTTTTATAAATATTTAAACAAACCTTAAAAAACATGGATCCGAAAAACTTAAGCCCACTACTTATAAGCTGTAAATACTTTCGTAAATTAATATTTTAAAATAATCTTTCATTTATTAAAAAAATATTTGATCTGAGGAGTAAATCTTTGACTTTGAAAAACGCCCGTATATGTATTTCAACAAAAAGTCCAACTTATAAAATATATGTTTAATTTATTAAAATTACAAAATGAGATTATCTCTATCACACACAAAAACGCAAATATTTCCAAAAGGTAAAATTTATCTTTGATGTTTAAATTCTTTGTCCTTTTGAATTTTTAGTCTCGACGTGCATCCATTCACAGCCACTTTTGAAATTCAAAATAAATGTATGTTTCCCAGTCATATTTCTCTTTCACTGACCTCTGTGGGCTGGTGATATAATTAATTGCTTTTGACTGAATCCGCATAGTGACCAAAAAAATAATTTTAATACAAACATAGCTACTAACATAGTTATGTTGTTCGGTTGAAATTGTATCAACGCTATAAAGCCTGGACTTAACATAACGTAACAACTAACACAAAACCTAAGTTATTTAAATATCTCAAAAGATTTTTATAAGCCATTTACAAAGATTTTTAAAGAAACCAAAAAAATGCTATTAAAAAGCATGTAATAATAAGCAAGGCGTTAAAAATTAATGACAAAATACGGAATGAAGTGACTAAGGATACTCGTGAACTAGGTTGATATATTATGTATAGATGGTTTGGAGGTAAAGAATGAATGAAGAAAGATTAACAAAACAAATATACATTGCAAATATGATTGAGAGGCGTGATAAAAACAGACCAAGGAAAGTACGGTTGAATAAAGACAATGATATTTTAAAAGAATGAAATGTAAACAGTCGTAGGAGTTGTACTCGTATGAGATGTATAAGTATGTATGGATGTAGTAGAGATAAAAGATGTGTGTCATGATAGGGATGCCTGGCATTTAGTTCTCTATGTCTACCCCGAAGGACAAACGGCATGACGCTATAATTTAATGTATGCTTTTTGTCGATTTTCGTTCAAATATTTTTCAAACAATACTGCCAAAAATTATCCTTAGGTTCACCCGACCACCTGATTGATCAAAAAGGGATGAGCACAGATAATAAAAACAACCCTTGTTGGTCCCTCTCTATATACTCGTATGTCAACCCTTCCAGCCCTTAACGCATTATTTTCATGTATATTCAGGAATAATCTACTTAATTTTTCATGCAGGGCTGTTTATATAAAGTCGATCCTTTTTATATTTTACCCCATCAATATTTTTATTTTTAGTTTATTATAAAAGGAACGGCTATTCTTGGCACAATACGAATGAATAAAATGGCAGCTTTTCTTTTAGCATTTTCGCTTGCTACGTTCTGTTTCAGACTGACAATTGTAATAATGGTAGAGTTAAATGTTTACTTTACAATTCGGTTTGGATCACGATATATGGAGTTGTTATGTGAAAATATTCTTCATGTACTTTTTTATAACTCATTACTTATGTAGTTAAAAATAAGTCTTGAAGTGAGTTAAAGCCAGATATAAATTCAGAATTGAAAGAAGAAATAAACAAGTTGATTCTGTTAGCAAATAAAAACTATGTTTGACCATATCCCCATACTTAAGTTTCGCCTGCTCTCTAGGAACATAAAAAGCTTACGTTATGAAACATTGTTATTATAATAAAAATATGTGCTAACTTACGTATTAGATACCTGGGCACTCATAAAGTGGGACGAAAGAGTTCTCGAAACCTTTCACATACATTTTCTTTTAGCATTTTTCAACTCTTTCAAATGTTTTTTTTTGTTAATACCGACGTTTTAGAACTTTTTGTTTCTCTGCTGTTGGTAAGGTAGATTTTGAAATATTTTGCAAATTATAAAATTAAAATCTACTGGAAAAGACGACATAAATGTCCACATTCTGTTTAATTATTCTTTAGACTATTTTGGCATTTTTAACCCATACAATTAACTTTTATCTTGATTGTGACGTCTTTTAAAATTTATGGAAATGTGCATATATGTTACCAAAAAAACATCTTATTATCGAGGGACTTCCAATCAATCTCGTTTCATTCTGTTTTTCTAAACTTCTTGAAAAACTATTTTATAATTTTAATATCTTGCGATCCGGTTTTCCCCCTTGACATGGTACGACTACAACACTCATCAAGATAGCCGATAATATCAGACAGACTATGAACATTGGACAGCCTATGCTGCTAACACTGTTGGGCTTTAATAGTACTTTAAGTTTAGTTGATTTTGACTTGCTTATTAAGTACATGAAATATTTCATTTTAAGCCTTGAAATGGTTCAAGAACTATTTGCATGGGCGTAGACAATTGGCAAAATTCCCAAACTAATTATCCAATAAGGTACTGCTGACTGCTGGTATTTCGCAGGGTTAAATACTGTTACCAATTCGATTTTCAATCTTTATTAACTTCATGATTAGACAGCAGTCTAACGATTTACTCATGAATACTCGAAAATCAAATCAATTGTCGTGGGAAGTGGACGTTTTTTTTTTTGTCAAAAGCATATATTAAACTCGATAATTCTGTGATTCCGTATTTATCACATGTCAAAAATTTGGGAATTCTCATTGATGAAAATCTAAGTTGGCGTAATCACGTCTCCAAGTTAAACCGCAAGATTTTGGCTTTTACCATATATTATATGTTTCTTAATAGGGTGTGTATTTTTTGCCTATATTAAGTCAAATATTACTATCCCAATGTCTCATATTCCATTACTTGACTACGGTAACGTATGTTATTTTAATGACGATGAGATGTTGGGTAAGCTGATGAAGTACTACCAAATGTCAGAGTTTTGGAGCATACTTCAATGGCTTAAAATCAGACAGCGAATAAACCTTCACGTTCTGTCGCCAAATTTTTCTTCATGTTCTTACAAAAAAATTCACTTTCTTTCAAAACATGAACGTTCTCTTCGATCAGGTGGTGAGAGAATCCCTTACACATCAACATTACACCTCATTTTACACATCTTCATTTGCAGTTCACTCGGCGCAACTGTGAAACGAATATCCAAGAGTCAAGGTGTGTACATCATCTTTATTTACATTTAATAGAAAATATAAAGACTTATTTTACCCAAAATATTCTTTCATCGTAATTTTCCTTTAAGTCTGTTCATAATCTTTGAATGTAAACTTTTCCTCTACTTCTACCATTATTGTTTAGAAATTGGTCATTAATTTGAATTTTACTTGAATTTAAACAAATATTTTTTTGTTTTAAGTATCTAAGTTAAGCTGGTTAGTTGAAAAAAAAAGTTTTTTTAACATGTTCAGATACGGGGCAGAACCTTACTTACGTGTAATGGCCACAGCCACCACTTTTCTATCTTAACATTTAATTTATATTTGCTAATTTTGTTATAACCTGTCAATAAGAGTCCGCTCTTTAAACGGCATTATATAAATTTTCCTTTAATTATAGTTATTCAATTGATGTAAATAAATAAACCTGCTAGATGTAGTACATAAACCATGTACACAAAATAAGGAAATACATAAATCAGATTAGGTTTCGAAATCTGTTAAACAAGGCACGAAGTTTTCATAAGATAAAAAAAAATAAAAATGGTCCTTACTTGTTGAAGATCACTTCAAATAAAAAAATAAAACTTAAAAGATTTTATTTATTACATCACTCTTATAAGAATTCCGAGTTCTGATAACTTTTTTAACAAAATTTAAAAAATATGATAATTCTCCTATTCAAATAATGTTATGTTTCACAAACTCAAAAATTTAAATATCAGAAATTAATTTTTACAGCTTATTGAACAATTTGAAGGGGTCTTTATAAATAAACCAATAAAAACAAAAATGAAAACAAATCGATAAGTATTTGATTATGTCGAAAAGTTTTCTTGTTAAAACTCAAAAGTTTTTTTTTGCAAAAAATGAAACAGCAATATCGAACGCCGTTCTTGATTTTATTCCACGGATAAAATTCACGCTTGGAATATTTGCATAAAATAAGGTAAAACGAAATTTCTCTTGGGTTTGTCACGGAAGCTGAAAAAATATTTACTCTTACGCAATTTTTCTGCTGAGGTAAGCGGAGAAGACAGAATGTCAGATTTTTCACACATCTCTCGCTTCTGAAAATTCGATACAAATTTTTCAGCTACATTTTCTTGCTCTTCTACCACGTCTTTCACTGACATTCGCACTGTCAATCAGTTTTGGCTATCTATTGTCCCTTACTCGTCTAATGTGTTTAACAGGATTTGTTACCATGTGGTAATCTTCTCCAACCATCCCTTAAAAATGTTTAAATAAGCTTTATGTAAAATACCAAATTCAACATCTATTTTCAACAGTTTAAGTATTGACTTCTTAAAAAGTCTTGGAATATAATCTGCAACACTCGGGTCAGAAAACAGACGACTTACCAATAAGGCCACAGAGGTCGTCAGAATTAAATATTTTTTTTGCTTGGATTGGTTAAAAATGTATTATTTATATATAAAGTCATGTAATAAATGCTCCAATGCTTAAGGTCGCTGAAACAAATCCTTCGCAGAAATATTCGCTCTATAGCATTTTTATTATTTCGGTTTTTATTTGAGAGAACACTAACCCATGTGAGTTTTTTTCAAACGACTGATTTAAAAAAGGGGTTTAGGGTTATGCGGTAAAAAGTTGGAATTTTATTCCTTATATTTAAGATTCAAATTATGTATACCTAAAATTAGACTGTTTCAGAATATCAAAGCGTAATTTATGGAGATAATTGGTGTATTGTTTTAATTTTAAATAAAAAAGAAAATGACCAGCATATTTTAAGCAGTAACTAAAAATATGTTATATCTACATTTAACCATTTATTTTTTTATTCAACCTCTTCATTGTACAATGCACAATTTTACTTCCGTGAATATTTCACGGGTTGCAACTAGTCATTTATATTCTTGCGGGATGATGTCCATCCACTTTTTTGATCATTTTTGTTACTACTGCATTCTTGGAGTAAGTATTTTATTGCAGTTTTCACCAGATCTGTTCATCGTTTTGGTAATCTTCACATAATCAAGATAATTTGGTTCAACCGTTAACCTCCAGGCTTTCCATAACATTTCTTATCTGATTATAATGTTATGTTTATTTCTGATTTCTAGTGATTTATTGTACGGACGTAAGTTTCTCAATTCACATGAAGTTAATATCGTGGTGATAAATGCCCACCACGAAGTTGAATGAATGCCATATAATTTTGCCAACTTCCAAATAAATATTGCCTTAGCCGAAAATTTGGCAAGAGAATATGATTCTGTAAAATGGCATCATCTTAGGAGTTCCAATCTTAATGTTGGCAATTAAGATTCATTTTAATTCAGAGGAAATTCTAAAAATGGGAATCGAAAAAAAATGGTGTTATACAAATTTTGTTTTAATAAATTTACTCATTCAGTTAGTAGATAAAAAATCTTCTCCAATTCTAACACGAAATGTTTCAGTCCTTCCTTAGTTATCCTTCGATTTGCACAAGGGTACATGGAAAAACCTCGGTACATGAGCTATACAGTACGAAGTTAACTTTACAAGTATATGGAAGTAATGTTCTTGACCTCGAAAAGTGTAACAAAAACACTAAAAGGAAACTTAATTTGACCTTCTTATAAGTAAACTAAAAATAATATTTATTTTTTGACAAACAAGAAAAAATAAGGTTTCAATGAATAAAAATGTAAATAAAAATAAATAATTAAGCATACTCGTATATTCATCAAAAGATTAACGCGCTACAAGTCTGTAGCTTCGTCGTTGTTATTTTGCTGGGTCGAATTCTCCCTGGAAATCTACACAAATTGAAAAAAATGTATCGAAGTTTAAATCACCTGCTTTTATATGTACGTTTCATACTGACATTTTACAGTGACCTAAAGATAAAGTTTTTCAAATTGTAAAATCGTCATATTTTTCAATTGGGAATATCCAAGTTTCGAAGCAAAAATTGTTTTTGTCAAATTATACTACGAATATATTTTTATTAAAACTGGCTATGATGTTTTTATAAAAAAAAATACCCGAAAGCCTGCAAAATTCTAGTGATTATTTAGGTTTATGGGGTAAATTCATATTAAGGGAAATCAAGAAGTCCAAAACTTTCTAAGCATTCGTACGAATCAAGATCTTTCAGTGTTGTGGTAATGGACTTTCGGTGTTTTTTTTTCCTTCATCAGTATCAGACCTACTCCTATTGAATATAAATTCTCATAACAAGCTCTTTTAATATGTCAATGCATTTATTTCATGGTTGTTATCTTGATATAATCCAGTCAGATAAACTCATACAATTCGGATAGTATTAAGTAAATATACAATACAATTGTCAATAAAAAGTTATATTAAACAAATTGAACTGAAATGAATATGAGTATTTTAATAATGTGCCATTGCCTATTTCATACAAACTTTTGTAAAGTATTTTTTTTAAATTGACACATATCATATATACGAGTATCTATCACCTTGTCTCAGTTGATAAAACGCCAATCATCCGATTCGGGGTTGGGAATTGGCTTTCGTTGTTATTTTCAAATAAGGTTCTGGTCTGGTTTTCACTTAATATGTTTTAAGCATCTTCTTAGTTGGTTAGCATCAGCGATCGTGGTTTACACTAAGCAAGCCAACCCTCTTTACATTATTGGACTCACTTTCCGACTGGTTTTACTCATGGACCATTTTACATCTGAATTTGTTTTTAAGCAACATAAAACAACGCTATATAAATAAAATAAATATCTGTCTAACGAAAGGCTACAACAGAATAAACCTTCCGATCGGCTTGGAAGTTTATTTTTTTGCCATCGGAACTTCGGGGTTGGTTTGTCAGGAATGTATGTTTGCCGAAGTGCAACAGCTTACACACAATAAACAACTATACGGACATGCATCTTTCATACAAAGAATTTCTGACAATCATAATCAATTACGAGGAACCGCCTATCGATTAGTTAGAAGAGATTGCTGTATGGCAATTAGTCCGCCAAGCTGTATTGTATACTGCAAAAAAGTAAAACCATCTATCTGTACCAATTGCCAATGTGATTATATTTTAATTAATATATGGACAAGATCTAACGGCGGGAAATAATTAAGAGAGACTCATTAGTATCTGTTTGTTTAATTCCACGGGAAAGTGTTTTCATTAAAATGCCTGAATCTATCTAAATGTTCGTTACTCAGTAATTTATTAATTGGGTACAAAGACTCGGATAATTAGCGAGGACAGTCAAGGTCACCGAGGCTTTTCATTAAAATATTTTCAATTATACTTGGCACATTTTTCAAAAGGCAACATATATATTTTCTTCGAATTTTTTAAAACAGGTCCTTGAATTTCTATACTCATGTCAAAGTGAAGAAAATCGTATTTTAATGTTTCAGATATTAATTTGTAATTTGTTTTAATGAAAAACAAGTAATTTAAAGAGGCACTCTAAATTAATAAGGACCTGGGTTTATCGCTTTTCTTTGATCGTGTGACTATTTATTTCTCATGGGGTTGGAGCCATTTGTTCGCAGTATGTAGTTTCTTCTGTTTCAGGTGTCGTTCGGATATTCACTATGATCCTGAAGTATTAAAATTTCTGCTGTTCCACTTTATTCTTGTAAGTTCACTTCAAGACGTCAAGAAGAGCAATCGTTTTGTAAGTTGACTGGTGAAAATGTTCCCCATATCACCTGTTTTGCCAGTATTTCATTATTAATTCTTTCTTGATAGGCAAATTCCTAATGTATTTTTTATCTCCGTATTTTTTAATTCTCATCGCAGTATCGCATAAGCATAGAAGAAACTTTTAGAATTATTTTCATATAATAACAAAATCGAGTGAAGATTGAATTCGATAGGAACACAGTTCCTTTAAATTGTAGGTGGTTAGACAATAGTTAGGAACACAAAAAGTTTATATTTAATTTTACTCTTCATTTATATAAGATACAATAAAATTACATGTATTTTTTTTAAACAAACCAACTATAATCAGCTGAAATTAGAAAAAATGGATAAATAAAGTAAAATTACTTATGACGTGAATGGATAAAATGATTACGAATGAATGTGAACTTAAGACTGATGTGTTGAGAAAAATGAAAAAGAGCACTCTGAGACGGTTTGTGCATGTAGAACAAATTAATGAAGAAAGGCTAACAAATAAATAAAAAAACATGTAGTCCAAGGAGAGTATGGTTGGATTAAGTGAATGTTGTTTTAAAACAGAGATAAACAGAATGTCAGAGAAATCGTAGGAATTGTATGAGAAAGTAAATGGATATGGAAGAGGCGAAGAATGTGTAGTGGGATTGAAGAGTCTATGATGGTTTATATGTATGTTTATAATTAATGAGATAATAACACTTCCTTACTTCAAAACTACATTTA
The DNA here is from genome assembly GCA_949825065.1 of Odontocerum albicorne. Classification (NCBI taxonomy): domain Eukaryota; kingdom Metazoa; phylum Arthropoda; class Insecta; order Trichoptera; family Odontoceridae; genus Odontocerum; species Odontocerum albicorne. The sequence goes on along the minus strand of OX463851.1, from coordinate 22,710,405 downwards.
CCTGGTCCAACTAAACTTCGAAAAAATCCACCCTAAAAAAATATCCTTAGTTAAAATTGGGTTTAATTAAGTCCTATATTTTTTATACATACACAGGATAACATTAAATAAATAAATGCACTAAAAAATATGACTATTCAAAAAAGTTTTCAATTACGAGTAAAACCTAACATATATCCAATAAACAATGAGTTTGAAGGTGACCTGATCCGAAATTTTTTAAATCTATTTTAAGAAAAATCAGTTCGAACCTCAAGTTCTCAGTAAACTCAGAAGAAATCTCAGTTCTCAGAAAAAAACTCAGTTTTCAGTAAATCCAAAAGATTAAAATTATGGCATTCTTAGGAATTCCAAAATAGATTTTTTAAATCTTCGCAGTAAATTAATAGCACTTGAGATAAATTGGCGTTTTTTTCAATAAAGCTCAAAACATTAAATCAATCAACAAGAAAAATTTTAGAGCTTTTCGTTGAATTATATAATTATATTTGCATTAATCAAATAATTGGATCCATTTTTATTCAGTCAGTGATATCTGCCAATAAATCTAAAGTTTTGTAACCAAGTTTTCCGTATCACAGTATCTGTCTGATCAATAGCAGTTTGCGTGAGGAGTTGCACTTTGAGAACATGAAGTTTTTCAAAGGATTATCAAAATCTATTTCTTATTTGTCAAGTCATCTAGGGGGGGCAAATTTTTATTGATTAACATGGATATAGTCGACCACAAAACCACAAAGTGTTCATGACATACCGTTAGGTATCTTCAAGAGTATGTGTGATACGTTATCTCCAGTGAATGTGTATGATTACCCGCCATCTTATATATGGAAGACACGTGTGTTTATTATAAGTGAATAGTGAGCAAGCTGTTGCATTCCAGCACACACACAGTTTTGACAAATTAAACTCAAAGTTCCGATACAAAATAGTACAAATTTCAAAAACAATCGGCAGGTTTAATATGCTGCATCTTTCCGTTAAACATGGTTTTATATAGCGCTTTTTCATGTTTAAATTTTTAGTAAAATGAATAACACATTTATTATTTATTTCATTAAAGCTTTATAAACATTTATTTATTTATTTTTACTAATGACAAGAAATATACATAATTTGCGAAAAAACAACAGGTAATTTAATTTGGACATACAATTTTAATGGATCTGGGTTTGTTGCCTTTCATTTGTCGTATCCCCAGTAAACTAGGCTTTCGCCTGTATCTCACTGAGGATATTTAGCATGAAAAAATAAATCGATACTTCTTTCCGATTTTTGATTACATAAAACCCCGTTGCACGTTCTCATCAACCTGACAAACAGTGACACTCAATTACAACTGGAAACATCATGCGAAATTAAACTCCTCACACATCATTACTCCAGAAAGACCAAAAATATGACTCTACAAAGTGAAACAAACGTCATTTCTAAGATTATAGAAACTTTTTGATGTTGCTTAAAAGTGCTTTTAGATTACAAAAGCTACGGGAAAACATAAATTCCTATGTCAAATGGTCTAAGAGAGAAATCGATCTAAATCGAATCCGCCAGGAATGGAACCTCTTACGCCCACTTGCTTAGCGTGAGCGCTTACCATTCAACCACTGTCGTTAAATTTTACATTTGACTAATTTCTGAATTAAAATAAAACACAATTTCTTCACAATAATATAATGGATACTAATAAAAAGACATTTGTATTATGGAAAATAAACTCTAATTTATGAAGAAATTCCTATCCTATCTAATAGAGCGAGAATGTATAGGTATGTAAAAATATGGCTAAGCTAATAATTTTTTTTAATAAATTTCGGATTTCAAAATTAATTTCCAATAATTTCAAGTACACACATTATTCTCCATCACACGCCTCCCTGATGAGAAAATTAATTATGTTCGATTTACCGAAGAACGCTTTCCTTTGTAGCTGAGTCAACAGTAGGTCGTTGTAAGCAGAATGTATATGGAAACTTCGTGACCGCAACCAGACCAATCAAAGAAGGAATTTTACTGCTGTAGAAAATTTATCCAAACATCGTTATACTATATATACGAGTAGACAAATAAGTTTGCGATTCAAGATAAATAATGATGTTTTTAATGATACGATTTATTTTATGTGATACATTTTCGAAAATAAAAATATTCAATATTAAAATGAATTGTTTGGAAAGAAAGAGAATAAAAACTCCATACGTATAAATATGCATTACAGAAAAATATGCAGTACGAAAAAATAATCCACTTGGAAAAAATTAAAACAAAAATATATTTGTAAAATTTATCCACTCAATACATTTAAAAACACAAACCGAAATTTCAACATATTTTTACGAGATATTAAAAAGTGTGAGAAAGAAAAAATCAACGTGAAGGAGGAAATAAAATCAACGAGAGTCACGCTGTGGTGCCAGATTAATGGTTCATATAAACAAAAATGTTCCCGAAGAAAACTTTCAAAATCTCCAAATATATCTGAGACTGCAGCATACTCATTACACAAGAGATACATTCTGGCTACGGAATAATTCGAGTAATAGTTCTCTCGCACCAATTTCGTATTTCGTATTATACAATTTCGTATTTCCCAAAGAAATTCGGAAGTTAATCGATTCCAACAACTTAGGACAGTCTATTACATCTTATGCCATTTACCATTTTGAAAAACAGGATCAAATCGGACATAACTCTACGATCAGAAAGCATAATTTAGTTCAGCTGCGATAATAAAAAATCGTAGTTTAAATTATTATTTCTAAAACAGAACATTATGTTAATGTGACGTAAAAAAAGTGTTACACTCTTTCAAGAGCGTTCGAGTAACTGTGGTTATATACTGGAGTTAGAGTTGATAAAGGAGTCCAGATAGGACATGGAGTTCTGTTCAAGTGTACTCCTAGCCAAATTCATTGCATAAACTTCTTTGAAGTCCTTCCAGTGTCTCATTATGAAACCTAAAAATCTTCAACAATAAGCGGTTAACTTTTCAACATAGGTTGAAAAGACAGGGCTCGGTTTAAAAAACTCCCTGATCTTATATGACGCAAATATTAACCAACTTATCGGAATTTAAAATGTAATCAAAGTTTATTGGTGTTCTAGTTTTATATAAGCTTATTTTCTAACATTTTTTTGTATTAACATGTAATTTATTCATCAGACACCAATAGTGTTATATGGAAGGAATATCCAAGCAGTAAAATATGTAACATCCATACATCACATTACAGATGTTATCCTGTGTTTCGTACTTCTGACCATTTCCTCAGTTAAAACTTCTCAAACTATCTTACCTCTTCCTCGGTCTCTATCAATTTCAGACATATGATATATAGTTGTTTCGTAAGTATTTCGCAACTCATTCTCTCAATTTGGCCAAACGAACGCAATACTCCTTTCTTAATTTACCTTTAACACCCATCTTGAACAAACAATAATTTTTAATCCGATCAATACTTTATGTATCAAATGTAACATTGATTGTTTTAAAATATATTGTTTACGACCTCATACTAACAGATATAATATGCTTACATTTTTTGCAAAACGTGTTGATGAAAGTGTGTATTTTGCTAAAATATGCGTGTATGTGGCCAATTCTAGCATCTCACAATAATGTTCAACATTATAATTAAAAATGTTAAATGTATCGAATGTCATTTTGAAGCGAAATATGGTTTTTATTAGATAATACAATTGAATGATTTTGCTATTGTCTACATACTCGAATAAATAAATATTATTAACTTCATTTAAAATATGACAATTTAATTTCATTTTATGATTTCCAACAATTAAAATGCAATTAACTATTAAATCATCAACTACACGAAAATGTACTTAACCAAACAGTTTCACCCACAAAGGTGTTTCAAAGTTGTCATAAAATAGTTGATACTAAGAAGTTAAAACAATAATATCTTTTTGATTATCTTTACAAGTCAAATATTTGAGTTTGTTGGAAAAACAACGAACTTTGTTCGAAGACTGTTTTTTTTGTCACTCTGTTTGTCAAGATAATAGCAAAAGTTTACAAAAGAAAGTTTATCAAGGGACTCGACGAAACTTATTTAATATTAAATAATGGTAATAAATCTTGTTTAATTCCCGATAAAGTGTTTTGCAAAGCAGAAACTTTTAGATATTTGCGACGGTTCCCGTAATTTATGCGGTGTTTAAAGACCCGATCAGATTCAGGCCTCATTCTGTTTGTATTTAAAGGATTTTCTTTAATCCTTCGCAAGGATTAAACCCACACAGCCTCTATTATTTGCCACCTGTGTCTCTTTCTTAATTTAAATCTTATTTTCTCCGTCATTTATATAAATGTTTGTCTGGCAAGCCGTCTGTCTTCTTAATCTAGATGTAAATTGCTGCAATGGGACTAAAGCATTAGTTTATAAAAAAAAACGAAAAAAAATATTTGGAAAAAAATGCTGCGTATCATCGGTGATTTCAAAGACCTCGTTAATAAAACGTTGGTATTCAAATTTTATTTATTACAATTTTCGTAGTATTTCGTAAACTTGAAGGGACTTTTCAAACGAAAAATTTTCCTCATGTAAATAAAAAAAATAACAGGTTTATTGATAGATATTCTTAAATTACATATATATTTAAAGGCAATGGAAAAAAAATTGAATTAGAAAAGCTATCAAATGGTCTGGGTTCCTCTCATAATATCTTCCCTATCAAGTTACACCCCCGCCAAAGACCAATGAGCTTCGACGAAAGGACGTCAGATATTTTTCAGCCTACATCCTTGTATACGTTAATTATAACACAAACAAGTAAACTGATACTTAATTAGCAGTAGATATAATTATGAACTTAATATGTACGAAAATTATCAATAACATAAACGCACAGACTCGAGCATATCAATAAAAAAGATGTTAAAATGCCTATTATGAATAAAACAGTCTGTGATCCAATTTTTTTGGGTACCATTTGTATTCGAACCCGAATCTTCGTACTGGAAGACGATGGTAACCTTAAAAAAAATGACGCAGTGTGGTTTGGAGTTCGTCAACGAGTTAATTGTAAAAAAATCAAATTTAGTAGTATGACCAAAACACACTATTACTTTTATTGTATACAGTACAATCTGACGGACTTATTGCAATTTGGCTAGCTCTTTAAACCAACCAGAAAAGTATTTAACCATGCCTTAAAAACCAGGACGGAACCCTTTTAAAAAATCAGAGTACCATCAACAATCGAACCCGCAACCCCCTGGCTGCAATACAAGCGACTTACCAACTAGTCCACGGAGGTAGACACGCCTCAGTGATTCTTTAGGTAGTGGTTTTATCAAAAGAGCTAACACAATGTTGTCTTTGCACTCATTGAAATGTCTAAATCGTCGATGCGGATATGTTAAATTGTACCACGGAATTCAATTTTATTAAAACAATCATACGAGTATATTTCTGTAGTGTTAGAAAAATAACCTTACATTCGCAACAAATAAGGGATTTGCTAATGTCTCGTTGGATATTCTGTTTTTTCCTATTGGCTTAGATTTTCTTTGCCAATCCAATTTTCGAATTTCCAATATAATTTTATAATGTATTAAGGACACTGAGGAGATTGCTAATTACTTTTTTACCTTTGACATAATACAAGTCTTACTTATTTTCACTTCGCATAAAATAGAAGTTCAATTTGGTTTTATAAACTTTGCCAACTCATCAAAATACAAAAAAAAGAAACGAAGTGAATGAATAAACAGTGGATCCTTCACAGAATAATTAAAAATTGAGAAATATTTCAAATGAATATTTAAACACTGGGGGAAGCACGAAATTTTTTATTAATTTCAATCAATAAAAACCTGCGTTATTTCCCTTAACCAAGCGAAAATTATGCACAAAAACATATTTTTAACAGAGTTATTTACTTTGGAAGCTTTTGTTTCTAAACAGCGTATCTGAATTTAAAAACAAAATATTGCCAGAGACATAAAACAATGGAAAAAATGTCGGAAATTTAAGAGCTAGAAAATATTAAAAACTTTCTTATCGAAAAGAGTTCACCTTGCATTTTTTGTGAGTTGATTCTTGATTTATTTTTCAGCACTATTCCTGGTATGTGGATTTCTAGCTCTCCCTCTATGCGCTCTTGCGCTATATATCTTGGAGGTTCGCCAGGTGGACGACATCCTATGAGGTAGCCACGAGAAAATACCTCGGGAATGCATATGGAGAATCTGGGTATTATCCATTATTTTAAAGTAATCTCACGTATAATGTATCATTTGCCTTCCTCATCATACAATGTCTTTGATTTTACACATTCTTCTTATTTTATTTTACTCATTTCATACTCAATGTCATATATCAAAGAAGGTAAAAAAAGGAAACATTACAATAAAAAAGTTTACGTAAATATTACAAGATGTATATGTTAAGCTTTAAGAAATTGAGAATTTTTTATTCGGTGGTATTACACTCCGTTGTATTACACATATTTATAACAATTCAGCGACTTAAATAACATTTTACAATATCTTCAATCCTTTTACAATATCTTAATATATGATATACATATTAAATAGATATCTTCAGTTATCTTATTTATATACAATTCAGGTATTTATTTTAATTGAGGTGCATGGCCGCGTGGTAACTCACTGGACTTCAGTCCGGAAGGTCGTCGGCTCGAACCCCGCGCTGTGCTACTCCCCTCGAACGACACAGGCACTTTTTCCGCCTAGTGTTCGAGGGTATAAGGATACAAATGACTTCGGTCATATCTATTCTTTAAAAAAAAACTGGCGGGCTTATTGCCATGTGGCAATGTTTTCCAGCCAACCATAAAGATGTTCAAGAGGCCTTACGTGAAAACAAGATTAGAATCCTTTTAAAAAAAACCTGGGTTCCAGCGGGAATCAAACCTGCAATATCCGGAACTTCGTACCAAAGAGGCAACGAAGGTTGTCTAATATATCTCTGTGGGTCGTCTAATATATCTGTGTGTGTCATCTAATATATCTGTGGGTCGTCTAATATATCTTTAGATAGATGCAAGAAGTGAGAACTAAACTAAATACTCTAAAAATAAATATCACTAAAGGGAATTGAATCCGCTACCACCGAGTTGAAAGATATGCGTATTTTCAACAATGAAATAGAGGTCTAAATAAGATTTTACTCAATATTCTCGTGATTTTTTTTATTATATATATAGTTGGTCAAGTTAAAAAAGCAAAGACAAACGAACACCACAAAATGCTGTTATGGGAGACAAAATAAGTTCCTATGCAACGCAATCTTCACTAGAAGATACAAATATTCTATATTTATTTATATTTGATGCAGGTTTAACCCAATTACATCCAAAAACTAGAAAAAATATAATTAGTGTAAATATGATATACACAAATAACAGCTATGACATTCATGCTTCATTGAAAATTGGCTATATTATGTCAACTTAAGAGACTAGTTAGTGACGAAGAAGGAACTGTTCAAATGGTTTTCTTCGACGGCGACATAAAGTTTAATGTTTGTGAAAAGAATAATAGCGTCGAAAGACTTAAATTTTAACATTAAAACTAAATAATTACCCTTTTAGTATATTTTGTAAGTGATGCTTAATGTTTTTTTATGTTTTATATAAATAATATATGTAACATACTCGTACGTAAAAAAGGTTTATTATGATGTATGCAAAGAAACGTATTATACACTGAAATACATATGTTGACTTTGCCATGGCAGTTGAACTTCCACCTTATTCCCAAACTGCACTTCTCTAACACTTTGTGCAAGGGGGCATTAATTCCCTGTCATGTCCCTGGGCGCACAATATCCTCACTAGGTCACTATTGTAATGTAAGTGGACGTAAAAGCTTAAACTAAGGGAACGTTGATTAAGCCCATTCGGTGCAAACATGGAAAAGCTTTTTCAGCTCTGCATATCTTTAAACAAACATGTTTTAAAAAAAGAAAACATAGATTTCACTACATGGGAACTCAATTTGCTCCTACGGACGAATCTTCAACGTAGTGGTGCATTTAATTTTTGATGTAGGAAAATTCAACCGGATATCTTCTGTGTTAAACATTTCAGATATTGCATTAAACAAAACATGTTGCCTTATAACTAAATATCCTAGATCAACCTCGATGCAAAACATTTACGAATTATTAAGATACTTACTTAAGTCATAATTACAAACAAATTAATGATCACAACTACCTTATAACTAAAGCCAAATACCAACAAAGCCTAGAGTAAGATGTCCTTTTTTTTATTTTGTCAGTTCAGTTCAGTTCAACATCACCCACGCTGTTATAAGGAACCAAATATGTCCCCATCCCCTCACGGGGAGCCAAGACGTGTTCCAAGGAAAGAATTTAACTGCCTGTCGTCCAAGTAGATCAAATGTTGCCAAGTGGACAACTAATAATCGCGTGATGGGTCATCTCTGGTGAGGGTCGAAGGTGCACGTCATATGTACCCTCGGCCTGATCGGTCTCATCAATAACACGTAATTATTTCCACTCAGAACTCTGCCACTTGGACAATACTAGGCCCTACATGAATTAAGTCATCTTCGGTGTCCTGCAGCAAGTCTTTAGACAAGACTAAGGCAGCGCAAGAGTTTTATAGCCACACACAACTCCCTTCAAGGCTCTCCGGAGTATGAACGTGTCGATTCATGGACAGCTGGCACTGAAATCTTAAGGGGAATGAATACTGCCGTTAGAGTGTTTGTCTCATGAAACAACACCTACCGTGGGCCATATAGATGTCTCTTAATCGCCTGTGCCTCTACGTGGTTAGATAAAATTGGAATTTCCTCAGATGGTTGATTGGTGCACATACCCCAAAACTATGCTTGTGTTACAATACTCGATCAATGGCTTACCCGTTTTGCTTATATGGTTATTTGGAAGAATACCTGCAGAATGGAAGCCCTAGAATGAATTTCATCATAGTATAATATATTTTTTGGACTGATAGGATATATATCTTGTTATCGACACGATTGAGATGCAATGGCATTCAAAATTGTGAATAGTCTGGCACCTCAAAGATGTCACACTTAAGTTGTAAGGGATTCAGAAAGTTCAGCACCTAGTGGACGTGAATAAAACGAATAGACCGTGGCTACCTCGATCGGTCTTTTTGAGTAGCTAATCTTAAAACACGGAGCAGACTTCTTCTTGAATGTAGACAGGCGGATGCCATATACCAAGTATGCTTTCTGGAGGATTCTTTATACAACAAATAAAAAAAATATAATGCAATGTCAACGTGAACGGAGAGTGCGTAATTCAAATATATTAACAATTTTTTTTTGCTAAAACACACCCCATCTATAACCTTATTTGGTATTTTACAACAATAAATCTTCAAAGTGGAAAAACGTTATAAATTATTTCACTTATAGCGACGCAAAATGGTTTTAAATTGTTCATGCAACATTGTCATTTCATGTGAATTCATTTGTGAGCCGTTTAAAGTTAATTGCTCAATTTTGCCGTCGCTCAAAACTTTATCGTAAGATAAATTTATTATCATATAATTAGAGTATAAGCAAAAAATGTCCAACCCAAAATTTTAATTTTAATTGATATATAAAGGAATAATGTAAATTAAGTAAAAATAGGTTAATTTAAATTAGAATTTTTAAAACTGAATTTATTATTAACACACTTGCCGGCAGGTTATTATTATACAAGCAAATTAATGGACAAGTTATAAAGGAAAAAAAGTCAAAATGATTTCGTTTTATGTAAAGGATAAATAATTATTCTCTAAGAATTATGATGAAAACTGCATCATTTTATTCTAGGAGAAAACATGTCAAATAAACAATACTTGCACACGTATCAACTTGAAGTGGAAATATTGTTATCTGACGAACTCTCTTACCTAACAGTACTTTTATTTGGTACCATCAATAATCGAACTTGAAACCCCCGGATTAAGTATTTTACCAACTAGGTCACGGAGATCGTCATAGTATGGTACATTTGTATGAATATAAAATGGTACCATCGATAATCGAACTTGAAACCCCCGGATTAAGTATTTTACCAACTAGGTCACGAAGATCATCATAGTGTGGTACATATGTATGAATATAAAATGGTACCATCGATAATCGAACTTGAAACCCCCGGATTAAGTATTTTACCAACTAGGTCACGGAGATCGTCATAGTATGGTACATATGTATGAATATAAAATGGTACCATCGATAATCGAACTTGAAACCCCCGGATTAAGTATTTTACCAACTAGGTCACGGAGATCGTCATAGTATGGTACATATGTATGAATATAAAATGGTACCATCGATAATCGAACTTGAAACCCCCGGATTAAGTATTTTACCAACTAGGTCACGGAGATCGTCATAGTATGGTACATATGTATGAATATAAAATGGTACCATCGATAATCGAACTTGAAACCCCCGGATTAAGTATTTTACCAACTAGGTCACGGAGATCATCATAGTATGGTACATATGTACGAATATAAAATGGTACCATCGATAATCGAACTTGCAGCCCCCGGATGAAGTATTTTACCAACTAGGTCACAGAGATCATCATAGTATGGCACATATGTATGAATATAAAATGGAATTAATGTAAATTTAAGGCTGTACAAATGCGTGCACTAAGAAAATATACGGGGTGGCAATGTATGCTAGAATACGGAATCAAGTAATTAGAAATTAATGTAAACTTATGGCTGATGTATTGAGTGAAGAAATGCACTCTGAGATGGTTTGGGCATGTATTGTAAAACGAATGAATGGGAAAAGCTAACAAAACAAATATATAAAGTATAAATGTGAGTGGAGAGTATGGTAGATGAAAGAATGGTGGAATCGAGTAAATTATATCATATTTTAAAAGAAGGAAATTTAGAATGTCAGAGAAATCATAGGCGATGTATGAGAAGGTGTATGGATGTAGAAAAGGTGAAGATTGTCCCTTTCCCGAAAAGAAAACGGCGTGATGGCGTGTCCGAGTATGTACTCGTATATAATGCTATGCGATGTTGATATTGAAAAAATATTTAATAATAAATCACTTCATTATTTCACTAATTAGATGAATCATCGCAACACGTATTTCTACGTTCTATCACGAGGCTCTCTTCTGATCGAATGATCCTGTTTTACGATAGCAATGCTAATGTCCAGCTGGTGTCAAGTTTTATCGAACGTTTGTGGTGTATTAGCCCAAACGACAGGGAAATAGCGTGATGGTATGTATGTATATTAGATGATTCTCTTTAGCAAAGACACGTTAATTTAACACTTAAATTAACAAAAATTACAAACACTTTGAATTCCGATCCCGTGTATTAACGTGATAAACTAGTTTTGCGTTGAGCTAGTAGCTAAACTAGTTTGCGATGCATTTGCCAAAAACGTTATATTACTGGTACCTAATAAATATTTTTGCTAACAATTAAAAGTTTAAAAGATAGTCTCTTGATTTTTAACACGGACAATGCCCTATGCATCCATACATATTTTCATTACCGTAATATGAACTGTACAATGAAAATATGCATGAATTGATTTGCGTTGGAAATTCTGACGTGACGTCATGAACTTCGACATATGAATCTGCAGATCAACTACAATAAGGACTTTGCAGGATCCTCCAAATAGGTTTTCAAAGAGTTTATAAACATTTGTTAGTCTATCAACTGAAAAAGAAAGACATGTGTATAAACACAAGAAGATAAATGAGACCCGGCACGTGTATAAGGACTCTCAGAAAGAAAAATATTGGCAGAGTTACTATACTACACTAAACTATCAAAGTATTTTTTAATTACAATGTAAAGACTTTTATCGGTCATTATAAAAGGTTGCAAATGTAATACTCAAATTAGAATGTGCGCATGAATATATGTTAGATACAACTTGTCACAAAAATAATAAAATTTACATTAATCATATGCAAAAAAATATTAGAAAGCAGTACGCACATGCATACAATCTAACACATATAAAATACAAACATGAGACAGGCCAATGCTCAGGTAATCAACGTTCTTTTTTTAAATTTGCAATTCACCCAAACTAGAATAATTTGTGCCACCAAATTAAAGACATTATGTAATTATGTCAATATAAAAAAAAACAAAAATGACAATTCTAGATAATTCAATGTTTCAACTGATTAAGCTTCAAAAACTAAACAATCGATCTATAAATGGAAAATTTCCTCGAAAAAACAAGAAACGCAACATTCATTGGACGCGGTAAAGATCAAAGGTCTTATTATACAAGAAATTAGAAAAAACAATCGAAGAAAATAGTAAAATTATACATACCTATAATTAATCGACTCCAATACACAAGAAAAAAAACAGGAGTCCCGCCATAGCGTCGGATTTATGTTTAAACAAACAAAAATACCCTCTAAAAGAACTTTTCAAGATATTAAGACTATATCTATTGTAAATATATTCGAGACTGCATCATAGTATTTTAAATAAATATATAAACAGTCTCATTACAATATTCTTAATATTTACTGATGTATGGCAAGTTTAGTAAACCCTTTACAAAAATAAATCCTCAAAAACCAGCCTGACAATGGAAAAGGTTGTCTTAAGTTTGATCAGGTTTTAAAGTGTTAGTAATAATTGTGGACCACATGCAGCACTCAACGGGAAAGCGCCAAAGCTCGCATGCACAAGAGCAGCAGCTACAAATTAATGAATTTCACAAGCCGGCTCTTAATGTGTGCACTAAATCACGAACATTCACAACCGGTGCACGTATCGCGGTGTATCGCTGGAGAGAGAGGAGCTCCCTCGCGGCCCGGCACGTTTACGGGCCATTATGTACTCGTACACTTTATGAAGGCTATAGAAACAACTTGTACAACGTCTGTTTGTACAAAGAAAATAAAAGCTGGTTGCATTTGTCGAATAAAACCCGCACGACTGCCTCATGATTCTGTTAAGGAAGGGTCAATAACATTTGGATTTTTTTTCAATCTTATTTTTTGTAATTTATTTTTATCAAACACTGTTTATTCTACTTTTTTGTAACAGTTCGAAAAGAATTTAGTCTTGTTTGTGCTCCCCTGAAGATGAGGTGAAAGCCTTGAAACCGGTAGGGTTATACCCTTACAAAAAAGTGGAATAAACAGTGTTTGATAAAAATAAATTACAATAAAAATAAAAAAATAAATTACAAAAATAAATTACAATCTTTAAACCTCCACACCGTTAATGCCTTAACTATAAACAACAATCTTATTTTTATTTATAACACAATAAAATTTTACTAGCGCAGAATGAAGATGAATTAGAGAATATGTTAAGTAAATGGTTTGCGATATGTAAAGAAAAAGATCTGAGAATAAATGTTGTAAAATTTATAGTCACGGTGACGGAAAAAATGTGAAAGGAAATAAATATAAATGCAATACATAGGTGAGTATTGAAGATTAGAGCAAGCTGAAAAATTATGTTATTTAGATAGTGTTTTTTCAGATGATGGAATAGTTACGAGGGATATTGGAAGACGTGTAGCTATAGGAACCAGATGATGGAATAGTTACGAGGGATATTGGAAGACGTGTAGCTATAGGAACCAGATGATGGAATAGTTACGAGGGATATTGGAAGACGTGTAGCTATAGGAACCAAATCAATGAGACACTTCAACATAAATGCTTGAACCGTGCCAGTATCAAAATCTGCCAAGATGATAGATAGTCCACAATAGTACAATATTTTAGTACCAACTTTGATACATAGGAGTGAAATGTGGAAGTGGTATGTATAAGACTGAAAAGAACCGAATAGATGCTGTAGAAATACGTGCACTTAGAAGAATACATGGGCTTACAATGTCTCCCCTCATTTGCCAAGTGTTAAGAAAGTTTATAGTTTCCAATGAAATGAATGTATAAAATTAGTTTACTTATTTGATAAATGTGATATTTTTCCAAATTTTGAGAGCATGAGTTTTTTTTAGTGCACTTTTACAACACATGAAATCATAAATATATTGCTCACTGGCTGGGAACAGTCAATTTTGGGTGAATTGCTTTTAATAAAAAAATCTATATCAATGGCTGTTGATAGCAACAACAACGGAATTTTTTGAGGTATCAAATGTATTACTTATTGATTAAAACAAATTATGACACTTAAGTGTCTTTTACATACCACAAAAACAATTATTAAATAAAAGATAACTTATCCCATTTTCCCAATAATTAACAATAATAATTCAGAATAAAAAAAATTCAGTATATTGTACTATGAATACAAATGTCAATATACAGTACAACATACAAAGTAAAAAAATAGGAAAACACAACTGATTTAATTTAAAAAAAATACAAACTAACATAGAGTGGGAAAAAATAAAAAAGAGATTATAGGGCAAATAACCAAAAATACTCAAGTTTAAATGGAATATAGTAACCAGTATCTCAGTCAACACCTTAGATTAAGGAAATTACATACTATAGATCCTGAGCTCAAGAACAACTAAAATAAAAATATCCATCAAACCAGACATGGAGATATGATGCATTGAATGTTTATGACACTGTAAAACACTTGCATGGAGATATGATGCATTTATGACACTGTAAAACACTTGCATTGAATTGTTTGCTGTTCGCTAGACTATTGACACCAGCGATGCTGACATCCAAATTATTACAACATAATAATGGCAAAAAATACATAATTCAATAGGGCTGACGCAATCTCATAGTAAAAACACATTGAGATATTTTTTTGGTGTCCTTTGAAACCTCCAGCGGAAATTATAGAACCTCAAATTTCAGATTCAGGGCACTCAGATTTTATTCACCGAATTATTATTCTTTTAGTTACAGGTAGCTTCTGTTCAAATAAGTCAAAGGCAGTCGTTGATGTTTGCTTCTTTAACTATTTATTTAGGGTTGCTACAATTATTGTAAACTATGGTACATGCATACACAACAAAACATAACGTCAACAAAGAGAACATATATCCATACTTTTCTATTCAAGCTTTAACTTTTGCCTTCTCTTCATTCATACATCGCGTCATACTCATGCTTCTTCTTCTCACTACCGTTTTTAAATGTCTATTTAACTTAAACTAGCCACGTTTTCATTGGACATTACCTCTTCCACGTACACCATGCACTTTTAACTGTTATATCGCTTAACTCAAAAACTCTCTCAACATATCCAAAACATCTAAACGCTATCTTCTTCATTTAACTTCAAACATCCATTTATGTATGTGTTTGATATCACCATTAGTCTTTTTAGCATATATCAGCACTTCACAGTGGTTTTTTTAATACAAACATCTTCACATCATTAATCTTACTTTCGCCATTCTTTTGCAAAGTCCAAGCTTGACTTTGATAAGTAAACTATTTTATTAGAAAATGGACGTACTGGAAAATGATGTATAGAAATTATACGTATCTTATTGAAAATATTTTTTCCTGTCATTATTTGAAAAAAAGTGAGGAAAAATATTTAAAATTAAATATTGGTAAATTTCAATGTACATTTTGAAAAAGTCTTCTTAGCGCTTCTTGAAAACCTAGAACACCTTTCATATTTTGTATGTAATTGTGGAAAACTGTAATCATTTAATGTTTTCTATATTATTCTTATATTTGTTTTACATGCATCGAGCGTAAAATGTTTTTTTTTTATTATTTTACTTTTTATTGTATTTTTTTTTAATGTATGGCTTTTGTTGCATTTTCTTGCATACCGGCTTAAACACCTACTTCATGTTTCTATTTTTTTTTCATTCAACAATTCCTATCCCTTATTCAACAATTCTTATAAACCATCAGAGCCATTGTGGGCAAAACACTTCAGTCAGAAACTGCCGTATCCGAGAAATATGTACACTAGAAGATTGGAAGATTGGATAGAAACGGTGAATAGGATGAATATTACAAGAATTCCCCACACTGTTATGTATAAAATTACGACTAGAAGTCATTCTCTAAGATCTCTAAAAAGGTAGAAAGATAGCTGGGGTCAACATTTAAAATCAGTCTTTACCAAAGTAGACCATATATTGTAATAAATATAAATATTTTATCGCAATAGTTAATGATATTAATGTTTTATAACAAAAATTGAAGATGAATGTGAACTTAATGTTGATGTATTGAATAAGATGAAAAGGAACATTTGGATATGGTTTGGGCATGTGTAACTAATGAAAGAAGGAAGACAAACAAAACGAATATACAGTGCAAATGTGAATGTAAGACTTGGAAGAGGCTAACCGAGCAGAGTATATTTAAATCAAAAGATTGTGAATATGAAATAATACAATGTAGAAAGACAAATAAATCGTTGGAGTTGTATGACAAGGTGTATGGATGTAGAGCAGCCAAAATATGTGTATCGTGATATGCAAGTTTGAAACTCTATCATCTCTACCTAATCCAACAGTGAATTGGCGTGATGGTGATTATGTATGTCTTTATTAATTTGTTATCATTATTTATTTAATTATATATGAATTTTATCTTCATGAGATTTACAAATGTCACTTTTTTAGAAATATCGGATTACTTTAGGGCAATTCAATCCATATCTATTTATAGAAATAAATTTGTTTATTTTTTTGGAAAACGCTCTTAATAATTCAGAAGCCATAAGATGAGGGTCTGACAGATATTAAGAATTCTCAAATAGAGCAATGCTAATGGAAGATTTCTGTCTTTTAGAGTCAGAAAATAACTGATGTTTCGACTGAAGTGAAGTCCAAAAATCTCTTATTACGTAAATAATTGCAATTTTATAAGATCTATTGTATATGACCGCTTAATAACTGATGTTTCGACTGAAGGGAAATCCAAAAATCTCTTATTACGTAAATAATTGCAATTCTATAGAATCTATATGACCACTTACATACCTACCCCATAAATATTATATGTACGATCTCCATGGCCTCACTCGGAGGTTATGGGTTCAATTCCTGATGCACTTCAATTTTCTTTCAAGTGGATCTTAATCTAGTTAATGTATTCGTCTACCAACATTACTCATATGCACTAGACGTGTGTAAGTGCTGTTGTCTCTTTACGTGTTTTATATTTTTTTTATTATTTCTTTCTCATTCAATATCAAACATTATAATATCAGATATTTTACTCAAGACACGCATGTACGAGTATTCTGCTCTTCTTACTATATATCGATGATCAGGCTTCGCTTTCGTACATTGTTACTTATGTATTACACCATTAATTGTTACGAGAGATATAGAACTAACTATTAATCGAATTCTCTTATACCCAGATTACATTAATTAGGTAATGAGTATGCTATAGTCTCGGACATACTTACATTTGGATACAGTTTTAATGCCCTTGAAATTTCTCATAGGGAGTTTTCTTATTATTTAAAACATACATCCGACGCCACAGTGTGACTCTCATTGTTTTTTCTTTCATTTTGTTCTCGTTGATTTTATTTTTTTCTCTCAAGCTTTTAAAGATCTTTAAAAATGCATATATAAATTTCGACATGTGTTTTCAATGGATAAATTATGCGAGTCCATTTTTATTTTTAGTCACGACAAAAGACCTGCTGAGCTCTGGTATATTATGTGCTTGTATTATATGAGTATGTATGATAGGTGCTAGCATTCATGAACTTACTCCATTCTGATACTTTTTGTGTATGACTCATGTTAATGTTTACACTTTTTGTAGAACATTGATTTTGTATCCATGCGCACTCTAAATTTTAATTGGAATTAAATTGTAACTATTTTTTATTTTTGAAAAAGAATGTTCATTGTACCGAACAAATAAATAATTTATAAAAATCAAAAATTATCTGACAAATCATTACGATTCGTTTGCGGAAAAACTCAAGAAAAATCGTCTTGAAAACTAAGTAATGTGGATTCAATGTGAGTTTAATTAAATCCATCAAGTGCCCATACTGATTTCAAACCCTGTAGAATCTAATGATTGATGAATTGTATGTTAAGAATAATTGGTTGCTCGATGATAACAATATAACAATTAATGAATCGAAGGATCTCGCATCATATCATCAATAATCCAGATTTTGTGTCTAAGTGGAATGGAAAAGTTTCCAAGATTTGAAAATCATTTCAAAGATAGATGTGTAAGAAATACGATGAAATTGGAGCATTTTCAGATATATCCTGTACATTCCTCATTTCAAAAGAATCCCATTGTTGTTTTCAAGATTTATATTCCACAACTATACAACATCACTTACGCTATTTATCATTTTGCGAATTTTGCATGCATTAGCTAATGTAGATGTTTGTTTGTAAACAGTGATTGTAGTTTCTGGCTATTTCATTGCGAGATTTACTTTCTTCGTTTTGATCGAAATATATATTTTATGATAGCGAAATTCATAAAAAGCTTTTCAAAAATTCCCTTTTATCTTGATTCTCCGCTGTAAATATTTGAAATTAAGGACATGAATTTGAAGAGTCGAGGTAATAAGTAATAAAGGAGATGTATTTTATAGTTAAAAGGGATTTTTTATTACTCAGTCATTATTTTATAATTTAAGAGTTAAAGAATAAAAAAAAATCATCATTGCTCTGCAGAATTTTCTGAAAAGTATAATTTTTTAATCATATCTTTATACCCCCGATTACTAGATGACAAATGATAGCCAAAAAGCCTGTCATTCGAGGGGAATATCACGGCGTTGGAGTTGAACTGGCGAATTCCAGAACATTACCACGATATCTACAATACAACGACATATTTAATTTTGAATATTTTTGTTGATATTAAAGTATACTTTGAATGCTACACATATTTCAAGCTAATTTAGCAAACAAAGCTTCTTGCTATAGAAACCTTTTGAATAATATTTTTGGGTCTTGTAATTTGAATATTCTATTTTGATGATCTGTGAAGCAAAAAAAGTTTGGCAGAAGAACATAACTTTAGATGACAAAAATGTGTGAACTAACATATATGGATCAATATGTGTATTCACTAAAAATAAGAAAAAAATAATAAATAACAATTTAACAGCCCTGCTTTTGATTAATTAAAGGTTTTTTTATCAATTTCATCGCCAGAATATTGTATTATAATTTGTTTGAAGCAATAAAGGTTGTTTTTAATCAAAAATATTTCCTTTCATTCTGACAGTTGTGCCGTGCCTCTTACAGATAACCTTTTACAAACTTATTAATTTGAAACTCTTTTATAGATTATAGGGGTTAGCCTATCCTAGAACATTATGAATAATAAAATATATGAAAGTAGATGCTGCAAATAAAACTAGAATATATACCTGGTTTCATAAATTTGACTGGATAATTATTGATTAATAATGATTTATATTTCAAACATTATAATGTACATTCCAGTCTAGATATGTTGATAATCCAACATAGAGTTGGTCATTTAAAAATAACACGATGCACACCACTTGTAGGTGCTCAAACAACTCGTTACGATTATTTTTCTTCAGTAGATTGGTTAATTTGTGTGCCAAAGATGAAATTTATAAAGTCTTCTGGGCCAATATTTTATTGTTGAATTTGAAAAGTATAGCCATTATAGGCGGGTGCTTGCCATGCTCACTTAAAAAAATTATAAATTCAAATAATTACCTACCTACAAAATATTCTTTTTTATATGCTGAGAACCAAAAGGTTACCTATTAATTTGAATCGCATTTTACAGTAAATTGACAATTCACTTCATTCCTATTATAAATTCAGGACAAAAATATGCATATAAATGAAATTTGTATTTCATAGGAAATTGACACTTTACTCCTATGTGATGTAACAGTTTTCTTTCAAATTTTTCTACAAATATAGCGTTAGATAAAAAAAACTGAACTTTTTAATGTATACAATATAGCTGGAGACGAAAATGCTGCGACAGAAAAGTGTCACGCTTTGTCTTCTCTGGCTACCCAGCCATGAACATAATTTAGTTATTGTTTATATAAATTAATAAAAATGTTTGTTGATTGCAAAATTATGTATCATACACATAACATACACATACGAGTATATCCTGAAATTACAAGACAAAACATCATATGTTTTTCAGCCCCCACCTTGTTTTACAGCCTTTACCCTCATATAATAATAAAATAACGATATTTATCTTATATAACCTAATGAAATTAATATGTTAAATACTATCTCTACTATAGTGCTAGACTGTGTGTTCCAACTGTTTACTCGGAAGCAATTAGTTGCGGTCTCACATATTGTGCACATAATGAAAACATGTCAAGAAATTAAAAGAAACTATGAGTTCCGTTCCTGACCACACTCCGTGACTCAACCGTTCCTGACCACTCCGTGACTCAACCCTGCCTGGTGATCTAATGTTGTTAAAACAAGGAACGGATCTTTCTATTTTTTCTTTATTTCTTTCTATTCTTTCACTCGATATTTTTCTTAAAGAGTCATTGTTCATAACTCCGCTCCATAGTGTTTGATTATAGTATTGTACAATTGCAACTTTAAACTTTTGAACAATAGCACAAATTTCAGGAGTTTATTATCAAACGTGATCTGGTTTTATATATTTTTCTATATTTTTACATACATACACACACGTCATTTCCATCTCGGGATAGATCTCCACTCACATTTGCACTGTATGATATATGTTATTTGTTTTAGTAGTTTTTTTTCATCAATTTCTTCTACAATACATGTCCAAACCAGCTAAGAGTACCCTTCTTCATCTTAATCAATACATCTGCCATAATTTCATATTTATCCCTAATCACCTTTTTCTGTATTCTGTTATACGTTGTCCCCCCCATGCATTTTATTCAGTACACGCATTTCTACAGCATTTATTCGGCTCCTATCAGTCTTTTTTTGTGTCCACGTTTCACTCTCAAATATCTTAGTTGGTACTAAAACACTGTTGTTGACTATCTATCATCTTAACATATTTTGATACTGTCCGGTTTGAGTATCAAGTAAATCATCACATTTGTTTAATCAATAATAACCATAGTCTAACTCACTAGAGACTGCCTGCATTGAATCAGACCAGAATATTTACAAGAATATGTCCATTAAATCAAACCAGATCATCTAGAAAATTACCTGCATTGAATCAGACCAGACCAGCTACTACTATAGATTGTGCGCATTGAATCAGACCAATCTACAATATTACCTACGTTGAATCAGACCACAGCGTCTACTAGATTATGTGTATTGAATTAAACCAGACCATCTTCAAGATTATCCGCAGTGTTCCTGGCCAGACCATCTACTAGATTACCTACATTGAACCAGACCAGACCATCTACTAGATTATATGCATTGAATTATACCAGACCGTCTACTAGACTACCTGCAAAGAATAAGACCAGATCATCTATTAAATTACTTGCATTGAATTAGACCAGACTATCTACCATACTATTTACATTGAATTAAACAAAACCATCTACCTGAATGAGTGATAAGTAATAAAAATATCAAACAGTTAACAACATGATTCTCAACTCGCCAAAAAACACTGGCTTAGAGAATCTGGAGAATGTATTCTCTAATACAGTAAAAACTATTCATTCAGCCTCTTATTTATGGATCGTTTGTTTGGACTAGCTGGCCCTTTGTCATGGAACGTTTTCCAATTGGAGTGTCATAAGGTTAATAGTACAGATGTTTTCAGGAGGCTTCTTAATTGAACACTTTTTGGAGGATGCTATAAGACAACAATGGAAGTGAGATCAAAGTGATATTGATCGCTTAATGTCACCGGATAAGTTCGATTTCTGTCATATTTTAAAAAAGCTTTTAACTAAACACGTTAAAGATTCGAAAATTTTTCTTAATTTATTGAGAAAAATGTACAAAAGGTTGGATTGGACATCTTATTTTCTTTCACACTTTTTTCATTAATTATATTTGCAAAATTAATTTGAAGCCTTTTTGTTCTCAGAAATATTATTCAAACGAATAAGTTAGCATTTATGTTAAATTTAAATACAGTTTATTGAACCTTCTTAAAAGTAAAATGAAAATATTTTAAATAAAATGACTTAATTTAAATAAAAGTTTAGTCTTAACTATTACATATACAGTTATCATTTTTCAAAGTTGAAAGGGTAACAATAAACCATAGCATGTTCATATCCATATATTATATGGTTATGGATATATTAAGAAAATATCAGATTTTTTTATCGTTGAAAAACTAGTCTGGAAACACATGGGATTTAAACGTAAAATACAAAGTAAATACTTCACAAACTGTACTAATTTAAAGGAAATGGTACTAATTTAAAAGAAAACAAAGCAAACGAATAAATTTTGAAAAAAATATAAAACTTTTTCATCTCACGTTGCATTCATCTATAGCAAAACGAAATATGTTAAAGCAAATAGCTAAAAAAATCACGAAAATTGTATATTTCCGCGGCTACAAAGGCATTATGGTATTTCAACTTCATTGTATTTAGTACAATCTGACGACTTTAGTTTGATTGTTGATCTCTTTCAACCAACAAACTTTGCCCATTTTTAAAAAAGTTGGTTAACTATAGGAATCCAAACATCCCGGGTAAGTAAACATGGGTCTCACCAGAGAGCCACGAAAGCTGCCGTGAGGGAGAAATTTAAGCTGTGCCTTGGTTTTTGAACATCTGAATAGTCTAGCGCTATAAAATATGAAGAAACTATGATGACTTCCTTAGTATAGTTGAAATAACGCTTAACTTTCAGCCATATATAAACTAGGCTTAAGCTACGGTTTCCTAAGAAAACGGGTTCGTTATATAGCGCACGTTACAGACGTGATGCTGGCGCGCCGCCAGACGGCAGAAATGAGAACCCACAACTGTCAGTTAGAAACTTTATTACACATATTTTGTTTCAACTGGGCTTTTCTATAGTATTTGCTCTTCACATGATATAAAGCTTCACTATTTCTTACAAAATCAATCAATATTTCGTCATTTTTGCTGGTCCAAATTAAATTACGTTTGCGTCGCATTAGCCTGGCGCGCCGCCAGACGGCAGAAATGAGAACCCACAACTGTCAGTTGAAAATTTTATTCCACATATTTTGTTCCAACTGGGCTTTTCTATAGTCTTTGCTCTACACGTTATATAAAGCTTCACTATTTCTTACAAAATCAATCAATATTTCGTCATTTTCGCTGGTCCAAATTAAATTACGTTTGCGTCACGTCCGCCTGGCGCGCCGCCAGACGGCAGAAATGAGAACCCACAACTTAATATCAATGCTGACATTTGCATGACAGCCGTGATAGCGGAGCAAACAGTCGTGGAACGATTTTTCCCGTGTAGCGGACACCGTTTTAAAATAAAAAATGAGTGCAAACGTAATTTGGAGCAGCGAAAATGACGAAATATTGATTGATTTTGAAAGAAATAATGAAGCTTCATATAATATGAAGAGCAAAGACTATAGAAAAGCCCGGTTGAAACAAAATATGAGGAATCAGATTTGGTTTCCACTGACAGTTGTGGGTTCTCATTTCTGCCGTCTGTCGGCACGCCAGGCGGATGCGACGCAAACGTAATTTAATTTGGACCAGCGAAAATGACGAAATATTGATTGATTTTGTAGGAAATAGTGAAGTTTTATATAATAAGAAGAGCAAAGACTATAGAAAAGCCCAATTGGAACAAAATATGTGCAATAAAATTTTCAACCGACAGTTGTGGGTTCTCATTTCTGCCGTTTGGCGGCGCGCCAGCATCACGTCTGTAACGTGCGCTATATAACCAATTAGTTTTCTTAGGAAACCGTAGCTTAAGCTACGAAACCATTGTAGCCTAACCTAGTTGAAATGTCAAACATGACTAAAACAAGAAAAAATTCTCGTAAGATTGTTGAATAATCCAGAATGTTGAACGAAGAAAATCCTTCACATCTGCGTGAATCCGAGGGGATTGAGCTTCATTTACTGACGCATCTCATATCTTATCCAGTATGTTTCCGGTTCATTGTGATCAACCTTAAAAAAGTCTTCCAAATACATAAGTATTCTTGTGATGCAAAATATATGCTTGCGTCGGAGGAGAAGGGCGCATGCGCGCGTCTGGCGATTTTGCTATGATCAGATCATAAAGTGGT
This sequence comes from Odontocerum albicorne, assembly GCA_949825065.1. Taxonomy (NCBI): domain Eukaryota; kingdom Metazoa; phylum Arthropoda; class Insecta; order Trichoptera; family Odontoceridae; genus Odontocerum; species Odontocerum albicorne. The sequence goes on along the minus strand of OX463851.1, from coordinate 22,686,295 downwards.
CGAACCACTGGCACTTGAATACCAGAGCTGGTAAAAACTACCAGCACCACAGCATACAACAATCCTGGACTAGATTTAAGAAAAATATAATATTTATTTCTGACATTACTAGAAAAGTAAACTATTATCATCGATTATTTGTAATATACTATAAATTTATGATTGTTTTCTTTTTAGTTTACTAATAACATCTTCATTTTTTTTCCTGGAAATGAAATATAATTTATTATGAATTGCTGATTGAATAAAAGAGATTAAATTCGTTAGGTGCATAATTACTCCTTTATTAAATAAAGTTTTAAAGATTGAGAAATTGTAATTAGTTTAAATAAAAGCCGAGTGATAAATATAGAAATATCAATTAATTGGATGACCTCTACTACCGATTTGTCACCACTTCAATCAATCACTCAGAATAATCAGGGCTCAAAGGAAAAGCATCGAACTTAGTTCCAAGTGAAAACTTATCCAAAGCACTCTCCCTCCACAAGCACACTATTCAATAATTCCAAGTTTTGTTCTGACATTGGATCCTGGAAAGTTCCTTCATCCTTTCTGGGAAGGGTGGCAATTATCCACTAGACCACCCGTCTCGATAACCAGCTAACTTGAGTTCAGCCCAAAGATTTTCAGAAGCCCTTTCAGGTTTTTGTTACTTTCTTGAAACTTCGTTTTCAGTTTGAAATGGCTTGGAGTAATTAATAGTATTTTAGGCAATACTTGTTAAATATACATATAACTTAACGTACATAGAGAAAATTCTAACTGCCAGAATGGTTATTAAGTTAAGTCATTGTGTGTGGTTCACCACTCAGTTTATGGTTGAACAATTTTTGAAGGATTGGAAAGTTTTAGATAAAATTAAAACATTTTATTGCTCAAACAAAGCTAACACTAGGCCAAAAAAATACGTTTTTTTTATATTTTCTCTCAGTTTATCAAAATCATAATAAAACTTCTTGGAAACATTTTAATTTTTGACAAGCATTTCATTATCTATTGATATTTTTACAGGTGCTTCCGAAAACATCTTGACGGTTTCTAATAAGTATTGATGAAAGCACGTGTTAGTCAACAAGAAAGTTAAATAATAAACAACATACTCTCAAAAAAACCGTTTAACATTAGTATAACTTCCTGAAATCTTCTGGAAAGCAGTTTCACTATGAAAAAGTATGTGTTTGCTGAAAATACTGGTCATACAGGGTAAGCCCATGAAAGTACCCAGGATGTAATATTTTTATTTTTTGTTACAAATTATGTTTCAAGACTTTTTCCCAATTGCATTTTGTAAGGAACTATTTTAAGATCCGTATGCAACATCTAGCGTTGCAGTGATCTGGAAACATCTAGCTGAGTAGACCGATGACGAGTAGACACAAATAGATCCTCATGTACATACATACACTCTTCCGCAACTACATCTACTGCTACGTCCATGCAGATATTATGAGAACCACATCTTCTTGGAAGGTCTGCTACGAATTTTCGATAGTCAAACTGAGTGACTAAGTTTGATTTGATATTAAAATGCCGACAGTATTTTATTTTAATCAAAATAATCGACCATTCACTTGCATAAAAAAATCAATGGTTTTAAGTCGTTGATGAACATTTTTTCTAATTGTGCCTAATAATCAGAAATAAATAAAAATAAAATTAAGGTTGAAAAACAAAATTAAACGTCTCACTCTTTCTTGAGTCCTTTGTAAAAAAAAGTGATTTTCCTTAATTTCAAATAAAACATAAATGTTTGATAGACCATATTCACGACAAACAAAAACCGGTCAACTAATCTTATCAGTGTTTAAAATACTTGTCTTGAAAACCTTTGAAGTCCTTTGTAAAAAAAAGTGATTTTCCTTAATTTCAAATAAAACATAAATGTTTGATAGACCATATTCACGACAAACAAAAACCGGTCAACTTATCTTATCAGTGTTTAAAATACTCATCTTGAAAACCAATCCTATCTTATTCACACGTACGACTACGTTTTATCTTAAGAAGAAAAAGGATTTATGAATATTTGCAAAATGCGTTAAGTGTAGTTAGATTGAATTAGATTTTTTTTTTTTTTTTAATGTCCTCAAACCCATTTTTTTATATTTATATCATGTTAACAATAACGTCCAACTAACATCTTAAATGGTTACTCAACATATTACTCACTAACACAAAATATAAAACGAGAAGCTTTTTAAATTGTCTTCAGAGACGAACACAAAACATATAGATCAGAGAAAAGATTAATCGAATATTGTTCAATCTATGGTAAACTAAAATGACTGTGGAAAAACTATGTGATGCAACAAAATGACAAACAATAAAACTACAGCATTATGGTACAGAAACCTTGAACGGGGAGACTAAATCGATGAAGATATTAAAGCGATTGTGACCAGAGAAAAACCTTGTGAGACGGAAAATTGTCGTCTTCTTGGTCGCATCCTCATGTATGAGCATCGTAATCTCCAGCATCACATCTCGATTGCATCCACCCTCTTTCTCATTTTCGCCCTCAGTGTACAAATATCCGCTCTATGTATTGTGTTATATTGGAAAAGAGCTGAGAATACATTTATTAAAAATAAAATGATGTACAAATTTACATCTAAGTTCTAAAGATATAAATTTGTATGTAGGTACAGCCTTGGACAAATATTTGCATTATAAATTTCTTTATAAAATAACAAAAACATTAATTTGAGTATTAGAGCATGATGAATGATAATAAGAATGCATGCCCATCGCAAATGATGCGAGACCTTGACATATATCCAAAACGATAAAATACACAAAATCTTAATATAAAAAGGTCTCAATGCATAATGTTTCACCTTATAACTCAAAAGGATAGTATAATAAATATAACCCCGACAAAATCCACGGAGCTTTATACTCGATATTTCTTCTGATAAAAAAATAAATGTGCGATAGAACGAAGTCATTGGCTCGGTATTATAGGGTTGTACGTAAACTCAGACCATTGTGAGATATGGTTCATTTAGTTTTTCATAGTTCGTAACTCAACGCCGAGATACCGACACGCCATCACACAAAAAGGGGATAAAAACCTCGATGTATTATGAATGCCCTGAAAATGTATCAAGATTCTTTGCGAGTATAAGAAAAATGGCTTTGATACAACCTTGCCATGTAAGAGGTTATTTTAGAAAAATCTTACTTCTATTATGCAGTTTAAACGTTTTCGATTTGACTCCATTTCCATATATGGCAAGCTACCAAAATGGAGTATATGTATATGCTGTTGTCTAAATCAATGTTTCAGTTTGATCAGTTCAGCTTTATTTCCCCATCACCCACACTGTTATGAAGGACAAAATAAGTCCCCACCTAGTGCGATCTACACTAAAAGACAAACAAGGAACTACCCAAATGGACTCATCCGTCAGAAAACGAATTGGTGTAGGTTGAGTGGTAATTTTTGACTCGATTATCATCGCAGTACCACAAAATGAAATCTGTGGATTGATCCAGATGGCTACTAAATCAGTGATTTTCAAAGTGGATGTTTCTGCTCCCTTAGTGGCGGTTAGAAACTCAAGAGGTGTTTGAATGGGAGTGTTAGGGGAGCGATGGCGGGTCAAAAGAGGTATATAATACAAATAGATTCTTCCTACGAACATAATCGTAGTTTTGAAAAGCTGTTTTTTCAGTAGAATTGTTTGAAGCTCAAATATCTCATTTTTTTTATTTAAAGGATTTTACTAATTTATTTCAATTGATTTATCAAAATTAAATCAACGTAAATTAATTTTGAAATAAAAAACTTATATTAGCTTACGTTTGGTTCACAAAAAAAAAACAAAAATTAACTCAGGAGTTATTTATTATTTGTCAGACATTTTAAGATAGATACTAGAGGAGAGTCGATATTTCTTGCTGTGTAAGAGATTTTTAAAGAAAGAATTTTACTCTAACGAATATAATGACAGATGCAACTAATGGAGTTCCGTCGGTGGTGATTCACTGTTCCTTTACACTTCAAAAAGTTAATGCCAAATGTATTGAACGTGCATAAAGTGACACAATGACAATATTTGGTTGCAAAAACTCGAGTGTTAACTCGCGTCGCTCATTACAATACGGCATAAAAGCAATTAATAAAACAGAAATAGTTCACTCAATGACAGATTAATCGGACAGTTGAGTAAAAAAAACAATCAAGAATTCAACCATTTATTACTCAATACTAAAGTTCGCTGGACAGGGAAATATTTATCTATTTATTTATTTATATAAACGGTCTTTTAATACAAAATATAAAAAATCATTATTGACATTTAAGCAGTGTTATACTTTAGAATATAAAGTCTAATAATAACAAAACGACAATTTATATAGTGCCGTTTAGAGAGCAGATATTCCTCAAGGGCACTCTAACTCGAGATTCTAAGACACAATCCAACACGATAAAAAACCAAAGTCATATAATTTACTCAATTCATCCCAGCAAGAAACTTGACTCTTTTTAGTGGCCAAAGGTACATAAAAAGTCCATAAAGTGCCCGTCCTGTGAGACGAGATAAGATTATGAAATCCTTTGTATGCTAAAATATGCAGTGCATCCAAATTCTCTTTAAGCAATTTCGAATTATAAAATTAATCAATTAAAAGAAAATTTTGATTTTTTTTCGAACGAGGAGCAGACAAAATTATCATTTATGGTTTTTTATTTATCCTTAAAGGCGCGACGAACAAATATACTTTGAACTTATTTCAAGTCTAGCATTTTTTTTTTTTGTATCTGTTTTTTGAATATTTATTTACTTTGTCGACAAAATAGCAAACATTAAATAAACAGTTGACTAGCTAATGTTTCAAGAGTTTTAAAAAGTTTTATTTCAAACTATATTTGCTGTGCTTTCACAATTTGTATTCTCAATCTTTCGTTTTCAGTCATTAATTAATTCAGAAGATTGGCGTTGTGTTTTTATTAATGGTTTTAGTCAGATAAAGTTTAATTTGACAATATTCTAGATTATTTAAATATAAACTTATTACACTATTCTGAAGCAATACAAACCACGTAGCAATTATTGGTATTATCTGTGGTTACAATATTTTAACTACAAAGATGACCTTGCTGGTATCTTACCAACCTTGCCTGTCTTACTAACTAGGGGGTGCGTGTTTGATTCAATCGGTATTCAGATATTTTTAAAACCCATTTCAGAGTGGTTTTCACTTAAGGCTTCATTAACACCTTTCTGGTTGGTTGGTACTTATTAGGATATGACAACAAATCCGCCAGGTTATACTGCATACAATGAAGTGGATTAAAATAATACAGATTTAAAATTAACACAATTCAGAGTTAATTGATTCCTCCGAACTCAATCTTAGCGAAAAATAATGACATGCATAACGTTGTTAAGTTATTATACTAGATAATTTCAGACCACCTTAAAAAATATTTAGGAAACTTTTAAAGCGCTAATAAGACAATAAATTCAGATAGAAAGATATGCAGGTTATATCCGTTCTGGACTCGCACTGACCTAAATCAGAACGGTTGTAAGTTAGGCCAAATATCGGTTCTTAAAATAGTAATCTTAATTTTGCAACCAGGATCCGCGTGTTACCCTAGTGTGTTATTTGCTGATTAGACTTAAGAATATGTTATGTTTCATGAGAACTGCTTTTGATTAGTCTGATTGTATCCTTTGGTGATATGATGGTGAAGGCCACCCTCTGTGGCGCCATTCAGATCTATTTTAGGACTACTACTGTCATGTAACCAACGAAATATAGGAGTACATTGACCTCAAAGAGAGCAGTATTTATAATATGACGTATTAAATCTAATAGCTTTATTTCTTCTTTTTTTAAACGTTTTTCTCTTCGAAAGAGGTTGATACTTTTCATATTCATGCTGTCTTCGGCCGAATTGATTAAGGTTTTTATGTCAACAAACAATCCCTTCAAGATTTTAACCAGAAATTACTTTTTCTTTTGCCTTATATTTTCCTCTCCAATATTATTTTTTTTATTTTATCATTATTTCCCCTCACTGTGTTTACGAAATTTCTAATTCTTTAACTTTATTTACATATTAACATAGTCGATGATGAAATTCTTAAGCTATGATATTAGGTCTTTCTGAGTTTTTACGTCGTTTTTTTTGGCTTAAAATGTTGACAATTTATTTATTAATAAAAAAACACACGTGAAACAATATCGAAATTTAAATTTATAACAACTGTATCAAGACAATCATTATTTATAATGTTGAACCCAGAGTTGACACATCTAAAGCCTTTATCGAATATCCGAGAAGAGAATTTTACAAACCATCAAAATAAAAAAAAATCTCTCCGAAACTTTCATATCCCACAGACATGCAACTTAGAGGTAATTGTCGGATGGAGCACAGGTAGAACTGCAATACGGGACGGTACTGGTGCGACCATGAGGATATGATGGTAGAGAGAAAGTCTCATACATGATGGCACACGGGATCCCCGCTGGACATCGCATGTCGGATGTGTCGCCTAGGGGCGGGAAGGGGGGGAAGACAACTGATGGTATACAATTCGGGAATAATATTCCATTCATAACAAATCCAAGATCTAGATTAAGAAGAGGAAGGAAAATTCACATAACGAATGAATAAATAAATATAAAATATTGTACAATAGATTAAAGCACCAACATGATTCATATGTTATATTTTGCATTAAAAAAAGTACGTACGCGCTATTAAATTATCAATAAAAAGTTGTAGTCATCTTCAGGGCTGTTTGATAGTAAACTTAGCTGTTTTTTTCTCCTTTTACTAACCTTTACCAAAATATTCAAGTCCACTACTCAAGTGAAACCCGTCTTTTAATATTTAAAAATGAGTTAAAATCTACTACATTTTTTTAAGATTGAAAAGAGCCGAATATATACTGTACAAATGCATTCATTTATAAGAATACATGGGGGGATAGAATATGAAATGAAGTTATTAGGGATAAATATAAACTGAAAGGTGATGTTTTGAGTAAGATGAAGACGAACACTAAGATACTTTGGGCACGAGGAACGAATGAATAAATAAAAACTAACAAAACAAATTCACAATGCAAACGTGACTGGAAAACATGGTACAAAAAAGACCAAAGAAAGTATGTTTGTATCAATTGAACGATATTTTCTATAAGGTTGTAAAACAAATCGTAGGAGCTGTATGAGAAAGTGCAAGAATGTAGAAAATGTGAAATATATGTTTATAGAGAGAAAGACGTCTGGTGCTCTGTATTCTCTGCCTATCCTAGCAGGAAAATGGCGTGAATTGCTATCATAATAACCATTAGATCCTTTTACTATCGCATTAGGCAAGTTTCTAGAGAATTTATGGAAAAAAGCATAAGGACTACATAAAGGACGCTACAGGAAACAGTTCCAGAATTGGTAATGGGTGGTTGTCTAATTTATTAGGTTTACAAACCTTTATACAATTGAAAAGTATTTTCTCATATAGTATTTTTAATATGCATCACAAAGTCTTTTGTATTTTAAACAACCATATTGTAATAATCACCCACTTATTATACGATTTTAAACAACCATATTGTAATAAGCACCCACTTATTATGCGATTTTAAACAACCATATTGTAATAATCACCCACTTATTATGCGATTTTGATATTAAATATTTGTTGTACTAAAATATATCTTCATGTAAAAAAATTGCCTTTTTTCATATGATATAGATATGCTTTTGTCAGAAAAATAAATCATATTTATTTTCGGGAAAACACGTGTAAAATAAAAAATAAATATCCACAAGTGAAGGATATTTGTGACACATAAAATATTTACCCACTGTGAGGGAGTAAGGAATAGACTATGGAGTGTGAAGGTTTACAATATGTGAAGAAACAACTCCCAGGGCGAAGATATGTCTGAATACTCTTGTGCAAGGTGATTTTATTAAGCCTTATATAAAGCCTAAAGCACAAAAATAAAGGAGTTATATTCGAGATAGAATAAAATAAAAATAAACTTCTTCTTCTTCTTCTTCTAGATCTTACGATCTGTTTAAACAGGATTTCAGTTTTGGTCCTGTGACGAAGATGTCCAACTTTCTCTCCATCTTTTTGGTGGACGTCCCGGTGGTCGACGACCCTCTGGAATCTCGTGCATTACAATCTTAGGTATTCTCGCGGGGTCCATCCTCTCAACGTGGTCCCTCCAGAATCGTCTTCTCTGCCTACTCCGTCTCACGATGTCCTCAATGTTACAACTTCTGCGGATTTCCTCATTAGGTATCTCTAAGGGTTCTTCCTACGATAGGGTGCAGTGTTTTCATTTCTGTTGTTCTGAGGAGGTGTTTCGTTCTTACAGAGTCTGATCTTGCTTCGATTCCGTAAGTCATAACAGGTCTTAAGCATGTTTTGTATATTCTGACTTTGCTTTTCACCAACATGTGTTTATTGCCCCAACCAGTGTTCCTCAGGCATCCGGAGATAACTGCTGCTTTATTGGTCTGTTCTTTGACTTCATTATACAGATCGTTGCAGTTAGATATCTCCACACCCAGGTATTGAAACTTCATGACCTGTTCTATGGGTTTATCATCCACAACCAATTTGCACCTAAGAGGCTGTCTGGATATTGTTCGACATTTTGTTTTGACGACGGATATCGTCATGTTATATCTCTCAGATGCAAGATGGAACCTATACAGCATTCGTTGCAGATCGTCTTTGCTTTCTGCTAGTATAGTTGCGTCATCAGCATAGCATACCACGCTGATGAGCTTTTTGCTCATCCTATATCCGAGATCAAGAGATGCGACCTCCTCTATGATCTTGTCCATGATCAGATTGAAAAGAAATGGGCTGAAACTATCACCCTGTCTGATTCCTGTTACAGTAGGTATCTCTTTAGAGAGCTCGCCATCCACTTTAATTCTTGTTTTGCCATTGGTGTTTAGATCTTGTATTGTTTTTATTATGAATGGCGATAAACCCTTCTCCAGCAGGATATCGACAATGGGTTTTAGCAGCACTCTGTCAAAAGCCTTAGTCAAGTCGACGAAGCATACAAAGGCCGGCTTGTTGTACTCTATAGATTTTTATTTTATCTGTCTTATGATGAAAATTGCGTCAGTTGTAGATCTGTTCCTCCTGAACCCTTGCTGTTCCTCCCTGTTTGAATTGTGTGTTCTAATTTATTTTTCAATATTGCTGTTAACAATTTCAACACAGAACTCAGAAGGGAGATTCCTCTATAGTTTTCATGGTTGTTTTTACTTCCTTTCTTAAATATTGGTATCGTTATACTTGTGTATTCTTGCCATTCTTGTGGTATTCTGGAATTTTCCAGGATGCCATTGAACAGTTTATGTATTTCTGTAATTAAATTATTTCACGCGTATTTCATCATCTCGTTTGATATGTCGTTTATGCCAGAGGAATTTGCGATTCTTTAAGTACCCATTGGCTGATGCTACTTCCAATACTGTGAGTGTATCTAGTGTTGTCACTTCTATGTTATGGGGGTTGTGTTGCGCTTCATCTTTGTACCGATTAAAGTACGAGTACCTTTCCCAGTATTCCGTTGTAATTTTGGAGGTTTGAATATATTCATTATCTGTTATTTTTCTGCTTTTTTAGCATTCTCTGTGCTCCATACAGGTCGTGTTTCATATCCTTAGTATATTTGATCCAAAAGTTCTTCTTTATTTTTAATAAACTTAATGTCTTTAATCGAGAAGTTATAGGATATATACATTATTTCGATGTGCCCCAGCCGTCACGGTGCCATTTTGATCATCATTTGAATTTTATTGTTTGTTTTTTTTTATGACCTTTGTTATCTAGTTGGTAAAATGCATGTCTTAAAAAGCTGCACTGAATAAGGTCATGTTTGACAGATGTTTTTGTGTTTATATATACCCTTCGGGAGGAATATATTCATAAAATATAGATTCAATTCGTTTGTACCATTTCTTATTTATATGTATCAAATTATTAGAGGAATAAAAACTGAGATAAAAGTTTTAGGAGATATTTTAAAGCATACTAATTGTATATTGATTGTAATCAATATAGAAATTAAAGTACACTGAACAAAAAGATTGAGGATAGTGTGGTATGACTGAGTGACTGTTTTTAAAGATTGAATTATTAAATAAACTATTTAAGAAGGTAAACGAAGATAAATAAAGTTCTGATTGACAAGTATTTGTAAAGCTTATAAAAATGAACTTCATATAATTCTGTACTTTAGCTACGTTTTTCTGCTTACTGCATATTTTAAATAGAAATAGGAAATAATCTACATTAAAAAGATGTTTTAATAATTTGTTGGATGCGAAGAGAGAAAAAACGAATTGAATTTTTAAATTAATTTTAATTTTTTCTGTACCACTAAAATTCACGTACATTTTATAGACAATGTATTTTTTTCAAGATTTTTAGTTTTTATATCAATAAGCCCATTTCGAAATACCACTGGAACCTGTAGACGAATTTTATAAGTTCGTATTCTTAAAATAAAGTTTTATTGAAAATCTAAAGTTTTTAACAAATTAATTCATATTTTGTCAAATATGTTATATATTTGTTGATGATTACATTACAAAATGTTACACATACAAAACGACAAATGTTCCAATTCAATTACAATATCTCTTAACAAATAAATATCAATCACTTCCAAGCTGGGTTCACTCTTAGATCATATTTTCTCTAGCTAATGTGTATATGTTAGATATCCAGATAGCGCTCTTGTTAGTGACATTGGTGTTATTGAATATTTTTTGATGAGCTAATTATGTGTTTTCGTATTCTTAAAATAAAGTTTTATTGAAAATCTAAAGTTTTTAACAAATTAATTCATATTTTGTCAAATATGTTATATATTTGTTGATGATTACATTACAAAATGTTACACATACAAAACGACAAATGTTCCAATTCAATTACAATATCTCTTAACAAATAAATATCAATCACTTCCAAGCTGGGTTCACTCTTAGATCATGTTTTCTCTAGCTAATGTGTACATCTTAGATCAGTGTTCCCCAACCTTTTTAGACCTTTGGACCGGTAAAAAAAGGAAAAAAAATTCGCGGACCACTAATACTGAAATAAAAAAGGTTTTTTTATTTAATATTTTTTTAATTTTATATTGTGACAGATGGACATATGTAACTATAATTAACAAATATACATATAACAGTTTAACCATTTTAATTGTAACATCGTCTGATACAATTAAAATTTAACAAAAACAATGGGGTTTTTGCAACAAGCTAATGCGAAACCTGCTGTTGTATCTTTGCTAATATATTGGATATTCTTGGCTGCAGTGCTGTCTCTGACAGACGAAGTACTGCATTCACGTCCAGTCTATTCCTTTGTTTCGATTTTATTGAGGACATGGATGAAAATCCTATATTTAATATTTTGGCATGGCAAATTTCTTGAAACTTGACATACTGTTTGCGGCCCGGCGGAAAGTCTCTGCGGCCCGGCACCGGGCCGCGGACCACCGGTTGGGGAACACTGTCTTAGATAACCAGATAGCGCTCTTGTTAGTGACATTGGTGTTATTGAATATTTTTTGTTGAGCTAATTAAGAAGTCCTCTGGAGGTGATCGATATGATCGGAAAATAGCGCTTTACCAAATTATTTAAAAACTGTGCTCACAGTCGATAAACTTTTTTGTGTAATTGATAGAAAACTAAAAAATAAGCCTTTCCTGAACAATCAGTGCGGATACAACTAATAGTATAGTGAAATAACGATTATATCGCAAGTCTAAATTGTTGTTAAAACTTAGTAAATTTAGAGCAGTTTGTTTGACATGTAACGTTCAGGCCGCAGACTGAAACTTGTTCAAGGCAGGCTGTGAATACGAGTTTGTAATGGTTTAATGTTCTACCTAGTATTCCTGTTCACTATTGATGAAAACTTTTAACATAGAGTTTCACTTTTAGTAGATTTATCCTTTGTATTTCATTTTGTGAAGAAGGATTATGAAAAAAACGAATTATTTTTATCTTGAATTACGAAATGTTCCTACAAATATTTTTGTACTCTTTTATTTTCGACAAAATCGACTTTTAACTATGGTTTCCGTAGTTTGTTGGTAAAACACTTGTCTCCTGACATGGAGGTTGCGAATTCAATTTAATTTGGAATCCATTTTTAAGGTATCAGTCACATTTTCATATCAGTCCTATGTAACATCTTTCTGGTTGGTTGTAAGATATTACCCCATGGTATTAAGTCCTTGGTTGTACTGTGGTGACTTAGGGGGATAATTTATAACAGAAATCAGAGTTCAGTGATTAGGGATGAATATGTGACGTTATGTCTGATGTGTTCAGTAAGATGAAGAAAAGCGCTCTGAGATAATTTGGGCACGTGGAACAAATACAGTGAGTGAAAGGGGTGGTGGAGAAAGACCAAGGAAAGGTTGTTTTGATAAAGTAACTGATTGATATTTTAAAAGGAGGAAAAGTTAAAACTAAGATAATTTACAGGAGCTGTATGAGAAGGTGTATGGATGTGGAAGAAGCGAAATTTTGTGTCAAGATAGGAACGCCGGGCGATATATCTTTCGGTCTACCTCAGCAGGGAACAACGTGATAATATGTATTTATTTATTTTATGTATGATATATGTACAACTTTCTTATAACATATATTCAAAATAAACTTCTTATTTTGAGAACTTTCCCTTTGTTAAAAAAAAATCTTAGAAATACTTCTTGTATAGCAAAGGTAAGATAAAGGTGAATGAAATAAAAATATATTTTTCACCTCGTAGTTAAATTGTTTTTTGAACTACGAATGAATTTTTCAGTACAACTGAAAAAAATATTCTGAAGATTTGTCCTCGAAATGGCGTAATACTGTGAAGATCACTTATTCGTTCCTTTTTTTTTCGAGTACCTTGGTTTTTTTAGGCCGTGTTGATCACTGATGGCGCCACTCAATCAAGTTCCTTTCAGATAGAATATCATGGCAAAAAACCATAGCTTTATCTTATTATGATAATTTAAGGCCAAAGTGGTAATATAATATATAATAAAATTTAAAATTGCGTTAAATTTCTTTTGCATTCTCACTAAAAGTTAACTCCAGGTGATAGCTAGATACAAAAAGGTTCTGCTGTTTAAAAAAACATCTAGAATTGAGCAGATCTTAAGTTCAAGAGTTTTTCCAGGTGGAAAGAAACACGAAACGATTTGGACAAGTGGTGGATGAAGTTTATGGTTCTACATGAGGAAAGCTGGTGCTCATTTAATTGACATGTTTTGTACTCAATCGTTTTATATGGTATTCGTATATAGTCTTTTTATATGTTACTCGATCTCTTTATGTATCAATATTAAATAGTTTCATCAAAGCTTTTTTACTGTCTCGTCAAACGTGAATACCTAATGCCGTCACCTAACATTCTAAATTTCTAATATCAAACCGGTTAAGTGTCAGTATTTACATAAAATTTTATTTATTTGAAACTGAAAAAAAATATGAGGGAAAAATAATTATCGGGGGTAGCAAAATGTCAAATGTCAGAGTAATATATTGTTGGGGCGGATTGAAATGAAATCGGTCATGTATAAAATTACTATGAATCTTCTTTATCGAAAAGCTTCTCCTTAAATATTGTATTTACCTTCAGAAATAGAATTGACGAGAATTATTTACCTAACGTAAGTGAGTACCATATATAAAATATATAAATGAAATATTTAAAGTGTTATACTCGTATTTCAAAAATATATACAAATGAAACCTGTTAAATTAAAAAGGAGATAAAAACGACCTCAGGAATAAAACTTGTATAATATAAAAGATAGAAGGGAAAGACAGCTCAAATTTTCAACGACAAATAAAATAGATCGGGGTAAATAGTTAACTCTTATTAATAAATGTGATGATTTTTACCCTCGTTCACTTTTATAATAGTTTGTATTCGGGATTACCTGTGACACAACGAAATAAACTACAGTAAATTCTAAATGAAACTGCACGTCTCAATTCGGGAGGTACGAATAAGTGACACAAAACACCACTACTTGGATAGATGAATATATATTAGAGAGGATTCAACATAAGATTGAATTAATGGTGTTCAAGGCGATCAACAATCAGGTTCCTTGATATTTACAGTTTTTTTTTAGACGAAAAGAAACCTCCGAATCTCGTTCCAGGTTAAGATCGAGCGCTACAAATACTTTGTTCCTTCCAATTCTGAGTAAATTTGATAAATCCAAATATTTCGACGGAATGTTTCAGGTAGCGAGTTCTTTCTATGGAACCGTCTTACTTGAGGCAAATTTCCAAATCAGTTAAATTCTCGGAAGACATGAAAAGTCGCTTGTTCTCTGTACATCTTCCGTAAGTTAATGGGTTAAGCTAGTTAAGAATTGCTCTTGAGGTGATTGGAATAGTAGGGAAACAGTGTTATATCAAATTAATATTAAAAACAAAAAGTTCAAAGTCAAGAAAAGTGAATGCTTCACTGTATATGATGAACGTGTTCTCTTCGGATTTATTACTCAAAGGCATTGTGTCATTGAGATCACCTACGTTTTAGAATGTAAACAGTTTTAATGAAGTAAGTAAAACAAACAGATCATGTTTGCATCATCGATTGATGGAGTGGCTGGCTCGTATAAAAAGTAGTGATTCTAGAGAGCTTAAATTTTTTTAGTTTTCCTTTTCTGTATCTTTACTTGTTTATTGTAAAAAGTTTGGTGTCAAGCAAAAAAAATCAAGTTTTCTTGTACAAAGTATGTTATATTAATAATATTACACCATTTAAAAAGAAATTATTGAATTATATATTGTACTTTTTTTCATGCCATATTTCCTTTGCCTCCTTCACATCTTTTCATACAGTTCTTTATGTTATTTAACTCCTTAACTTTCTTTGTATCTAAATTTCGTTATCTTGGTTCAACGAAATTTCTCGGTCAGCCTCTACCAAGTTTCCCACTTATACTTGGATTGTAAATTTGTTTAGTCTGTTTATCTCTGTAGTCATCCATACGTTCAACATGTCTACACCACCTTAACGTGCTTTTTTCAGCACACTTATTTATGTTTTACATAGATATACCACAAATTTTCAGTGCACCTATTTCCAGATATGAAAAAAATGTAGGGTATGCGTTATACCACTAGAAGGTATATAGTAAAATCATAATAATTGAACTTATAAATGAATCAATGGTTTAGGAGCTAAAACGAATTAATGATTATAAAAATAATATATTAAAAATAAAGCAAATGAAACAAAAAATAAAGTCTTAGTAAATCAGTTTTCGAAAGAAGGTATAGTCAAAAATGCAAATGATGTGTATTAGAATGAGTATACCATGTAGATGTAGATGAAGTGAAACGTGAATGATGCTCAATCCTCTCTGTGCGCCGTGATAAGGAAACGGTCTAAGTATAAACGTAATATTTCGCCAAACACAACTATAACAGTATGGCAACAATATTTTGCTTGATATTTGTTGCCTTCAAAGTCCTATTCTGAAAACAGTAGAATTACAATCACCAAATCTTACACGCACACCTTACACTACTGACTTGTATACTCGTTTAGTCAATCTTTCATCATTCTCTCCACATGTCTAAATCATCCTAAAACTCCTTTAATTTCTGATGTCATCGTTCCGCATTCATTCATACACTGTTATTTCACATTTTTTCCTTATGCACGCATCTTCACAGCATTTGTTTATCTACCTTATACCCTTCTTCTACATTCAAGTTTAAGTTCCACGTGTCGAGGTGGACAGCAGCACACTATTACGCATTGTCATTTTTGCTTCTACTCTCCGGATAACGGATTTTCTCCTTTCCCTGATTTAAAATTAGATTAATACAATCGTGTTATATTTTCTAGATCTTCCAATATTTTTGTATGTTTTATTTCACTGGTATATATTATTTAAATTTCTCGAAATTATTTGTACGTATTTTTTTTTTAAATAACATTTCTTCACAAAATATATAACATACATATGGTACGTGTACATGCATTTACGACGAAATCCTCATAAAATATGTTGAGCAATGACAGTAGCAATTTTTTTCTCCTTTGTTGACGTAATTTTTTTCCATAACATTACATTTCGCAATATTCTCACCGTCTAGTCGGCGCCCGAGAAATGTGTTCCCCTACCTCCAAACTAATTTCTCAATAATCCCAACCCTTCACGGTGGTCGAATACATACACTTTAGAGAGACAAAAATCTGATTCCGTCATCATGGATATTTATAAAGTTTTTTTATAACATTCTTTCATAAATTTATTCGTGTGGTGCCGCTCAGTTTTACCCCTCAGATGATGGAAGAGTTACGAGGAATGTTGAGTTACAAGGGAATGATATTATGAAACAAGGAATTATTAAAATATAGAGAAATTGCTAGAGTTGTATGATAAGGTAGATGGATGAAGAAGAGGTGAGGGATGTATGGTGAGAAAGGAATATCTAGCACTTTATCCTCTCTGCTTACCCCGACAGGGAAATGGTGGGGTGTTATGTATGTATGTACATATTAATGTAGATAATGCTCAGAATATCCACATTTGTGATACGAGCATGTTGAAGATCGGGATAAGAAGAAAACGTTGTCTTACCTATTAAAACCTTCGAATTTAGAAGTAGGCATGTGACTTGCGGTTTGTCGTCATACGTATTGTAAATACTATAAAAAAATAAAAAAAAACTGTTGCACAAAACGAAAAAACAACAATACTTGAATCTTTTTTTTAGTTCCAGCTGTAATCGAACCCGAAACCCCTGGGTGGAAGACAAGAGTAATACCAACCACGCTATAAAGTCGTCAATTATTGAAAGCAATTAAAATGTTAATATGGAATGGGTTGAAAAATATTTTGTGACACCTCCGATCGGGGATCTTTTTATACTAGGGTGACACCTGATAGGGAGGGGAAGTACAAGATGAGTTCAGACCTTTTGATAGCATCTCATTTTAACAGTTTTTTTAAATTATATAAATAAATAAATATAGGTTTATTAACAGCAACATAGTATGTACAAAATATATTTAAATAACACTTCTAAAACATATAAATTGCAGATAATACATTAAATACAGAAGCTATCAAAAAGTCTGGGTTCATTTAATAACATCCCCTCGGTCAAGATACCCCCCACCAATATAGGGCGAACCCAGCCACGGGGACACCAGATGTTTTTCAGCCCACGCCCTTGAACACGTAGAACAAGAATAAATAGATGACAAAAAAATACATTCAAGAGAGAAGACACTAAAAGGTCCGGGCTCATCCCACAAACATTCCCCCGGCCGAGATACACCCCACCAATGTAGGGCGAGCCCGACCGCAAGGGCATCAGGGGGTTCCATCCCACACCCCTGTATATCTAGATTAAAGAATAAATAGAAAAAAAAAACAAAAACGTATGGCAGAAAACAAAATAAAAAGTAAACCCACATATACCACCTCAGGTTAACTGTCAGCAAGAACGAGAAAAAAAAGAAAAGCCTCAGAGGAGCCCAAATTTTACATAATGACAAATGGGAAGTGAAATAGTTGAGACAACATTGAAATAGTTAGGCAGTAATACATTGAAATAGATAAGCAGTTTTAAAAGAATGAATGAGGAGATAACGCACAAACACGTATGCACAATCCTCGATTCACCACCAGCTAAAAGAGAGAAAAGAAAGAAAATAAGAAAAGGAAAGCAAACAAGAGACCCATTAACCACTGAGAAACCCATTAACTACCCAGAAGATAACACTTTAGATATGAAACCTATATAAATATTTATTTTTAGTCATTGATAGCTTTGTTTTTTTTAACAAAGCGAGTTTATTGCCATGTGGCAATCTCTTCCAACCAACCAGAAATATGTTTTTATGGGCCCTAAGTGTTAATCAGACTGGAATCCTATTTAAAAAAATCTGGGTTCCAGCGGGGATCGAACCCGCAACCTCCGGATCGGCGGACAAGTGTCTTACCACCAGGCCACGGAGGTCGTCTATTATCAATAAACCAGATTTAAAAAAAATTGAGCTTGTCTCGTTTGAATTTTTCATTCAAGCTTTTTATTTTAAATCGTCACTTAATTTAAATTACCGGTTATCAATTAACGTTTTTATTTAATGTTTCTCGTATTACAGTGATGCTTGAATATCAGGTGTATTTATTAACTAACTAGAATAAATACATAGGTATCATCAAATTATATTTGTAGCGGGATATGAAGAAAGGACAGATGTCGAAGCGCATGATTTCCGTGACCTAGCTGATAAACGCTTGCATTCTACCCAGGAAGTTGCAGGATTGACTGTCGTGGCAAACCCGATTTTTTAAATAAGGTTACTTACTGGTTTTCACTTAGGGTTGTTTCGTCGTCTTCGCCGTCGTTACTGGACCTCGTAGTCAAGGATCGCCTTGTCATTCCAACGTTGATTCAGTTGGAAAGCAAAGCTGTGCGTGGAGATTGTTTTTTTAACGAGTGGGCCGTTGCACATCAGCGAACGCACCGGCCATACCGCTATGCTGGATCCGATGGAACAACGAAGTTAGACAATCGAAGCACAACAGGGTGTTTTTCCCCTTTTTATTTGAATGAATATACATGACCTTAATCATAGATATCCATAATAGGCGGTAAGAATACCTTTGCCATTCGGGGGGATTCGAAAGTTAATACAATACAATATAATAGAATTTTCACCTCCTCCACATACGTACATCTCGTCATGCATAATCTTCTATTATTCATACTTCTAAATATACCTTCTTTCAAAATCTAGTATACTTGTTCAAGTAACTTTTATCTTGGTCTACATATTCTACACACATCTAGCACCTCTTACTTGTATACTCACTTAGTCATTATCGACTATTTTTTAATAACCACGTGTCCAAATCTTCCAAACGCTCCTTTATCGCGTATATTATTTAAAACATTCCTTTTTTCATGCATTCATTCACTAGCTAAAATCAAGTTGGAAATCCACTGATAAAGACCGATTGATTTCAAACTTGATAGAAAATTGTTGATGGATTGTGCCTCCTTGCCTCAGGAGAAAACTAGTTGAAACAAAAAGCTGACAGATCAATAGGCTCTGTTTTGATTATATATTTGCTGAACTTCGACTTCAAGCATTGAGATCTATCAGCTCCACGATAAACCGGATGGTTGAGCTAAACAGTGATAAATTGTAGTTTCCTACAAGGACTTTTGTGGGTAAAGTTTGCTACGAGGGTTTTTGAAGTTACGTACGAGGGTTTTGGAAGAAAATTAAAAATATGTCTTAACTTGACGTAAATCATCAAGATGTCATAAAGGTTGTTCACAGTTACTAAATAACAACGAAGGCTAGCTAACTAGTCAATATCATAATCATATTTTGTTTATTTTAAATGCGTTTTATTTCTCATAAAAACGAATGTTTTAATTATCCACAATACATCATATAAAATTCACTTTTTTATTTATAAAGCCGAATCTTCGAGTACAACGCTAAAATCTTCCATTAGGTGAATATAAAGAACCGCTCACTGTGATGAAGTGGTCTTATTCCTTAATTACAAATGTCTTATTTTTGTCAATTTTAAAACATTTGATCGAAATATTAACACTCAAGTATGGCATTGACATCCTTAGACACACCTTAATCCCAAGCTGTCACGTGCATGATTTTAACCACATAATAATCACATTTACCACATCAAAATCAAATCCATTATTATTTGCAATTTAATATTGTAAAATTAAGGGCAAAATCATTTTTGTCCATTTTGTTTGTCATAAAATTAACCAACTCAGCTCACCGTCTCTGCCAGTGTCTTCTTCTTTAATGACTATTGACGTTTGACAAAATGTCAAACATTTGCACAAGTTTTTTGTTCCCATTGACATTCGTTTTGTATTACGTGACATTAAGCTGTAAACTGATATGACAGAATCAACAATTGAATGTCACTAAATAATATAAATTCACATTTTATTTTGATTGAAGATCGATGAAAATGGAATCGATTACGCTTAAATATACGCATTTACATTAAATACAACAGAAATATTTGGGAAAATTGAAATTAAAATATGACCTTAAAGTAATATTTAAATGACAGGTGAAGTTTTGGTCGACAATGTTGTGATTTATTATTGTTTTAAAGTTTTTCATGGTTTTGTGTATCTATAATACTTCTTAATAAATCACTTTATAATTTTTTGGGACGTACGAAAAAAATTTACTCTACTTTCTATGAAATCATATTTATCAATATAATATGGCTTGTGGATTACACAACAATTGTTTTTGGAAAGAAAACGCTTTTATTTTTGTCTCTTTGTGCCCATATTTATTTGTTTTATTCCATGAATATACCTACTTTCACAAGCATATTCTACAATATTTTGACTTTTTATTGAGTATCCATCCTTGTATGAAGTAAAAGCCTAAATCTTCGAAAATCATGTATTTTTTTATCGTTAAATGTTACCTCATAAGAAGCATGAGAAACCAAAGAGCACGTGTGACGAGATTAATGGATGGGAATGATTAAAATGTGGAGCTTTGCTCTATTTCACAATAAATTAATGGAATCATAGTATATACGAGTATGAACTAACTAGTATCATTCATTGGAAAATCTATGAATATTCGTTTTTTTGTGTTACTAATGGCTACCTAAAGGTTCATATCTCCCGTGATAAGAAAGGAATTCCATAGAAATTTATTCATATTTATTTCGATAGTTCTTTGGCAATTCATATTTTTTTTCTTTCTAAATGTACGTTGAGCGGCTTTTAACCTTCAAAAAATGCAATTGAACCAGTCTGGATGTCAATAGGAATATTAAATCAAGGAATAAAAAAAAACACAAGAACAAGAACCATTTATGGTTGGCTAGAAGAAATCTTCACATGGTAATTTGTCCCCACTCTATATATCGCAATTGGTATTTAAAGAACTTTTTAACACTACAAGAATCTACGCCACATCTTTAAGTAAATATTTTTTTTCAGTATGTACTTAATTGGATTTGAATTAAATAAGTTTTAATTCATATAATTTGTTAAAATATTATTCAGAAAGTTTTGAGCCAAGGACACTTAATTTTTTATATTTTAATTCAAAAGAGAATATTAAAAGGTATGGTTTTCAATTCAATATGGTTTTGATCCCGTGGACATTCGGATACATGAGTTTGATTTGCTGAAGGATTTTTATTTTAGCAATGAAAACAGAACGCGGTTAAAACTGAAAAGGAAATTATTTGAGAGGAAATCGAAAAAAATCCATTTCCTCAACACACTTTTCTTTTGAGGCGCAAGACTCGAATTTCAATAGTGACTCTTGTAATGAAGAATGTCAAGGGCCTAGATGGGGAGGGCAAGTGTTCATTTTTTACTTATTCAATGGATGAAATGTTTGGAAGTGTATTTGTATTTGAAAAATTTACGGCACTGAAGTGTTCTTTACATAACATATCAACATTTTATAAATCAAATATGAAATATCAAGATAAAAAATTAGCACAATTCCAAACATACACGGCGCACGAAATTATTATAGATTAGTACACTTAAAGAAAAAAAATCTAAAACAATTCTGAAACAAAACAAAATAACAATGGAATAACCAGTCTCCCAATCAAGATTTTAGATTCAGAAAATACTGGAGAAGGATGCTCCTGAACTTAACAAAACCTAAAAAAAAAAATATTCTCCACTTCAGACATGGAGTTACTCAATTGTTACATTTTCACTTTTGATGAATCACAATTTGCAACTGTCGTTAAAAAAATGCTTTTGACACATTTAGATTGTTAAAGATTCCATGTATTTCTAATAAGGATGTAAGAATAAATTTTAGCCAATATATCGGGGCTATCGACGATATTATGAATAACCTTCTTTCAGAGAATTTAAAAAAGGGGGGTGCAATTCAATAAGAGATTGTAGTCAAGTAGGTCACGTCGGATACTTAGACGAAAATCAGTAAATTTCTCAGAAATTTATTTTGGTCCCTTTCACTTTAAGTATTCGTATTTTATGAATTTACTTACTTTAGCACGTAGGTATTTGATACGACTTATTGTCGAATGCAATATTAGCTGTATAATAACGTATGCCAATCCTACAATGAATTAACATTGATCTATATCTATGTTAAGGATTGTGAATTGAAGATATAAAATAATAATAATAATGAAATAACATTTTATACAGCGTCGTTTAAAGAGCAAACTCTCCTGAAGGTACGCCCTTATTCAGGATTCGAACCGACTATTATTGACAAATTTAAAATCTATCTAAAATAAATATACACTTATATACATCTGCACATATATGTTAAGTTAAATGAAAGAATAAGTGGCTGCATCCATTACATTAGGTACTTATCCGCATATGAATATGTGCAAAAACATATTTGGTAAGAACACTTACCAAGGGAAGATGAACTACAAAGAAACCTTTGTAGATCTTCCAATATGTGGTAGTAACACATTTAACTTTGTGTAGTATTGGTATATTGTCATAAATTTTGAAAAGACCTCCAACATTCGGCTTTAGGTTTGACATAGTGTATTGTGTAGTATTCATACAATATCGTAAATTTTGATAAGACCTTCCAAAAGGGTTATCTTTAAATGTTTCCTGAAGCAGTACACGCCACCCATATATCTAATACTAAGAGGCAGATCATTACACGCCACAGGACTTCCAACGGCAAAAGCTCTACCACAATACCCCACCCTATTGAATCGATTAAGAAAAACCAATTTATTGGATGAAGAAGAAACAGATCTTAAAGTTCTACTTCTCTCCGAAGGAACGTCTCTAATACACATATTGGAAAGATACAATGAAGACATCCCATTAAAGGATTTAAATATAAAGACACAAATCTTGTAATCAGTTCGTTCGCGACACTTAAGGCTACTTTAACATTTTTATGGTTGGTTGGAAAATATTGCTACGTGACAATAACCTCACCAGGCAATACTCTATACAACGAAAGTGTTATACAAAACAATACAATACTAATCCAATGCAGACTTTTAAGAAGCGAACTAATATGACGATAGAAACTTAAAGACCAATTTGTGTATCGTAGGAGAGCTTACTATCAAGAAGAACATCAAGAAATTTGATGCCATTGTTTGGAAAAATCATCCTAGAAGCATGATGAGCTGAGATCATCTGGGTTATATCTTCAACTATTTTATCACGACATGCAACAAACCTCGGACGCCAAGGGAGACGCCGGTCATTTTTCGGTTCAGATTCCTCACGAGTCTTATCTGACATACATTTGTATCTAGATGAACACATATTTCTCAAACTAATTTGGGTGTTTATATTGATCACTTACTTCTTAGATGGTAAGTATAAAAGAAATTATTTCAATACCTTAACTTTTTTGGTTCCTGATTGGGTATAAAAAAGTTATTTTAATGCCCGAACTTATTTGGTTCCTTTTAATAATAACTTACGCCAATATGAATATTTTTCATCTATTCTAATGTAACATATATGGATGTATGGAAAAAAAAGGAATAGTCGGTTTTGATTTTAATTTTATACCCAAAATAATATTATCTGTTTTCCAAATTTTATATTTCAAAACTCAATTATATCAAAATGTTGCTATATTATTTTTAACATAATGATATAAACCCTACCCGTTTCAAGATATTCCCCTCATCATCAGAGCAGCACAAACAAAACAGTCAGCTGGCAGGGTTACACCGTTACGAGTATGTAAAGTGGAATAAACAAAGAAATGTTAAGTTGAATTTTATAACTGAGATTAAGTTGCGCCAATTACCAGCATTGCTACTCTAAGTCAATGAGAAATGTTTCCCGGTAAGAGCTTAGTTAATTAGAACTGTTTCCCGGTAAGAGCTTAGTTAATTAGAACTGTTTCCCGGTAAGAAGAGAATCGTACATTGAAATCCCACTTACAGATACATTTTATTATTTTAATGATTCTTTCGAGACATTCTCAATTATTGAAATACTCGTACATTAATAATGTTTACCAGCACTTTAATCTGATGATTGTTAAAAAACAGACATTTAAAACTATAATTTAGACACTAGATAAAGTTAAAATAACAAAGTTCACTGTTAAGAGCTACGATTTCCGTCTTAGGAGCTTTACAATCCTATTTCCAACCTTTACTATATATGCTATTTCGTCACACGCTCAAAACAGGGGCGCATCATAAACAAGATCGTGGGACACTGAAAATTTCATCGATTCAAAGCTTTTCCTGTAACTTTCCTGATTTTTTTAAATAATTATGTTAACAGAAAAACAATAATGAATACCGTTGAGTAATATTTAAAAGTATTCAAAAATTAAATGCTCCATCGAACAGAAATGAACCAACAATTGATAAATCGTGCTATGATTCACAAAGTCGTTGGGAACGAATTGAGTACCTTTTTATTCGTACTGTATGGGAATCTATTTGTTGTTTTATGATATTGGTGACTCAATAACTTAACATTTTATTTACATATTTTTTTATAAACTTAGGCTTGGTAGCTATATTAAATAAAATTGTATTTTATATTATTATATTATTGTGATAATTTATTCTGTAAATAGCGCTACTTAAATAAGTCTTTAATAATTGTAATTTGTTTTATCAAATACTGTTTATTTCACATTTTGAAACAGTATAACCCTACCGATTTCAAGGCTTTCTCATCATCAGGGAAGCATAAACAAAACTTGAAGGGGAGCACAAACAAGGTGAAAGCCTTGAAACCGGTGGGGGTATGCCGTTACAAAAAGTGGAATAAACAGTGTTTGATAAAACAAATTACAATGTCTTTGAACCTCAACAATGTTATTGCCTTAACTTTAAATAATATCTTTAATAATTATTAATATTTTCTACAACATTAATTAAACAACATTATTTTTATTTATCATTTACTTTTATGGAAGCAACTAACTGACTTCATGAAACTTGAACAAAAAAATGTAATATAAATGTTATTTTCATCTTTTTCTTTATGAAATTAGTTTAAATTA